>CM034156.1:42694754-43294754 GCA_019776745.2 Taxus chinensis | reverse complement strand
AGGTTAATCACCTCCACTCAAAATACTACAACTATCACAAATGTCAATCAAGGACCCAAAATCCTTAACAAAAATCATGGGGTAACAACGGATGGGGTAACCGACCAACCCAAGAGGGTAAGTGTTGTTAATACTCCGTCACAAACAAATAATCAACGAAACAACAATTTTACCCCAACGGTCAATACAGTGGATTTTAATCATCCACAACAACAACAACAATGGTGAAATCCCATACAAGGGCCAAGCCAAAACTCATTTGGTTATCAAAACCAAAGTCAAAACCAGAAACAACAATTCCAAAACTTTGGTCCTAATAGGCAACAATTTGATCAGAATTTTAGGCCACAATACACACCAAACCAACAAAACGGGAATTATAATCCCAATTCTTATTTTGGTTTCCATAAAATTCATGGTCACGACACTAGAACGTGCCGTGACTACAATAAATTTATGCAACGTTTGCCAGAAGAACAAAGACAGTTCTTCACAGACTTGTTTTTGGCAGATCCCGTCTCATCATCACCAAATACTCTCGCAGGGGCAGTTTCCCCTCAGAATGCTCCCCTCAGGATCTTTAACGATCCACTCCCAAATCATGATAGCAATAGGCTGAATCCATTAAAAGATGCTTAAAATTTTAGAATGGACTTGATTTCCTTAGCTTCAAGGATAGAGTCCATTAAAAGAAGGATTGTATCATCTGCAAATTGTTGATGAGAAGCTGTTTGATTTGTAGAAGTAGGCTTAGTGTCTTTAAGAAGACCATATTTAACTATTTTGTCAATTGTTATACTGAGTCTATTCGCCATAATAATGAAGAGCAAAGGGGATACAGGATTCCCCTATCTTAAACCTCTACTGCTAGTAAATAATCCCATCGGCTCACCATTGACCACCACAAAGAATCTAGCAATAGAGATGCAAGCATTGATAATTCTTCTAAATTTGTTAAGAAAACCAAATTTGGCCAGAACCTTATCAAGAAAAGACCAGGAGACTTTATCAAAGGCTTTATTGATATCAAGTTTAAGGACCATGCTTTGTTTTTTATTATTATCCATAGAATGTATAATATCATGCATCATGATCACAACATCTTGAATTATCCTTCCTCTGATGAACCCACTCTATTATTTTGAGATTAAATCATTCAAAATGAACTGAAGTCTGGTAGCAATCATCTTAGTAAAAATTCTATAGATAGCATTAACCAGGCTAATGGGTTGGAAATCCTTGAAATCTTTAGCGTCCATTTTTTTGGAGCAAACACAATGTGGGTATTATTTAGCTCTTTCAATAAATCACCAGTTCTAAAGAATTCATTTACTTCCCTAAGGAGATCATCTGAAAAAATTTGATAGAGAAGCCATCAGGTCCCAGAGCCTTATCCCCTTTAAGAGTAAAAACAACTTTTTGAATCTCCTCTAAAGTGACAACTTTAGTAATGTATTTAAATATTTGTTCCTTAATTTTTTCTTGTGGAATAATCTCTAATAGAAAAGAGGCAGCCACATCATTAGTAGCACTCTTCTCATTAAGAAATTTTTCATAGAATCTGAGAGCTTCATCCTTGATGATCTGCGGATCTTTTATTATGATGTCGTTTCTTCTATTACAATTTATCATGTTAATATATATTTAAATATAATTCATAAATTCGCTATTTCCTCATATCTACCATAGACTATTTTATATATCTATGACATTTAATTTTATTAATACAATCTATCATTATCATAATATCCTAAAAAAATGTACACATTATCCTATAACCTACATTAATATATCTAATTAAACTAAATAAGATACATCGTAAACAACCTAGCCAAAGTAGAATATAATCTAACCATTTTCCTAACAAATATGACACCTCACATGACACCTCATCCCATTAAAAAAATGGATACATGATCTTATACCTTGAACATACAACAAATAATCTCAAGTTAGGCAATTGTTGCAACTATTACCTAAATAAAATCGAACAAACTGAAAATGCCGACGCTTAGGTAAAATGTCAATGATCATATAACCTTGTTTCCTAGCCTCATTTTGGGACCAATTGGATTGCATTCTAGAACTTATTCTCTGTCATCCTTCCATATCTTCAATTGTGAATATTTATCAACCCTCTTTGAGTTTAGTTTCAAAACATCATAGACTCTATATCATTGTTCCGAGTTGGAGGACATTCTTACTACCCATCCAAGAGCTCTAAATTTATAGTTTTACATCCTCCTTTATTCGTCAATTCATGTAAGTTCCTGTTTATATAATTCCTCTCTGTCACCATGCATCCTTTGTCATCAAGAACCTATATTTCACATTTTTGAATATGTTCTCTTTACGAGATTATTTATCTTCACCAATCTACAGGTTTGGGAAGTTTCAATATTCATCTAAATCAAGGTAAGATTATATATGTAGTCATTTTTTTAAACCCTTAGAAAAACAATATAATCCCATACATGTTGACCTATCACCCAACAAGTGCTAGGCACTCAGTCGAGGCACACACAAGTGTTGAGACCCTCCTTTATGTAATTATTGTGAGAATACATTAATCAATGACAGAAACTTAGATGCAAAAAGGTAAAGAACCATGCATTAATTTTGAGAACTTAAGATGAGGTACAATATTAATATACCCATTAAGATAACTAGAGAAACATTATATGAATAGCAGATCCGATCCATACCAAAAAGGAAATATATTAGGATTCACACCCATGAATAATATATACTTAGAATAGAATTTGATATTCATATTAGTCAAAGTTTAGTAACCATATTACATTCACCAAGCCATGACATGCCAGTATAACAATGCAGATCAGCCTTATGCATGAAAAGCCCTAACTATGCTCCCATATTACATTTTTTTTTTTCACAAACCAATTCCTCTAGATAATATTTAACTCCTGCAGTCCTCTAAGTGAGAACCTCAACTCCCTTGAACCTTCTTAGTATTTATACAAAGCTTCTCGTTTCATTCTCTATATTTTTGCTCTCTTCCTTGATAGTGTCTTTTTAGTTGTTGTCTCTCCTTATTCTACCTGAGCATCTCTATATATATCTTTATTACCCACCTCCATGCCTTTTTGAAGTAGAAAATTGGTCACAAAGTGTCAAGGTGGTACTCTAATGGAGCATGCTTATTTCCATCTAGGCTCTTCACTCTCAGCAATGATGTCCTTCTAGATCCTTCCATCATTTGTAATATTCCTTTCTTGACCACCAAGTTGCCAGGCTGGCACCTTATCCACTATGGATGCTTAGTTGGGTCACCCTTTCCTCATGTGCTTCCTGGAATGTTGAATATGGCTAAGTCCTAAAACCCCTTGGTTTTCTGTGCACACACATTGTGGGTTCTACTAAACCCTTCTCCTGTGCACCTTCACCCTGCGCACCCTTCTTCATATAGGTCATGTGCTCCCACGCACCCTTTAATACTTAGCCAATATCCTGAGGCCCAACATCATGCCACACTAAGCTTGTTCTCCATCCTCGAGAACACCTCTTCTTCAAAGAATAAATAATGGCGGGACTGTGAAAGGTTGGAATAAAGAATGAAGGAATATGGAATGGGGAATAAATGAATTAAAGAATGGGGGGAATGAAGAATAAATTATTTATTGATGAAGGAGGAGTGGTAAATCCTTCCTTATATCTTCCTCAAGCTTCTCCTATGCATCTACCTCACTCTGCGCTTGCTAACAGAGGTTGCCTACTAGGGCACTCACCTCCTCAAAACTTAGCTCATCCCCTTTAGAACTCATTGTATCAATAATCCCTTCAATTTTTTTGCCAAAATCATCTAGCGCATCCATCCTTTGGGTGATCTGAGGGTATAACTCGTTTATTTAGTTTTTGATCAAGCCCCGCAAGGTCTCAATAGCTTCTGATTTCTTCTCCAATTCATCCAAGATCTCATCACTCTCTACTTTATTCCCCTTATTCTTCTCTTGAAATTACTTGAGGTCTACTTCATTTGTAGCAACTAGAATCATTTCTACCCTATCTTTGTCAGCGCAATTATCATAAGTAGCTTTAGTAATTTACGCAGAAACCTTTACATCGGCAAGGAGTTTGGTATACCGAGTGACGATCTCTACAAACTTCAACTCTCTTTTTTGGCATACCAACACCTCTTCTACGGACTCTAAGGAAAGTGGTCGCCTTTCCATTATGAGGATGTGAGTCAAGTCCTCTAGGCATTATAAGGTAGACTCATACTTTTTCTCAGGTGACGCTAGGTCAGAATGCTTTAAGACAATAACATTTGTAATCATCTCAATTTTATGATATACTTCTCACACCCTTTCCTTCTCCTCTTTTAGTTCATGTATCAACTGTACATTGATTACCTCTTCTTACTTCAAGTCCTTTCTCTTCTCAAGGTGCTCCTCCTCCTCCTTCTCTAATTACCCTTATAGAAATCTCAACCTGTCATTCCTCTCAAAAATTCTGGCCTCAACCTCAACTGAAACCTTGTTGAGTGCATTACATACTTTCTCATCTGAAAATTGTTGAGAATTTACCAAGGGGTTGATTCATTTTTCCTCTGGTAACTTCATCAACACCCCTTGGTTCACTTATAACTTAGACTCATCAATGTGGGACTCGAATGCCCAAGATAGCATCTTCCTAGTCTATGGGTACTCACCTTGTTTGTCAAATGAAGATATGGCCAAGAGTTGTTCTATTGGCACGGTTATCTGGAAGCATGCGCATAACACCTTGCTTGGATCATTAATATAACCCATTCCTTTCACTTGTGCTACCACTACACTCTTCCCACCTATTCACATAGCCTTTGGAAAGCTTATTGCTAGGTCAGGGTCTCCACCCGTGCTGCCATACTCTTTTCCAATTCTATCCTCTTCTATCTCCTTGAGCACTTCATCCATGTTGCGCTATACCTCATGTTATAATAAATTATTAATAATTCCTTCCATTTCTCTCTCCACAGCCTCTTCTATTTACTCCTTGGTGAGGCTTGGGGTCCTTTGATCTCTCGTGTTCACTTCTTCGCTCACCCCTTTACCTTGATCATTCACTTCTTCATCACCATTCTTCTCTTCATTTCCTTCTTCTTATGAATCATGTATATCATACATGGGATGATTTTGAATTTCTTCATCCTCATCGCCATCCTTCTCTTCCCTATAGGCCTCCAAGATCTTTTTCTCCTCTGAGTTTTCCTTCCCTGCTACTCTCTACTTCTTCCTTCTCTTCCTCTACAGTAGGTGACTCCTTTCTTTAAAATTATTCTCATTTGGGAGGCTCTTATTATTTTGGAGCCTCTTTTCTCTAGGGTTTTCTCCCTAACTAGGGGCTTATTCTTGTCCATGTAAGTTCTTGGCTAAGCGCTTGTTTCTGATGTGCCAAAAGATTGTGTTGTTTATACACTTGGTGATTTCTTCTCTTGCACTTATTCTCTCTCCCTCTTTTTCGGCACAACCATATTCCTTCCTATGGGGTCTTCTGGAATGGAGAAATCATTCTATAAGTATTCTCCCTTCTCAAAATTTTGCATGATGTCCAAGTATACCCTTGTCGTAGTCTTTCTGGTGATTCGCAGTGTTAAAGGCTTTATCATATGCACTTCATGGGAGACATACTTCTCCACATATGCATGCTTCTTTGGATATACAATATTTCAATGCAGCTCGTGGTGGTCTTGGTCAACTTCACTCAGGTTGAACCTTAACCTTTTTGCTTCCCTAAAGTGATTGATCCCTACCTGGAAGTATTGCGCGGTGAAAGAAAACGATAGCTTGCACCATGGAATCATAGTCCCATTTGTTGATGTGAACCTATCAATGTAGAAATACTAATACATAGAAAACTCAACCTCTTCATCTACAAGCATGGGAAGTTGCTTAGGTATCCTCCACTCTGCCCCAAATATGTTACGCATTCGCTTGTACCATTTTTCTAGGCATGCCTTGTGGGTGGCCGTTATGCTATCTTAGGTATACTTCTCAAAAAAATTTGTGGATGAGGGATCTTCTTCTAGATACTCCCATACAAACATCTCTGGCCCATCAGGAACTCCAATCTCTAAGAAGATGATGGTGAGGAGAACACTTCCAAACATTATCTTGTCCCCCTCCTTCATGCTACTAATGATTTCATCTATAATTCATCTTGGTCACCAAGCGTATGACCATCCTCATCATAGGGTTAGGGATATCTATAATATCAAAATTATGTGAACCCTTTTTGTAGTCATAGGCCTCCACAGTCTCCTTGATGGCCTCCTTTTCATCCAAGTTGTCATCTGTGGAGTCCCATTCACAAACTAGGACAATAAAATTTGATAGGAGCTGAGGGATTATGTGAATTTTACGGCCTACAAAATGGAAGTGGTCTTCATGTACGTGTGACATCAAGCACTGGTATAACCACTTGAGCTTAAAAAAATAGGGAAACTCATATAGTTGTAGTAATCTGACCTTACCCAGCTTCACCTTCACCTCATCATTATAGATCAACATTCCTTCTGGTGTCCTTATATCAATTTGAAGAACCAGTTCTAACGCCATCTCCTTCTCTGTGGTACTCTTATGATGATTATAGTCACTCACAACCATCTTCCTGACATGTGATACCCATTCTTTCCCCAACAACACTCCATCTAGGTACTGCATCTCTTTATACCACTCCTCATTAAAACTAGCTACAAAAGTTTGTTTCCCTTTTCCCTTCTTCTTTGATGAAACGATCGCCTTCTTTGGTGTCATTTTTAATTTTTGGGTTATGGCCTAAAATCTTCTTGCTCTTCTTGATCCTGTAGCTCAACTCCATAGAAAAATCCTTCTACTCTCGTGCCCTAGCTGTAAAACCCTACCTTGGAAAATTCTTCCACAAGATGGCGCGATCCTCTGAAAATTTCTTCTCTACACCCATGTACTCCTTCCACTCTGGTTTACAGATCAACCCTAGTCATGTACTAAGATCTCTATGATTATTTCTTCACACAAATATCTCTTCACGGATGCCCTATTTTGTAAGAGCTCTTAAATTTCGTAATCGCAAGGTAAATAATAATGTTCCTGACTTCATACTTATAGCTTTTCCCCCTTTTCCAACAATAAATGCTACATCACCAACAAAATTACTTAACATTAAATGAGATTTTTTCCACTAAGTCCAACCTTAAGTGCCCTTACCCACATGCCCAATCCTGTGTGAAACCTTCTACAACCTTCTAGCATACAAAAAATTCCTTACTAACTGAAGACTCTTATGCGTGTGTCTGTAGCATCGAAGGAACTTCTTCTTTCCTTTACCTTATTTTTTCCCCTTTCATACCTCATGTTGTTCCTAAACTTATTATTCTTTGTAAGTTGTCTTTTTAAAGATATCTTGACACCAAAATTATTATCCACCATTTCCACATGCGTTCTTCTATCTTTCACGCCTTTAAACCTTTCATCTGGGCCATACAACTTTTACTACTAGTTAATCCTTCACTTTGCACTACCCCACCCCACACCAAAATGGATGCGTGTTCCTTTGCACATACACAGCCTTTATGAAATTAATAAGTGGTTACTCATGCACAAGGTGAAAAACAAAACAAAAAGAAAGGAACAAGTAATGAGAAAGGGAAACACAAGGAAAGGAAATGCATAGAGAGAAATCCTAAGCTACTGGTAATATTGCCTTATTTAAAAACATGAGGAAGACTTATTTATAGTAGGGTTTCAACCTACTTTCCTTAAAATGTCCAAATAACCTCGTCCCATCCAGCGCCTACAATGGGAAGGTGCCTGAGTCAAGGATGTATGAGATGATGTAAGGGCCCAACGAATAGACTGTCAACTTCCTAGGATGGCACAAAATCTTTGAATCATACAATAGAACCATCTGCCTGACCTCAAACTGCTTATTATTAATATGATGATCATGTCATGCCTTTTTTGGCATTTTCAACCTTCTAACTCCATCTAACAAGTGATCACCTTTTGTCCAACTGCATTAACTTGTTAATCCTTTCCTCGAGCACTTGTTCATCATCCAATCCTCCTATATGTGCTATACATAGTGATGGTAACGTGAATTCAACTCGAAAAATATCCTTCACACCAAACACTAATTGAAATGGCATGGGCATATTCAACCTTTTGTAGGTTGTCCTATATGCCCATAGAATTACCAATACCTTGTTATCCTAATCTTGTCTTCAAACATAAGAAATTTTGGTCAGAGTTTGATTTAGTATCTTGGTAAACACTTCAGCAGTTCCATTCGCTTGAGGGTGATAAGAGGTAGTCTTGTGATGGACCACCATAAATTCTACTAACAGAATCCTGACTGTTTTATTTAGGAAATGTGTACCTGTATCACTTGTCAAGCTCAAAGGACATCCATACCTACTGATTATGTTTTCCCATAAAAATCTAGTAGCTAGTGCTATAGTGCAATCCTTTGTAGGCACTGCCTCTTCCCATCTTTTCAAGTAATCAGTGCAATTAATGATATACCACAAACCAATCCTTCGTATGGTTGGTGAAATTGGTCCTACAAATTTGATTGCCCATTTTTAAAATGGCTTTACGCTGGCTATCAAACTTAATGGAATCTCATCCCTCTTTCTAGGCTTTCCAAGGAGCTGATAATGGTTGTACGCCTTGCAAAAATTAATATAATCTTGGTAGATTATTTCCCACCAGAGCCCTAAAAGTAGAATCTTTGGCTTGGTTACATTTCCTACATAGTTCCCTCCTACAATCCCACCATGCACTTCATCCATAATCTCCACATGCTCATGTTCTAATACGCATTGGCACAAAACCTCATCATGACCTAACTTATATAGATCTCCACTAATCAACATGTAGGGTGCGGTGTGTATTTCTAACTATTTTCTCTCTAAATCCTTCATCCCGTCTGACACCATAGTTGTTTTAAGAAATACTACAATATCCTCCAAGTCAGAGGGTGTGCACCACAACCTAAATAGTTACACATCTGGCATGGTATGCTCAATTCTTTATGCATCCTCTTCCGAGTCAATCCTTGATAAGTGGTTAGGTCCTTAATTACTTTTTCCTAGTTTTACCATAAGTGAAAAACTCAAATTCTTGAAACAACAGGACCCAACGACATATGTGTCATTGCAAAATGGACTTATTTACCAAATACTTTAGTGTCATGTGATTTGTATAGAATATAAAATGTGTTTTCCACCATAGACTTCTTGAACTTAGGCAAGCACATAGATCATTGACAGTGCCTCATGCTCAGTAGTTGTGTAATTCTATTCTATTGGTGTCAACTTTCGACTTGGAAAATAAAGGGGGTGATCAATAATCCCCTTACCAATTTGTGTTAGTAATTATCTAATGGTTTTTCTTGAGTCATCAACATCCACATGGAAAGGATTATCCCAAGAAGGAAAACATAGTATGGGCATAGTAACAAGCCTATCCTTCAAAGTGTGAAACACATTTTCTTGCGCTTCTCCCTATTGAAAGACACTCTTGTGCTTAATAAATTCTTCCAAGGGTGTGGCGATATTTGCATATCCTTTGATGAACTTCCTATAGTACCCCGTATGCCCAAGAAATCTATGCACTAACCTTTGACTATTAGGCTCTCCCAATCCCATAATAATAACAACTTTGGAGGGATCCACTAACAAGCCTTCCTTACATATAATATGTCCTAACAGGGTTCCAAATGGAGTAGAAAAGACACACTTATTAATGTTGAGGGATATCCTCAACTATCAGCACCTCTTAAACATCAACCTTAAGTTTTCATAATGGTCCTTCACTAATCCATACACATTCCAGTCATCTAGGTATACCTTAAGAAAATTATGAATAAAGTCATGAAATGTGTGTACCACGATGCGCGAGAAGATAGAAGGTACATTATTTAGCCCAAAAGGCATGACCATGTATGTACAACTTCCCATTTAGTGGCAAAGGTTGTCTTCTTCTAGTCTTCCCTTGCAATTCTAACTTGGTGGTACCCAAAGAATCCATCTATAAAATAATAGAACTCACGCTCAGTTACACCTTCCAAAATTTCTTCACTTAATGGGGTTGGAAAAGGGTCAATGAAACATAGTGCATTCAAGTCCTTGTAGTCAACACAAATACTTATCCTTCCATCCTTCTTGATACTGTTGACCGTTGGAACTTTGATTCCTTCATAGATTCAATAGTGCCTAAAGTGATCACTTTTTTTTATCTCTTCCTGATCCCGTACGGGCAAGTTCGGATTCCTCCAGTAGGGTCTCTTCTGAATCAGGTGCGCACCTTCCTTAAACTTGATCCTCATCTTCCCCAAGGAATGGTGAATGCCTTTGAGCACATGGTACCCACACATGAATAATTCCTGAAATTTTTGCAATAGATCAATGATCTTTGAAACTTATTTCTCCGACCAATAATCCCCAATGATAGCTTCTTTAGGTTCCACCTCCGAACCAATGTTAAATTTATTTATTTTCAAGGATTCATGGTAGGCACATGCTCTCTCATTATTTCTATCCATGACTTCATGCATACCTTCAGAATGGTTAACATCCATACTTTCTATTTCTTCACCATCTATTACATAGACCATTTTTCCTTTTTTCCTTTTCAATGCATGCACGCTCAACTTGTATCTCTTCTAATTAATATTCATCGAGACGTGTCTCCAAACTAGGTTCACCTAGAAACTATAGTAACCTATCTTTTTCCATGGCATTATCTCCCATTGTAAGGCACTTGACAACTTGTAATGCCTTATCTACTGATGGCTTGGTACTTCGATACTCAAAATCTTGAATGAGATCAGTCGTTAACTCTTACAAATTCCCTGTCTGACGGTGCATCTCCCAGTGAATGCACCATGCACGTGCATGACCTTGTAAGGTGGATTATAACTTATGAACCCATAGAAAAGGTGGTAAAGCTTCTGGGCATTCCATCCAAGCCTTCTCACATGCTTAGATATGGGAAGATGTGGGTTCTTTGCCATAGTATTCTTGGATAATAGTGTGCATTTTGCTTCTGTATAACCTTACATAGAATGTAAATATTACCTCATGCTACTCTAGAATACTCTTGTGATGTGTTTCCAACCAAATTGTTGCAGTCCTGAGAAAGTTATAACTGAGCATACTTCTCCTTTCATCCTCACTTTTCCACTGAGCCTCCATCTCCCATAAGAACTCATCAGGTTTTTCTCCCCTAGAGAAACTTGGAAGCTTCTTCCCTCATAGGCGCTTGAATACGCATGTATTTGTTACTCTTTTTATAGATCCTCTCAATTGTCACCCAATTAACTCATAAGTCACATGCACCCAATTGTTGCATGTTATGCTAGTTGTATCACTCATCAACTAAGCATCTTCAAATTGGATAACTCCTTCTGTAGGATGAATTATCTTAGGGTCTATGATGGAGTGCACTTAAATTTTTTCAAGGAATCCTTCTCTTAAGGTCTTAATATAGGGTGTTGATTTCCCATCTTTTAAAGGGATGATGACCTATTCTTCCTTATTCTCGACACTGATATAACCCTTGTTAAACCATAGGTTGGTGTTGTGTTTGTAACACCAAGGGCACCTAAGTAATGCTAGAAAGTTATCTACCTCAGCTAGTGTCAAGACTTCAAACTCCCCAATGAACTTAGCCCCTTGAATAGTGATTACTACATCCTTCAAGACACCAATGGGAATTTATTTTGTCTTGTTTTCCATATACAACACATTTGAGGATGGCTATAATGTGGGCCTTCCCATTTAATTCCAAGCATCTAGTGTGATAACATTGAACTCCACTCTTATGTGAATGAGGATATTACTCAAAAGTCACCCATCAACAACTGCATTCAATTTGATCTATTTATCATAGTAAAGGTTGTGAGGAGGGAGGTTGGCATGCAAAATATGCCTTTTTTGATCTCTCCTGGTGCGTAGTACCTTCTCTTGTAACCATACTCCTAGCAAGGGAATGATATTCTCCTACCTTAACATTTTGCACACTTCCATGACCTCATCTAGATACTTCTTCAAAGCCTCAACATTCTTCCTCTACTCCAACTTACTTGAATTATAACATTCCCATTTTAAGATTGCATTAACTCTCATTTAATATCTAGAAACCGATGCCACAAACCAAACAAATTACCATGTCATTCCATAGGCCCATCTTAGGTTAGCCATACCTTAAGTTAGGATAATAATAGTTTAGGAAATCAACATAGTTCCATAGGTAGGTTTTTAGTTTAAGTCATAACATTCTAATTAACAAAATATCATAGAGACATAGGTTAGAATTAGCTTTAGGATATAGTCAATAATATTAAAACATAGTTATAATAGGTTCCCAATAAAATCAAGTATGCATTCTACTAATAAAAGAACCAACCTTATTATCGAGATTCAAATATGTAGCAGGGTCTAAAGACTTCATTCTTTCCTTATCACAGTCAGAATCTAAAGATCACCTGATCTATCTGACTTGGCTATTATGACCAAAAAGTCATGAATTACAAGCATACCTTGGATAAATAGAATTGATCTAGGGTAATGTTGTTCAGAAAGAAGAATTTATGAAAATAGAAACCAAATTTGTCAATTCAAAGCAGTGAATTAATTCTACATAAATGAGATGGATTGCTCCATGTAAATTAAACAAAAGCATGAAAAAATATACCTGTTCAATTGATGAATTATTTTCTACTGCAAACATGATTTCCAAAGTCTTAAGAGTACATTGTCTTAAGAAAAAATCACTTGTCAGTGTTTCTACCTTCTATAGTAGAAGTCATTATAGGGTCCAGTCATGCTAGAGGTGTTACATAGCTCACTCCTAAAAAGCATCATTGTCCTGATGATTAACTTAGTAAAATATATTCAATTAATAATATAACCAAATTATAATCCTTTCATTCATAAGTTCATAACAGAAACAAATTGAGAAATTCCAATTTCCATAAATTATTCAGCATAAAATAGTATTTTCAATACTAAAGAGTTTAGTATCTGCCCAAAACTGGTAGATTTATTGATATAGAAAGAATAAAATCTTCAAGTTTTATCAATTAAGAGAATCAAATCTATTCAAATAAATGTGGAAAAGTAGTTTTCATATCTTCGAGGTTTTCCCATGTTGCACTTTCTTCATTAAACTGGTCTCATTAGACCTTGTATTGACGTATTTTACAATTTCTTAAGTGCAGCTGGAAAATTTATAGCACTCAAATGGGTTTAACCACGATTATTCCTGGATCTTGGACCTGTAAGAAATTCCAATTTAACACATGTGATAAATCTAAAATGTATTTCTTAAATAAAGAAATATGAAAAACATCATGCGTTCGTGATAAAGCAGGTGGTAAAGCTAAATGATAAGGTACAGGGTTGATTATTTCAACAACTTCAAAGGGTTCCAAATAATGAGGTGATAACTTGGCAGCCTTTCCAAAGGTTATAGAACTCTTTTTCGGTTTAACCCGCAGAAATACCTTTTCAGTAAGTTCAAATTTCTTTTCAACCCTTTTTGAGTCTGCACAACTTTTGTTCCTATTTGCTACTTCCTTCAAACGCTCATCAATCATTTTAACTTGTTGTTCCATTTCAATAAGGATCTCAGGTCCAATTACCTCTATGTTCTCTATGTTATCCCAACTAACTGAAGTTCTACATTTCCATCCGTATAATGCTTCGAAATGTGCCATTTTTAGAGAGGCGTGATATGTGTTATTATAATAAAATTCAACTAGTGGAAGGTAGTCTTCCCATCTGTACTGTTGATCCATGCAATACATTCACAACATATCTTCCAAAACTTGATTAACTATTTCAGTCTGTCCATCTATTTTCGGATAGTACACTGAACTAAAATTCAGTTTAGTTTATAAGGCTGCATTGAGTGTTTGCCAAAAATCTAGATGTCATTCTAGGGTCTCATTCTGATATGAACAATTATGGTACACCATGCAATCTAAAAATTTCATGCACAAATCTTTTTCTAAAAAAATTGAATCATCCTTAAGATTACCAACAATGAAATGTGCTACCTTTGTTAGTTTATCAAGCAAAACTAAAATAACATCATCCTTAATTCTTTACATAGGCATCCCTTGAAAAAAATCCATACTAATTACTTACCATTTATACTACGGTATTCTTTGAGGGTATAGTAAACCAATTGGATGCATATTTTCCACCTTAACACACTGACACTCTAAGTAGTGTGTTAAAAAATCAATTACATCTTTTTTCATCCCTTTCCAAAAATATTGTTGTTTTATATCAGCAAGCATTTTCATAATGCCAAGATGTCCATAAAAGGATGAATTATGAAATTCAGTTAACAATTTCCTTCTTAATTCATTACCTGAAGGTATGTACACTCGATTATCATATCTCAATATTCCTTCATTATCCAAATGAAAACCTTTATATCTCATATCATTTGGATCTGCAGCAAGTGTTGTTTTCACCATCTGAAAATAATAATTAGATTCCATAATACTTTTTACTTCATCCTTAAATTAAGTTCTCAACGTTATAATTGCATAAATATGTTTCCTATGACTTAGTGCACCTGTCACTCTGTTTTCTTTTCCTTTTATATAACTTATGTTAAAATCATACTGAGATAGAAAATCTAACCACCTTCATTGTCTTGCATTCAGATTTGATTGAGTGAAAATTTACTTCGGCCCAAGATGGTTAGGTCTTTAATTCAAAAGGTCTCCCTAAAAGATAATGCCTCCATACTTGAAGTGCATGAACAGTGAAAACAAGCTCTCGGTCATGGGGAACATAGTTCAGTTCACGTAACTTGAGTTTTTTGCTTTCATATGATATAACATGCTCGTTTTACAAAAAAATACCTCCAAGCCCTTCCCCGGAAGCATTTTTTACTACAGTAAAGTCTCCATTTTGATCAGGTACAGCCAAAATTGGTGTAGATGTAAGTTGATTCATTAGAGTCTAAAATGGAGATTTGCATTTTTAACTCTACAAAAAATTCTTATCCTTCATTTGCAACAAATTTATTAGTGTAGTGACCTTTGAAAATTCTTTTACAAACTTTCTATAGTAACCAGCGAGACCTATGAAGCTTTTTACTTCATGTACATTCTTAGGTGCAGGTTACTCAATTATTGCAACAATTTTTGATGGGTCTACTACTATTCCATATTTACTTATGACATTCCCTAGATAGTGTACTTTAGTCTCATAGAATGAACATTTGGATAACTTACCATATAATCTTCCATTCCTTAAGATTTCCATAACTATCTTCAAATGCTCATGATGCTCATAAATTATTTTAAAATATATGAGACTATCATCTAGGAATACAAGCACAACTTTTTCCAAGTATCCTTGAAAGATATTATTCATTAAGTTCATAAAAGTTTCAAGTGCATTTGTAAAACCAAAATTTAAAACTGTGAATTCATAATGCTTGTACCTTGTCCTAAAAGTTGTTTTATGAATATCTTAATCCTTGATTCTTCGCTGATGATATCCAGATTGAAGATTTATCTTAGAATATATTGATGCTCCATGTATCTGATCAAACAGATCATCAATTCTAGGAAGTTTATATCTATTTTTGATTGTTTATTTGTTTAACATCCTATGATGAATGCACAATCTAAGTGTTCCATCTTTCTTTTTTATAAAAATTACTGGTGTTCCCCAAGGTGAGATACTTGGTCTTATCAAACCTTTAGAAAACAGTTCTTGTAACTATGCCCTAAACTCTACCAGTTCAATGGTATTCATTCTATACAACACCTTGGAAATAGGTTCCGTTCTTGGTTTGATCTCTATTGTGAAATCAAAATTTCACTTAGGAGGAAGGTCGGGTAGTTCGTCTAGAAAAACATCGCTGAAATTTCATAACAGTGGGTATCTTTCTAAGAAATCATTATCCCCTTCAGCTATTTCAGAAACTTGTACTGCATACAAGGTACAACCTTTGTTTTTGGCCTTTTTAGCTACATGGCTGAAAATTTTCAACCTGAAATATCACGTTTGAACCCCTGGATGTCTGTTATTTTTTACAGATCATCTAGAAAACTAATATTTTTTCCAAAATAAACAACTTTTGCTTTATGTTCAGCAATCTAGTTAACACCTATGATTACATCATACGACCCCAAAGGAGCAATGTAAAGATCAACTTCAGTGGAAAAACTAGGCAAGTCAAGGACTGATCCAAAAAGACACATACTAACTATGTGGACAACATTATTTCCATAATGAACAACCGATGATTTATCCATTTTTCCATATTTTCTTTTTAATTTTGGAGCTAATTTAGTAGAAATAAATCATTCAATAGCTCCAGTATCAAAAAATATAGTAACAGGTATACCAAATAACTTACTTGGTACTTATTTAGGCATAACTTACTTTTCCGGCTTATTTGTTAGCTACTGCAGCATGTATCTTATGTTATTGATTGCGTTCATCCTTCCTTAGAGGACATTGATTTACATAATGATCCTTGCCACAGTTGTAGTAGTATCCTATAGGTCCTTTCTTAGGCTCAAATTTAATTCCTGCCTTAAAGTTATTATTTTGTCCTCCATAGGACTTCTGTCCGTTATTATTATTCTTAAAAAATTGTTGCATATATTAGCAATAGGTTTATTTTCTGCAGTTTTCTTATTATTATCAATAACCAATTTGTTTTTTGCACCAAAATTTTTCCATGGTTCCTTTTTAGGTGCAAGGGATGAAGAAGAACTAGGAACTTTCTTTCTGATTTCCTCCTTATGGGCAGAGATTGCTTTCAATTTCTTCTCCTGCCTTATGGATTTTTCAACAACCCCTTCCATAGTGGTTGGGTTGTGAATGTCTACTTCACCACCTATAATGGGATTTAATCCCATAATGATTTTTTGTATCCTAAAATTCTCGTTAGTTTTATATTGAGGTACGTACTTGAAAATCTTAGTAAACTTCTCTCATTTCTCTGTTACAGTCAACTTTATTTGAGCTAAGCTCTGAAATTCAATCATTTTCTGATCATAGTAAAGTTGTGGCAGCCATCATTTCCTAAAATAATTTTAAATTGATCCCAAGTGATATTTGTTTCATCAATGTTAAACTCATCCTTATGGATGTCCCACAAAGAAGATGCCTCATGGGAAAGCTGATAAGATCCCCATATTGCTTTTGTTTCCTCTGAAAAGTTCCTTATAGAAAATTACTTCTCCATTTCACCGAGCCAGTTCGTAGCTCCATCTCCTAGTGTAGTTCTATCAAACTTTAGTGGACTTATCTTTTTTATATCATTATTGATTTTAGCTGTCAATCTCACCTTTTTGTTCTTAGGTTGATTGGGTGCATTTTCATTAGCATTGGTAGTGTTATTATTATCAATGCCCAAATTTCATATATTGGCGTTGTCCCCAAGAAGTGGCTAATTGTTGTTACTAGAATCTTCTTCATCCTTCTCATTTCCCATTACTTTTTGTTCTAATACAGCCAGACGATCTCTTGTGTCCAATAGGGAAGAAAGGATCTCGTCGAGTCTTTGGGTAGTTGTTCCTTCTCCACCTGGTGGTGGGTTGTTTGTTACATTTCCTCTCATTCTAACCATTTTCTATTAACAAGAAAATTTAAGATTTTATCAGATTATGGACATAATAGGTCCAAGAGCTACAACCTTCAGCTTTGATACCAAGATGTAACATTCCCATTTTAAAACTACATTAACTCCTATTTAATATCTAGAAACTGATGCCACCAAGAAAATAAATTACCATGTCCTTCCATAGGCCCCTCTTAGGTTAGCCATACCTTAAGTTAGGATAACAATAGTTTAGGAAATCAACATACGTCCATAGGTAGGTTTTTAGTTTAAGTCATAACATTTTAATTAACAAAAGATCATAGAGACATAGGTTAGACTTAGCTTTAGGCTATAGTCACTAACATGAAAACATAGTTATAATAGGTTCTCAATAAAAACAAGTATGCATTCTACTAAAAAAATAAGAACCAACCTTTTCATCGAGATTCAAATATGTAGCAGGGTCTAAAGACTTCATTCTTTCCTTATCACAATCAGAATCTAAAGATCACCTAATCTATCTAACTTTGTCGTTATGACCACAAATTCTTGAATTAAAATCATACCCTGGATCAATGGAATATGCCCAAGGTAATGTTTTTTAGAAAGAAGAATTTATGAAAATAGAAACCAAATTTCTCAATTCAAAACAGTGAATTAATTTTGCATAAAGGAGGTGGATTGCTCCATTTAAATTAATAAAAAGCACCACAGAATGTACTTGTTCAAGAGATGAATTGTTTTCTACTGCAAACATGATTTCCTAATTCATAACAGTACACCGTCTTAAGAAAAAATAACTTGTCAACATTTTCACCTTCTATAGTATAATTCATTATAGGTTCTAGTCATGCTAGAGGCATTACATGACTGCTCCTTTAGACATTGGATCTCTCGTTGTAATCTCTGAATTACATCCATAGTCTCTTGATACACCTCCTTCTGATGATAAGAGTCCGGATACTTCACATGTAGCACTTCTTCCCTAATAACCTATTTTTTTCTTGGCATCTCCCTCGTACGTGTAACATTTGCTCGCATTATAACCATGATAGGTTCTAGTTCTGATTCATGCACCACTCTTGTCATCAAGTGAGAGTTAGTTTTCCTTATGCTTACCATCCCAATGCCTTTATATTTTCAGTGTTTTTGGCTCATATGCTCAAATATCTTTGGAAACTCCTTGTATTTATGCTTCTTTCCACACCATGAGTATTATAATAGATTAGGACACTCATGTTTGTAATGTTCTATCGATCCGCAATTATAATAGGTTCCACGTAGGAACTCACTTCTTCCTCCTCCGTGGTTACTATGACCAAAAAATCCTTTGTGAAAATCTCTTCCACACGCTCCTCCATCTACATGCCCTTCATAGTGGTGATCATTATCCTTGGAACTACTTGCAAGGCTAGTATGGTGTACACTAAGATCAATGGCATCATGAATTTGGTCAATTAGTCAGCAATCCTTGGTATCATGGGTCATATAGGTACCAATATTGTAATAGCAAGACACATTTTTGTAGATTTTACACTGTAGTAAAGGACAGCTACTTGCATCATTATCCCCATGGCATATTTCATAGTCTTCTATCATGACACATACCAATTTCTGAGGGAAAATATCCTTTGTATGCCCTTCCACTTCATAATATGTGCACTAAAGACCACTACAAACCTCATACACTGTGTTTGCGGATATCTTCTTCAACTATTTGGCCATTACAATAATTTGAGCCTCCAGGAAAGGGATAAAATCAGTATCAATGTTCCTAATAGCCTCAATGTGCAAGGTAGCTTCCAAGGCCTCGCATGGGTCTGTGAAATTCTTATGTGACAGTTCCCTTCTAACTGGTGTTGTCAATCCCCTAATAAACCATTGAGAATGCTGAGAGGGGTGTATGTCATAGGATAGTTTTCATAAGAGAGTTTTGAACCATGTGTCGTACTCTCACACACTCTCTGCCATTCCTTATTGGATCTCCTTCAGAGAACTGATGATCTTTTTCTTGAAATTAGGGATATGGAAGTCTACTAGGAAGGCATTTTTAACGCAATTTAATCCACAACCATCTAATGGCGGTCATACTTGTGGTACCAACTATGTGCGTGCCCTTGCAACATTTTTACAAACTAACTTTCCTTTCTCTCTGGGGTATTGATACCCTTCACATGCTATAGAAATTCACACTTGTGCACATACTCTCAATACCTCTATAGTTCAGAAGGTGTAAAGACATCTCAAAAAATACTTACACGGGTGGTTGAGGCCCTTGTCCGCCTAACCCAAGACCTTGGTTTCCTTTGGTGTTTCCTCTGCCACTAGATCCACTAGACCCACCAGGTCTCATCCCTTCTGACCCACCAAATCTACCTCATGTAGTTGGAAAATAGCCTAAAGTGGTCGTGCCTAGTGTTCCCAATATCACGCTGAACTGCGCACCAATGGTTTGTGATATTTCCCCGCTACAAGTTTTGTGTCCCACGCCTCTCCCAGATGCGATACCAAAACTTTGTGTATTTTCACCTTGTCCAAAAATACCTTCAAATATGGGAATGGTTTACACAACCATAGATGTCCCAAACAAGAAATTATATCTCCTAGGTGTAGATCAATTACTTCCATCGATACCAAATGGGTTAGCAATACTTATCCCTTGATCTGGAAAACTAAGCGCTAAGGTTTGGTCACTAGGTGGCTTCAGATGCACACCAAAAACTCTCCTTTATTCATGCAATGAAATCTCATTAGAAGCTAAAGGGGTTTCTCTTCTGCGCTTACCAAGATGGGGTAGCACAGACTGCTCAGATTCCACGTCCTCTATGTGAAGCTCAACTCCTTCCCAAAACGTCTACCTCCATAAATCCATCACTCCCTTAACCTCATGTGGTCTAGCCAACTCCTTGTCACGTGCCTCATTGCACTTGAGTCATCTCTCTTCCCTTTCCTTTTCAGCTACAATATCTTGCATCTTCCTTCACCCTATCTTCCTCACCCATCGCTTAGAAAATTTTAGCTGACCATACGGAATGCTTCCAAACTTAATGTAATGATCAAGATATTCATAGCCAATGGGATAGCACGTAAAAATGATCCTCTATGTTCGCTTAGGAATTCAAACTTAGTAACCTCTGGACAAGAATACATAGAAATGGCGTATTGTAAAGTATAACTGGTCAACACTCCTTTCCACTAGTGATCAAAAACACGCGTCCAAGTCATATCCGTATCATGTAGCATTTGGTAATAATCTTGGGACCATATGCTTTATCTATAGTAGTAGCTCAATCTAGATGCATATGCTGAAATCCATTCATGCAGTTCCACTCGAAAGCAATAGAAAAAGGTTTTATACAACTCATGGTACAGGTCCTCTTCTACCCATCTACATGTATCAAACTCAGGTCCAATGCTGAATATTTGATCAAACTCATCCTCCATACTCTTAAACCAGGCTTCAACACTCTCCAAGGTTAGGTACTCAATCATCAAACATCTATAGAACCAAGATGTAGATGTATCCATTTCTCACAACAACTTTGAAAAGATGTCCTGACAACGGAACCAAGATGTACTCTTTTTAAAGACCTTAGAAGAACAGTATAATCCCATACGCGTCGGCCTATCACATAGTGGGAATTGGGCACTCACCTGAGGAACACATGGGCACCAAGCCCCTCCTTTATGTGAGTATTTTGAGAATGAATTAATCAATGACATAAAATTAGATGCGAGAAGGTAAAGAACCATGCATTCATTCTGAGAACATAAGATGAGGTATTATATTAATATACCCATTAAGATAAACAGAGAAATATTATGTGAATAACAGATCCAATCCATACCAAAAAGTAAATATACTAAGATTCACACCCATGAACAATATATACTTAGAACATAATCTGATATTCATATTATTCAAAGTTTAGTAACCATATTACATTCACCAAGACATGTTAGGACAATGTAGTAATGCAGGTCAGACTTATGCATCAGAATCCCTAACTATGCTCCCATATTACAAAAAGGTTTTCACAAACCCATCCCTCTAGACAATTTTTTACTCCTAAAGTCTTCTAAATGAGAACCTTAACTCCCTTAAACCTTCTCCTATTTCATAGAGCTCTCTACCCTGTGCTGTCTTCCTTGATAGTGTCTTTTTAGTTGATGTCTCTCCTTATTCTACCTGAGAATCTTTATATATATCTTTATTTCCCACTACCATGCCTTTGTGAAGTAGCAGATCAATTGCCAAGTGTTAAGGTGGTCCTCTAATGCAATGTGATTTTTTCCATCCAGGCTCTCCACTCTCTATAATGATTCCCTTCTAGATCCTTCCATCACATGTAATATTCCTTTCTTGACCATCAAGTTGCCAGGCTGACACCTTATCCACTTTGCATGCTTAATTGGGTCACACTTTTCTCATGTGCCTCTTGGAACGTTGAATATGGATAATTCCTTAAACCCATTTCTTTTATTTGCGCACGCACGCCCTGGGTTCTACTAAACCCTTATAAAACCCTATCCTACATGCCTTCACCAAGTGTGCCTTTCTTCATATAGGGCCCACGTGCTAACGCGCCCTTTGGAACATAGCTGATATTCTGAGGCCCAAGAGTATATTTGATTCTTTTATCCACTTATTTGAAATGTAATACCTTTGTCATGGTTATTATCCTTGATCACTTCCATAATTAAAGTATGCAACGTTGATAGGTGATTTTCATTTTGAATATGGGTACCTTTTAAAACTTATTAATCATGTTGTTGTAGATGATATACTATATCTTACAAAAATGGATAACGTTATGCCATGACAATTTTGAATTTATTAATGAAGTATTGTTATACTTTTTATGCTGAACTTCTAAAAGTATTTTACATGTGGATGAAGTAGAAAAAATTCATTTAAATTTTTCATTTCCTAGTTTGCAATATTGAACTTATTTTTTAGTTTGTTGATTGCAAAGTACAGGATTAACCACACCATGGATCAATTGTAGTGATCCAAGGTATGTTTGGGATTTATCGGTGTTTTGAGCATATTGATCGAGTCAGTCAGAATATCTAATTTCTAAACCAAGGCTTGCACTGGGGTCATAGGGGCATCCTGTACAATATTTTGATTTCACCTTTCAACGTGATTTGATTCGTCATTTTTATGAACTATGAGAGGTAATGTTATTTGATTAATTAGGAACTAATTAGTCTAAGTGCTTGATTATTATATCTTATCCTAAACCTATGTTAAGGTTGGGCTTATATCTATTGTTATGATTAAGCATCCTAAAGAGGATAATGGGGAACTATCCTAAGTTTGGACACGAATTAATCCTAAGCTATTTGGAACTATGCCTAAGGTCCTAAGCATATAAGGTATGTATCACTAATCTTAAGGGAATCTAAGCTCATGGAAACGAACCTAACCTAGGGAAATATGGTTGGCTATGTTAACAAGTGAATTTGGATGGTGGTGGCACCATTCCAAATGCATTATAAGGTTTAAATGAGGCATTTAATAAACCTTTTGTCACTAATTTTGGCAAAGGAAAGAAGGGAGTGGGAAATGTTGAGTTTTCAATGGCTAAATTGGATTTGATGAAGTTTCTAAACTGTTAGTTATAACTAACAAGAGATAATGCATGGTGAGAGTTTTGAAAAGGACATTGTCAGTCATGTTGGCATTTATGAACCTCGACCCAAGTGAAAACCTCCTGGGGAATAGTAGAATGATTTGGAGGAAAAATAAATGATTTGGTTTCATTGTGCAATTAGATTTTCTGAGCTTCTTGGTTCTGCATATGGTATTTTCATTTTGTGAGCTCTCAGTTTGATTCTTTTACATGTTTGAATTCACCCTTGCATGGCAGAAATGATGGTAAAATTTGGTTGTGGAAACTATAAGAAGAAAATGGAAAAAGTTTCAAAAGACTTGTTTGGCGTTATCCTTGGATATATTTTTATAGAAGTTTTTCTTGAAGGATTTAAACAATGAAGAGAATGTAAGAGCACTACCAGGCGTGATAGGCTCTATCTCTTTATGATTCTTTCTTTTATTTAAAATTTTTCCTAAAAATAACTTTTCTTTTCATGAAAATGTCTCTGAGAATGTTTTCTTGTGTGATTATTTGTTCCTTCTTGCTTTTGTGAGTTCTTTTGGACATGGTTTCTTTAGATTAGATTATTTCTATCAAATAATGGTGTTTTACTGAATCTGGGTTTTAGATGTTGTTGGGAAACAGATGTGTTGATTTATTGGAAAAATAGGCATGAAATTTCAAGGGGATTATGAGTTTTGATAATTATGTTTCCTTTTTTGTAGGGATTTTATAGAAATCTCTTGAACTTTGGAACTCCCAGACTCTTGTGAAACTAGGTTTTGATTAATGGTATTTGGCATGATTTTGTTCGCCATAATAAATAGGGGTCTATAATGAAACTTTTGTTAAGTTGATGGTTATTTGTTTGGTTGTATTAGCAAGTATAATTGGTTGACTTGTTTCTTGAAGGTCTGTTTTCATATTCTTGTTTCAGTTTATTGATCTTTGTTTCAGCTTAAGATTGATACAGATCATTAGATTTTTTCCTTGTTTTAAAATATCTTGGTCAAACCACATTGGGTATTCGCGAAGGTGGGTTTTAAGCACTATAAGTGTATGATGTTAGGTGAACAATGGAGCTTTCTTTTTCTATCTTCTTAAGTTTTTTTTTCATTGTTTTAAAACCCTTCTCTGGTGGACATGTAGGATAAACAAGGACTAGTAATACTTTGTTCCCTCTATTTTATGGGCTTGTTTTTCATTGCTTGAATACCCTTCTTGGGTCGGCTAAGTTTTTGTAAATTGGTTGAATTTTGAAATGACCCTTGGTTATACTCTCGAATTGGATTCATTTTCTTTAGTTGTATGATCTTGTGATGGAATATAAGCTTTGAGAATCATGTATGGGGTATTGTGATTTGGTAGTAGTTCTTGTTATCTTTGGAGTTTCTTTTGATTTGGATCGTCATTATTTCCTTGATGATGGTTACATGCTTTGTTGAGTGTTTAAACCTATTAAATGTCTCCTTGATACTGTTCTTACATCTTTGGAATAGTTTAAAGGTCTTAGTGTAGTTTCTTACTTGTATTCGAGTTCGTTTCAAATAAGTTAGATTATGTGAGGTCTGCTTTGATATTTGTTAAGGAATATTTCATTTCTTAAACTTGGATCTTGGAATTTATAGGTAAGAACCTACTCTGCATTTTTGGTTCTTTGAAACCATTCTGATTGCATTCTCCTTTAGCTCGTATGTGGGAGATATTAAGCATCCATGTTGATTAGAGAATATTTGACATAACTCACACAAGAAGTCCATGTCGTAAAAAATGCCAGGTTTAAGGGCATGAAGGGAAAGGAAGAACCCGTGCACATAGGACAAGTCATCATTTAGTACTTAGCCATTTTTTGGCATGAAGATCTATTTTTAAAAGATAGCATGCAGAACACACCAACGATGTAAAGATGTGTGCACTACACATTGTCTTTTTTTGGAGGATCAGATTCAGAGCAATTTTGCATGGAGACAGTCTAAGAATAGGATTTTCACCTCAGCTAACTATCAGTAGTCTATAAATAGCACACTTACATGTGTGGCTATGCATGAAAAAAGTGCATGGCTATTAATTGCATGTGGCCTTTTTTTGGAATAGATAAGTGGTGAAGGGTAAGTCCCCATCCTATAAATATGTAGTGAATTACCTAGTAGGATGATGATGGATATAGAGAGATTGATAACATAGTGTGCATGTTTTCTAGATTACCATATCAGATCCATGTGTGCATCGACATAGATTGCAATTATTGTAAGAAACTTTTGTGTTATTTTGATAATTAAGAGATGGAAGATATTGTTTGAACCTAAGTGTCATTCCAATTTGTAAATGGGTATTACATGTTCTTAACTCTATCATGATTATTATTCAAACCTATTCTTTCCTAGATCTAGATCTTTCATGCAGTGTACAATGATGTATTAGTTATGGATCTATATGCTTTAAGTCTTCATCATGTTAACATTCTGTTACAACAACCCTAAAGAGGGACTTGGTACCTTTGCACGCTTTGGGTGAGTGCTCAGTCTAGGCTGAGTGATGTGCCAGCGCATCTAGGGTGTTATCTGGTGAATTCTAGGCTACATCATTGGTTCCATTTCCGGGACCTCATTTTTAGTTGTTTTTAGGATGGTTCATGATGAAGACATACCAGTTAACTCTAGAAAGTATTTAGGAGTGGATAAATGATCTGGAGAAAGAATACGCATGATGGTTTAGCACTGGATCTGAGTTGAACACATGCACATGGGTGGAACAGAACATGTATGACAATTTATATGAGAGTTTTTTCTCCATCATTCTAGTAGAATTATACAAGTGGCTGATTGCTTATGCATCTAAGTGGAATTGGAGGTATCGTGCACTTGTTTGGACATAGGAAGAATTTCAGGCCCTTTATGATGCTGATATGATTTAGACTCGAGCTATGGATGCAAGGTTTCATGGTGTCCTGAATAGTTATATCTTGGAGTATTCAATTTCAACATATTTGTGTTCAAAAGTATCTAAATTCTAGTTCTTATGATATCCAAGAGGAGCTTATCTGCAAGGCACTCCTTTAGCGATCAAGATCATGATGGTAACTTTGAACCTGGAGAGTAAACTGATGGCTAACTAAACCTCACCACGCATGAGGGTAGGAAAAAGTTTGGTGAAAGATGGTAGACCTAGCGGTAGAAAGGAAGAGAGAGGAAAGGCGGCTTAAGTATAATAATGCACACAAGAGGGAGATAGATAAATAGCATACCATTGTAAAAAAGTATGGCGTTGAGGAGAGAGATGGCTTATGAAGGATTTGAAGCTCACGTAGAAGACGTGGAGCCAGAGCATAAGGAACTCCCCCATCTTAGAAAGCATTATAGAGATCCCCGCTTGGCCTCACACAGAAGTGCGCTAGCAGAGACTACCTAGGCCATGGGTTCACATCTTAATCCACTTGGTGACCTATCCCTTATGCTCTGTTTTACAGTATTCGGTACGACAAGTAATCAACAAGTGAATTTGGGAAACAAGAGAACCGGAGTAAGTCAGAGAGTAAGTACATCAATGGCAGGATAGACGGCTTCAATGTTATTTGGAGGAACATTTTTAGGTGCATCATCTACACAGAATGTAAGTGAGATAAATTTTGGATTCACCTCTAGAAGTGGAACTACCACACAGACTGTAGGGGTTCAGTATAGTACCACTGTTGGAGCATAGGGGAGTACATCTACAGGTCCTATTCTAGCTATAGGTGGAGGATCAAGAGGTATAAGTGGTTCTATTTTTGGTGGATCTGGTGGTTCTGGAGGTAGGGGAAACACAAGAGGTTCTGGATTAGGTGGGTAAGGTCCAAACTAACCCCAAAATATTTATATGGAGATGTCTCTTCATCTTCCAAAGTATAGAGGCATAGAGGAAGCTGCTAGGCATGTGCACATATGTGAAATATTATGGCACATGAAAGGGATCACGGCTTGTGAGTACAAGGAAAATCAATTTACTACTACATTACAAGGACGTGCATATAGTTGGCATAGGAAGTTTGACCCTGTTCAAACTTACGTGAATTATGTAGTGTTGAAGGATGCTTTCTTGAAAGAGTTCTATATCCCATAATTTGAGCAGAAGAGTACAAACGCACTCAAGGATATCAAACAAGGCACTACTGAGAGTGTATGTGAGTATGATGCTTATTTTAAAACACTCCTATCTAAGATTTCTTGTGATATTCATGCAAGCCAACATGCACAATGGTTCGTTGGTAGATTGATTACACCATTATGAAGAGCATTGTCACATAAGACATACACTAATCCATGCAAATCACTAGAAGAAGCTTTATGTGCTGAGGTAGTTGGGAGCATTGACACTAGCATTATTCCATTCTTAGAGGCACAAATTGTAGCTGTGGAAAAATATTTAGAGAAGCTATCAGCAAATTCAGCCCATGAAACGTGCTCAGCGATTTGGTGTGCATATTGTTAAGTAGAAGGTCACACCAAGGATAGTTTCCCTCGCAGATCTATATGCTCATTCTTGTTGGACTGTGAGATATTTCATTTGAATCATGAAAGGAAGAGAATATCTTGTTACTATAAAAAATTTCAGTCCACGACCCATGATACTGAAGATTGTAGGTCTATTAGTCAGATCCAGGATGCTATAGACATTGGGGTACGATATACAAGCATAATAGATAATTCTAAGGGTAATAATGAGCACCAAGATTGGGATCATAATCAAATGTGCTATGACAGAAATGAGGGGTGTTTTGAGGGAGGTGGTGGAAGAGGATGTGGATATCACAGTGGATATGGAGGATGAGGCCGCGGTGGAGGAAGAGGTGAGTTCCCTTGTGACATATGTTATACATGCAGATCTCCTGACCACTATAGGCACGAATGTCCCCAAAATATTGCATGTTCTTTCTATGGAAAGAACCATAACTAAGAAGAGTGCCCAGACTTATATGAGCATCTGAGTAAGCAACATAAGCAAGAAAAAAAAGGTGCCAGGATGGTTAGAATCCAACACACGGTAGAAGATCAGTGGATTCCCAAGATAGCACCAGGACCTGAGGCATTAAGAGTAAAGATTACTACACGAACTGAAGTGGCATGTGCAAGATAGGAATTTCACCAGAAGCCTACAATCACCAAGGAGGAGGTTTTGTATGCAAGGTACCCAGATCCTTCTCATTAGAAGGAAGTCTATCAAGAGACCATGGAGGTCCTCAAGAATCTTCAAGGTGAGATATAGTGTTTAAAGGAGCAGTTAAGGAAGATGGAGTAGAAGAAAGAAGTAGAAAATTTCCCCTCTTATATTGATGACATAAGAGAGGTTTGTAAAATGTTGTGCTAGGATAATATTATTCCGTTGCTAGGAAATTGGTTGAAGGGGAATACCCCATGCAAAATCACTGAGAATGAATGGAAAATACTACATGTAAATATTCCCCCTGATAGCATTGACTATGACAAGGAAATTACTCTAAATGTTGTTGTGGATGGATGATTGTTGAGCAACATATTGATTTATATAGGTGCGGAAGTGAATGTGCTTACACTAGATGCATGGGTACAAATGGGAAGGCCTCCATTGCATCCATCATCTAATGTGTTTTTTATGGTAAACCGGACTAAGGCCAATCCCATAGGAGTTTTGAAGGATGCATCTATAACCATACAAGGGGCCAAGTTCACTAGGGATTTTGAGGTATTAGCACTTGCGGAGGAAGATAGTTTTCTAGCCTTGCTTGGATGTCCTTGGTGTTATGCGAATAATTCTAACTTGAGATTCAATAAGGGGTATATCAGCTTTGAGAAAAATGAGGAAAGGGTTGTAATACCTTTGAAAGATGGGAAATATACACCATATGTTGAGCCTCTAAGTGAGGAGGACTTAAACAGAATCTATGTACACGCTATTTAGGACCCAGAGGTCAACAAGCCATCAAAGGAAGGAATCCTATAGTGGGAAGATTATCATTCTATTAGTGATACTATGAGTATTGCTTGTGATAATTGGGCTCATGGTACATATGAACTAGTAGGGCGTGAGGTAAAAATCGTGGTTGCATGAAAAAATAGACTTCAATCTATTCGACGGATAGGTAGCGTAGTACCTTGGTATAGTGGGACAAAAGATCTTCCTATATTTTTGAAAGCAATGGAAGCACAATGGACAGATAAAATTAAGAGAAGAGATATGTTAGTGTATACCTTGAGCGGGAAAGTAGCGCGCTGGTGGGAAGTACACAGAGATAATCTTAAAGAATGGGGGGAGATTAGTACCACCCTATCTACTATGTTTTTAAGGAGAAATGCACCTATGCAGATCTACACTTATAATGGTGATCAACCTATTTAGAATCATATTCAGTAGTGTGAGAGACTCTGGACAATGGGAAAGGAAGCATTACCACCTTCACTTTAGGTGCATAGATTGTATTCTACTCTATAAGGATCCACACGTGCCTAGTATGTATATGTATAACTACATAGAGAGACTGAGAATTGGCAGAATTTGACTGCAGGAATGATCCAGACCTTTGAATACTTCTCGACTAAACCTCTAGTAGAATAAGTATAAAAATATTTCAAGTGCTTAACTATGGGAGATAGTGCAAAGGAATAAGAGCATATTCAGGAAATATTTGGTGAGACAAAGTCCAGAGCACATTTTGAAAAGGAACAAGAAATGGGCTTCATACTACTTGAATGCACTTGCCTTGAGAAAGAGAAAGGAAATATGGTTTACATAGTGTATGATGAGGAAGTTGAAAACCTAGATATTGAACATTCACAAGGGGTACGTGAGGTATTGGATAGTGCAGAAGAGGATACACGTGCCTATCATGAACCCATGAAGACAAACAAGGTGAATATAGGTTTGGAGGCTGAGCCAAAGGAGGTCATAATTAGATACCATTGGTCAAAATCAAAAGTGTCAAAGATCATTGAGTTACTCAGTGATTAGCGGGACTTATTCCCTCGAGGGTATCATGAACTTAAATGCATGTATGAATCACTTAGGGAAATGAAGATAAAGCTCAAGGATGGTGCATGCCCAGTTAGAAAGTGACCATGTATAATGAATCCTAATTTACGTGAAAAGGTGAAGGAAGAGATTGATAAGATGTGGAAATATGGGATTATTCAATCCTTGGATGAGTCAGAATGGGTTATTCCTATGGTGATAAGTATCAATAAGGATGGTAGGATTTGAATCTATGTAGATTACAGGGAGTTGAATTTTGGATGTGTCACAGACCCTTTTCCTACACCAGTCACTGAGGAAATACTGGTAGGAGTGGTAGGGCATGAAATATATTCATTCAAAGATGGTTTTTCTGAGTATTGTTAGGTTAGGATTGCTCAGGAATATTAGGAGAAGACAACTTTTACTACTAAATGGGGTAGTTTTGCTTATACTTTGATGCCTTTTGGATTGAAAAACGTGCCTACTGTATTCTCACGGATAGTTGTTCAGGCATTCAAATATTTTATTCACAACTTCTTACAGGTTTATCTAGATGATTGGATAGTATATGGGCTTGTGAAAATCTACACTTAATGTTTGAATGATGCAGACAATTGAGTATCTCTTAGAACATCAAGAAGTGCATATTTGTTAAACCTTTTGGAATATTGTTAGGACATATAATCTGTAAGAAAGGTTTGTTGGTTGATCCAGCTAAGGTTACAATCATTCTAGGCCTGGAAGCACCTACCAGTCAAAGTGAAATGGATGGATTTTTTGTCACACAGGATATTATCGGAATTTCATCAAAGGGTATGCCAAATTTTCTTCACCCTTAGAAGAGTTACTAAAAGGAAAATGTACATTTTATTATGGAGAACCGCAACAACACGTGTTTGAGATATTAAAGGAGAAAATTACTACCGCACCCATTTTGTGCTTTCCCTCATGGGATAAACCATTTCATGTGCATGTGGATGCATCTGGCATGGCCATTGGCACTGTGTTATCTCAACCTGGCAAAGGTATTGTAGATCATCCAAAAAATTTTACTAGTAGGAAGCTGACTCCTGCTGAACAGAATTATACAACTATAAAGTGTGAAGCTTTGTCAATATCTATGCATTGCACAATTTGCAATAGTACTTGTTAGCAACAACTTTTGTGTTTTATACAGATCACATGGCATTGAATTATTTGGTGAAAAAACCCATGTTACAAGGGTGCATATGTAGATGGGTACTCCTATTTCAAGAGTTTGACTTCAAAGTTGTGGTGAAGCTAGGGAAAAGTAACTCTGGACCATACCACTTGTCTAGAATTCACTTAGGAGAATAAGCACAAAAATTTTAAGAAACCATGCCAGATGCACAGTTATATAGGTTGTAGCATGCGCCATCAGAATTAGAAGACATTTTTGTCTTTCTACAGACTGGTGTGGCACCAGAAGGAATGAAGGCATTAGAAAAGAAACATCTTGCATTATGCACAACACCATTTATGTTAATCAGTTGTGACCTCTATAAGTTAGGTAGAGATTAAGTATTACGCCGTTGTGTATTAGAGCATGAGTGCAAGGATATAATGGAGGAGGCACATGGTGGTATTACAGGTGGCCACTATACAAGAGATGCAACTACCCGAAAGATCCTACTTGTTGGATTATGGTGGGAGACATTGTATAAAGATTTTAAAGCGTATTGTAAAGCGTGTGACTATTGTCAGTGTCTAGGTAAACTAGGGAAAAGAGATGAGATGCCTTAGACCTATTACTAGTGCTGAACCATTTGATAAATGGGCCATCAATTTTGTAGGACCTTTTCACCAACCGCACATAGGACTGGGTCACACTATATCATTACTTGTACAGTTTATCTCAAAAGGAGGGCAGAAGCAACACCTATGAAGGACTATACAATGGCTATAACAGCTAGGTTTCTATGGGAGAATGTTCTTACAAGATATGGATGTCTTTTAAGCTTGATAAGTGATAGGGGTACACACTTTTTGAATGAGATAATCAGGATCCTATTAGATGATTTTATGGTTTCACACCATAAGATTACACCCTATCATCCTTATGAAAATGGAATTGATGAGGCTTTCAATAAGATTTTGAGCCAAACATTGACAAAAATTTGTGATATTGGAAGAAAGGATTGGGATGATAAAGTTTCAGTTGTTCTTTGGGCAGATCGAACAACTTATAAGAGATTGAACAAAGCCACACCATTTCAGTTTGTTTTTGGTGCAGAAGTTGTTCTCCCTATAGAATTTATGTTACCTTCTTTATGCATTGTGCACGCTGGAAGTCTAGCTGATGAGTAGGATTTAGAAGAGAACATTGAGAAGATGATTCAACTGGATGAGCGATGACCCATAGCATGATGGATTCAAAAGAAGGAAAAGGATAGGAAGAAAGCATGGCATGACAAAAACATAAGGTATAAGAAGTTTGATATTGGACAAATGGTACTTCTCTATGACTCTAAGTTCTTGCACCATCCAAGAAAACTTAAGGTACATTGGTTAGGGTCATATGTTATCGGTTACATCCTTGAAACATGCGCTTTCCAGTTAGAAGTACTTGATGGAACACAACTACCTGGTTACTTCAATGGGAGTAGGATGAAGCCCTACTATAAATAAGTCTTCTTGGAATTTGTAATAAGGCAGTATTGCCAATTAGATTAGGTTTCCATTATGTATTTCCTTAATGTATTACCTTCATTTTCTCTATTCTTTTTCACTTTATTTTTTGTTCTTATGTAATAAGAGAGCTTGTACGCATGAAGCTAACTACAATATGGAGAATGTTGATGTGCAATGGACTACACATAATTATAGTGTGGGGTGTGGTTATTGATATCAAGGTACATGACTGTTGGAACTGAAAGGTGGAAAGGAATAAGCTACTATGGATGTTTTTCAAAGTTAAAAGATCACTTCTCAAAATTGAAAAAGGATGGAGATGAATAGTATAATGCAAGGTAAGAAGAGGCCATGATAACTACCAGGATAAGGTATAGTGATGAGGTACTCAGGTGTATGGGAGCTCGCTAAAGAGAATTATGTGACTAGAGGGTAGGAAGGCACACTAGAAGGTTATAACTAGGGTATGCATATGTACTGCGTGGAAAGAAAAAAATTGGTCAATAAATGAGAGGATATTTGGTAGGTGGAGAAGAAATGAATGCATCAAAATTTGAAAATCTATATAAGGATGGGATGCTAGTTCATTTTTACCATGGTGATTAAGATTATTTGAGAAAGAATTAAGTGCGAAGAGCCGAGTAATTGATTTGAGGTACAAAGGGTGTGAAACCAGATGTGAATGGAAAATATGTGTGTAGAAGAAGCTTGTGTCCCAGGTGGTGAAGGGTTTGAGTGAAGCAGGACAAAAAAGAGGAGTTAGGGAACACTAACTCAAGTTAGGGTTTGAGTTAGGCATTACAGATTTGAATAGGCAACTGTCTATAGAAGGATTGCACGGTAAAATGGCACCTAAGAAAATAGCTGCAGTGGGAAAAAAGGGGAAGTAAAAGGTAGTTATAGAGGAGGAAGAGATGGCACCTAAAAGTAAATTATTAGAAATGCAATATCTAGAGGGCATCATAGTCGTCCAAGAGTGGGATTTGCATATAATAAAAACCAAAGTGAGTGAATATAACCATAGGACAATAAAGAACAAAAAGGAACTCAATATTCTGCTCAACACAAAGACAAACAAATGCACGATAGATGGCATGCCGGTTTTTGATGATGCAGGTGAGAAACTTCTGGAAATAATTGGAGTCTACCAATTATATGAGCTTCCATATTTCGGAAAGTATGAGCCTTCATACCAATGGCTCATGAGTAGAGTACATGTGGGATTTTTATACTTTACAGGATACGGAGTCAGAATCTCATCCGCACTAATCTCCACAGTGACAAGTTTGAAGGCCACATGAGAGGATATAAAGATTGACCTAATAGATAAGGCCAAAATTCTAGAAACTAGGAAGGAATTGGGATACTTGAAGGGTCTGTGCGATATGGAAATTGATAAACTAAAGAATTTTCTAGTTGTACAAGCAACAACACATCTTGTTACAAATTTGAATGACTAGGAGAGCTGGTCATAGGTGAAAACCATGTGGTTGTAGTTGCAAAGCGGATGTTAGAAGGGGTAGTCTAAAATATTGTAGGCTACATTGTAGAACAGATAGTTGAGGAAGCACATACGGGAGGAAAAATCAGATTTGGAGCTGTTTTATTTTCACTGGTATTCATGGAGATTGGAGTACCAGACGGACTGAAAGGAGAAGATATGGGAATACCCCATGGAGAATATGTCACCATCTCAAAGGTTTAGACAAGTACCTATGTAAAGGATCCATGAAAAATGATGTCAAGAAAAGAGCAGAGAAATAGTATGACAGGCTCCATGCAATCTTTGAAGAAGATTGGTGGATCCCAAAGGACCTACCTTCGGTAAAAGGAAAATAAGTCCAGTTTTTTATATATCAGCATTTCTACATCACACACTTCCCAATGAAAGATGGATCTTGGAGCCCTTAGTGAAAATTTCCCTATGCTTTCATAGTGAGGTACTTTCAAACATCAGTCCATAGATTCATAAACATGCACCACCTGGCCTTCAATGTAGAGAAGGTAGACTATCACTACCACACCTTGAGAAATAAATATGTGTATCCAGGGTGAAACACGTATATCGAGGCTCATTTCAAAAGCATTGAGCATTAAGCCCATGAGTCTAGTTATCAGAGATATTAGAACAACACTAGTGTACCTTTAGCTAAAGCCCAAAATGGAAAACAATAAGTACATGGAGAATTATTTCACACTCCCAGGGCTTCCGAAGGGTCAACATACAATGGAGAACATACCGGCATTGAAGCCCATAGAAACCATTGATGTAGAAGATGAATAAGAAGAGTGTGAAGATTGTGGTGGATTAGAGCATAGAAGGAGTCAGCCTTTAGATAGGAAGGAATCAAAGTGTACCACTACTCCACCACAGGGGTAGGATGAAGAAGACAATATGAGGGTAGAACAGGGAGAGAACAGGTTCAAGAAATTATTCAGATGTACAAGGACTCAAGGTGGAACCCTAAAATTTTTAAGGAGATCACCTCATCTCTCTCCACACAAAGAGTCCACTGACCCAAAAAGGAGAAGGAAGTTGAAGTTTGAAAAAGAGGCTGAAGGATTGGAGGAGAGAGCCCCAGGATCTCCTACTCCACTTGAGCAAGAAGAAGAGCCAAAAATGAAGAGATGAAATATAGAGAAGAAGGAGAGAAGGAAACATCTGAAACCGCACATGAGACTTCTCAAGATACTACGCAGACTCCTAACCTTGAAGCTCAAGTTCCAAAAGGGCCAAGGACAAAGATAATGAGTGGAGAACATAGTGCACCACTCATTGGATATGCTGAGGACACAAGAAATATTTCATGTGCCCACTTCTAGAGCACGATGGCACAGAAGGATTTATTTGGCTGGGAGCTAATGGATGAGGATATGGTGACCATGTACACTAGAAATAAAATATCATGGTCAATGCACACCCACATCGATGAGCTTGAATTTGATGTATGCGAGGAGTCATGCATGTTGAGATGGCTGAAGAAGGCACCCCGAGCTAGACATATGTCAGTAAAGCCTACTATCATGTCAGATGAATAGGTCAGCAACACATTGGTCAAATTCTCAACAGAAGTGGTGAGGCACAACATGGATAAGGCCACCACAATTAGGGCACTCAGGAAAGATATTAAAACCAAGGATGGGGAAATAGCATGCCTAACATAGGAAAGAGACTTGGCGCATAAGAAAAACATTGTATTTTTTAGCCTCGTAGAGGAAATTGGTGATACTGTCATGAAGGCTAGGCCATACCTAGAACCAAAGGTACCAAATTCATTTCCTTTGGTGATACACTATATAAGTACCCTAGGAGACCTAGTTCTTGAAGATAAACCTCTGTGTATGCCAGCGTCAAAGGATCCAACATAAGAGGTGGAAAAGGCAAAGGTTGCATCATACAATAGACTGCTGCAAGTGCTTCAAGAAGAATTGAAAAAAATGGATCATGCCTCAAATATATGCACATATTCAGAGGTGATGATCGAGGTAAATACTCTGGGAGAAGATAATGAAGTCTAGAAGGCTATGAGGGATGATACCTTAAGCCACGCAGAAAGGTTAACTATTATAAAATAAAAGCGCGAGGCCCTGATAGCAACACAAGAGCCACACAAGGAAAGATTAAATGATCTTGGGAAACTCATCGCATAGAAAATGGATGTACTGGAAGGAAGGATGACTGTAATGTCCAACATTATGATGGTATTACAGAATGAAAAAGGGGAAATTGTGAAGGATGAGCTTGAGTCCATTGTTGTGGACATTCCAGAGAAAGTAGAGAAGGCTCTCACTGAGTGGCAGGCCTTAGAGGCCAAAATAAAATAAGAATATCTAGAGTTGATCCTTCAAGATGAGGTAGATGAGGTTGCCAAATAAAATCATTCTTTATTCATTCAAATTCTTTTTGATTCTTTCTATTCAACAATGTTTTAGGAGATACACATTGTCGGGGTGAAAATGAGATTAGTGTGGGGTAATGTTGATCAAAGAATACTTGAAATAACTCACACAAGAAGGCTGCATGGGAAAACAAGTCAAGTTTAAGGGCACGAAGGGATAGGAAGAACCTGCATTCGTAGGACAAGTCATCATTTAGGACTTAACCATTTTTGGTCATGTACATTTGTTTTTCAAAGATAGCGTGTAGAACACACCAATGATGCAGAGATGTGCACACCACACATTATCTATTTTTGGAGGATCAAATTCAGAGTGCTTTTGCATGGACACAGTCTAATAATAGGATTATCACCTAAGTTAACTATCAATAGTCTATAGATAGCACACTTGCATGTGTGGTTATGCATGAAAACGGTACATGGATAATAATAGTATGTGGCCTATTTTTGGAATAGATAAGTGGCGAAGGGAAAGTCCCCACCCTATATATATGTAGTGAATTACCTAGTAGGATGACGATGGATATAGAGAGATAGATAACATATTTTGCATGTTTTCTAGATTACTGTATCATATCTGTGCATCGGCATATATTTCCAGTATTGTAAGAAGCTTCTATGTTATTGTGATAATTAAGAGATGGAAGATATTGACTGAACCTAAGTGTCATTCCTATTTGTAAATGGGTAGTGCATGTTCTTATTTCTATCATGATTATTTTTCAAACCTATTCTTTCCTAGATCTAGATTTGTCATGCACTGTACAATGATGTATTAGTTATGGATCTATATGCTTTAAGTATTCATCATGTTAACATTCTGTTACAACAACCCTAAAAAGGGACCGGATACCTTTGCGCACTTCGGGTGAGAACTCATTCTAGGATGAGTTATGTGCCAATGTGTCTAGGGTGTTATATGGTGAATTTTAGGCTACATCAAGCTAATTGTTGATCATTTATTGAGATGCATGATTTTGATGGTTTTTTTTGTTCAAATAGCTTTTGAACACAACTTGTGTTCAATAAAGATCCTTTTGGAACTTTGTATCATGTGTTGTTTTTGTTTTTTGAAGACTAATAAAATATCCTATAGAATATATAGTGATGATATACAGTATTATCAAGTTTGTTCTTACTTGAAGGTATCCTCTTGGAATAGAGGTAGGGATTTAGATAACTGGGTTGTTACGATAGTATGTTTTCCATGTTGGGTCATTAATATTTTATATCAAACCTTTTTAGTTTTTGATATGAAAATGATTGTTTTAGGAACAACATATTGTTCTTGTTAAGTCATTATGTTTTAGATCAATTCATTTTCGATTGATTGATTGGGATCTGACTGTGTTATAGCGGAAATTTTCTTGGTGAATTAAATGGAAACTGATGTGAATAGATCATGACTGGAATTAATTATTTTCTTAATTGGTTGCAGTTGAATGTTATCATGTTGAAATTATTTTCAATACTATGATATAGATGGAATTAAATTATGATGGATTACTTAACTTCTTCTATGGGAAATGATACTTAAATAGATTTATTGACTCTTCTATACATAAGGTTCTGTGACTTTTTGGGGAGTATTTCTTATTGATCTTGTTATTATGTACTTGGAACCTTTTCATAAATAATAGAGTTCCTTTTATGAAATAGTTAAATAAAATCATATTTTTTAATGTTATAGTTCTTATCATGCTCAATTCTTGTGAAGTTACTCATGCTAACAATTTTACAGATGGAATTCATGAAAAGTGAAAGGAGAAAGACTTATAAAAAGATGCATTTGTTTTATTAATGAAATCATTTTCTTCATTCAGATGCTTTATGTATTGAAAATTATCTTGAAATGAACTTGTTGGAAAAACTGAAGATGTTTTAAAATTTGTTTTGTAACGATGAAAGATGTTTCTTGTAAACTTATGGAATTTTAAATAAGTTGGGAGTAAAGTGAGCTCTACCTTTTGATAAATGAATTGTTGGGAAGGGTTTTTCATTTCTGATTTATTCTAAGGTATTTTATAACTTAGATTTGATTAATATTCCTAAATACTAACATGCATGATGGGATTTTATCGATATACTTAAAAATTGACATGCATGGCTTATTGGATTCTAAGGTATATAATAATGCTTGAATAAGGAACTGTATATATATATATAATATATATATATACACACACACACACACTTCTGATTCATTTCATTTTGGGAAAGGGTATAACTATGATTACTATGATTGATAGATCCTTACTCGAAAAAGAGAATAAGGATAGTTATTTATGGATGAATGTGCCATTCATTTTATGAAACTAAACCTTATGTTTTATGATTTCATTAATGGGAAAATATTCCTTAATAAGAAATAAAAATGATACTTCCTTTTATCATTGAATAAGAACTATGTATGTTATCTCGTTGTGTGTTTAAGTTAAAATCATATTTGATGATTGGTTGTATGCTCTTTATATGTAAACAATCAATGGAAAGGGGAAAACTTTAACGAAATAATAGGAAGATTTAGTCATTTGATATCACTAAGTCTAATGTATAAGATTTCAATCAAGATTGTTTACAATGTTAAACTGTGGTAGGAAAAATTAATGATCTTACTTACTTAATATCGAATTTAGATATATTGATAAATGGAAATAATGGTTTAAGATTAAAATTTACATATGCATGAACACATATTTTATCTGCATACCTTTAATTGGTGTAAAAGTACATTTCAAATCCTTCTTTATATCAATCGTACTTAGTGAGCCTTTAGGTTTGTTGTTTAATGATTAGTTCAACAAGATAATAATTTGAAGGGTTAATAATATAATATTTCCCAAGTATGTTAGTTTAGTTACAAGAACTTAGTAGGTTGTTGCAATATAAGGGCTACAACATATTACCCTCATAATGACGCGATTCCTTATGAGAATACTATGATACATCTAGTTATGCTTCAACACCCCACTTAGTTCAATTAAATCGATTGACATAAGTGTAAATTTGGTTCATAGTTCTATTATAAACAGAGATAGAAACATGGACTAGTGAATTGGTCAACTCATGTTGACTTAGGGGAACTAAACACACCTAATTGATGAAATTCGATTTAATATTTCTATGTATCCTTAGTCACCATGAATAGTCTTACACACTAGTGTATGTGAGTTGGCCTTTATTATTGTGGAACTTTGAATTAGGTTTGGTTGACGGAAGTCAAGGAAGACCAATCTAGATAACAATTCAAGTGTGCTAAAAGACAGATTCCTTTGGATGAGTATGTCATCTTGGAATGTAAACATGGTAAACAGTTTTAAAACTTTAGCCAAAGTATCGTAAGATGCTAGTTGCATTGTCTTATGTCACCTAGTCTAAGTTGTGATATTTTAGATGAATATCAATAAAATATATTCAGATAGGATTCTTAGATAGAACACTTGCATGAATTTTGATGGTAAAAGAATCAAAGTATACTTAGTATACTTGTGAAAAATTTAAATAGGAGAGATCAGTTTAATATCGAGCCATGAAATGAGGGATCGGTGTTTCACCGAGTCATTACAACTATAGATGGTTTTATGTTATGAGATTTATTGGAAAAAGAAAGTGTCTTCTGAATTATATGAATTAATAAGAGAGAATATTGTGTAAAAAAAATTCCCTTGTTTCTAAGTCATAAAAAAGTGGATGTTACATTTTGGTATCAAATATGAAGGTTGCAGCTATTAGACCTATTCACTCCATATCTGATAAAAAATTAATTTCTTGCTAATAGAAAATGGTTAGAACAAGGGGAGGTTCCGCAAATAATCCATCTCCAGGTGGAGAGGCAGCTACCGTATAAAAACTTGATGAGATTCTTGCTAACCTATTGGACTTAAGAGATCGTCTTGTTGTACTTGAACAACAAGTAATCAGAAATGAGGAGGAGGAAGATGATGTTGATAATAACAATCAGCCACCTCTAGGAAACAATGCCAATGCTAGAAATTTGGGCATTGATAAAAATGTTGTGAATGACAATAATAAAGTTGTAAATGCAAATGTACCTATTCTTCCTAAAAATAAAAGGGAAAAAATAATAGTTTAACTTACTAATGACATAAAGAGGATAATTCCACTAAATTTTTATGGCAATACACTGGGGGATGGGGCTTAGTGCAATGGAGAAGTAATTTGCAATAAGGAACTTCTCAGAAGAAACAAGAGTAGTATGGGGAGCTTACCAGCTTTCCCATGAGGCATTCTCCTAGTGGGACAACCGTAAGGCTAAAATGAACATTGATGAATCAAGAATTACATGGAATTAATTTAAGAGATACTTTAGGCAACACTAACTGACACATCTCTATTATGATTAGAAAATGACAGAATTTTAGAATTTAATTCAAGGAAAGTTAACTATAACTGAGTATTGGGAGAGGTTTACCAAACTTCTTAAGTATGTTCCTCGGTATCAAATTGACGAGATGTTTAGGATACAAAAGTTTATTATGGGATCGACTCCTGTTATAGGGGGAGAAACAGATGTGCAAAACCCAACCACTATGGAAGGGATTGTAGAAAAATCCATAAGGAAAGAACAAAAATTGAAGGAAATTTCTACTCACAAAGAAGAAAATTGAAAGAGAATTACTAACTCTTCTTCGTCACTTGCACCTAAGAAGGTGGCATAGAAAAAGCTTGGAGTCAAAAACAAGTTTGTCACTGATAACAATAAGAAAATAACAACAAATAAACCCATTGGGAACATTAGAATTTTTTTTATGAATAATAACATTAATGGGCATAAATCTTATGGAGGTCAAAACAATAATTTCAAGACCAGAAATAAGTTTGAACCAAAAAGAGGACATGTAGGGGGTTTTTTTAACTATAATAAGGATCACTACATAAATTAGTTCCCTCTAAAGAAATATGACAGCAACCAACAACATAAGATACATGTTGTTGTAGCTGATAAGCAAGTTAAAAAAAAAGTTACACCCACACAAGTGCCAGGTAAATTATTTGTTACTGTAGACATCAAAAATGGGTCACACTCCCTTGAGTCCCTAGTCAAATAACTATCTCAAACATACTCACCTAACAAATGCCCCTTCCACCCCAAACCACTATTAATTTAATTTAATTGAATTAATATATATCCTCACAATATTTATTATCTAATTATCTTAATTTCTACCCCACCACCTCACCCACCTCATCCAACCACCTCACCCTAGACCTATTCTTGGCATGTTTCCATAACTAACAATAACTAAGTCTTACTTACCTTAATGAGATAAGATTTGGTCTAACCCTAAAATCAATCCCTACAATCTCTCTAACCATGTTCATGTCCATTAGAAGAGAAGCTTCTATTTTAATCCGCGAGAATAAACTAACTGGGCCCAATAAATTAGAAAGATCTACCCATTTTAGGAAACCTTGGGAATCCCACCTTAATCGATGCCGGTCACCCCTAACACGACACCGGTCAAACCAGAACCATCGTCAGTTACCATTTATTCACCCAAACAACCTTATTTTTGGGTTGTCACATTCTGAGAGCAAGAAGACGAGAAGATAGATGCATGCAAGCAGAACCAGAGTCTTTATCATGCACCCAGACATTCACAGCCAACACCAGGACAAATCCAAAAGCATTGAACTCACAAAAGCAGTCTGGGATTCACTGCTACAGCACCAAATACCATCCTTCTGATTAACTACCATTACCATTCAGCCATCTAGTCTACATCACAGTAAGTATACCATTTACCAGCATAGTCTATTTCAGTATAATAGTCTTGTTACTTCTGTTATTAGTTGATACTTTGCATGTTCTTTTCCAATCTTCTACCTACTTGTAGACTTAGCCATTCCTCTACCCACACCACCAAATCACCCATTTTCACCTCTCATACCCCTCTGAGTATACCTGAGACCTTTACAGACCTCCCCATCCACCCTTCCATCTCTGTTTAGCTTCATTCAATCCCCACAATCAGATCTTATCAAATTCCTTTCACCCTGACCTTACCATCACTGGTTATCCATTACCGTCATCGGTCCCTTCTAAACCATCATCGGTTATACCAGACCAATGTTGGTCTCTGTGTTTTACACCTTTTCCAATAACAGAGCCAACCTACCTTCTACCAAGTGACCCAAACAACCCATAACTTGACCCTAACCAGTTCCAATACTCTGACACCTACTAGCCCTTCAAATATGACTATAGCCTAGCCTATTATATTAGATTTTCTTATTGTGATTGAATGAGATATGTAAATCATATCAACTACTGTAGGAATTTACTTATTTCTCACATTAATTTGTTTTGAAGAGTGGATTGACAACCATGTATGAAGTATCATACTTCCCAATACTAACATACACTAGGTAGTCCACTGTCATATATCATTTAACTTCTCTTTTGTGGTCTTGTTTTCTATTACAAGTAGTTCCTCCTAGCCAAAAGGAAGCTCTCACAATCAGCACTGGATCAAGAATTTAGAACGCACGCAACAACCATCAACTAACCAACATAAACAGGTATTCCTCCTTGGCCCTTACCCTTATCTGTTTCGTCATTCAAAAGGTAAAGAAAATAGTGAAAAAAATTTACACGCTCAGTGGGACCCATTAGGGGCTCTATTTCATTTTCTTCATTCCTAGGAAAAAGTTGTGTGTTTTTTTCCCTTCAAAATCTTACACATAAATCTTCTTCCTTGGTAATCTTCTCTTCTTTCTAATTGCTCTAAAGGATACATTTTCTTTTGGTGCATTTAAAAAGAACCATTCTTCTTTCTTTTTGCATTTAGTGAAAGAGCATACCCTCTCCTATTCACCATTTGTGTCATCGAACATAATATTTTGATTTGGGCTTAAAATTGGTTACATTACATTCTAATTTTCTGCATTTATCTCACATTAAAATGAGGGCAACCTATATGCTAGAAGTCATGACTAGTTGATGGTTGACACAAAGAATCATAGAAAGCACATTTTCTCTCTCTCTATCTTACCAAACTTGCACAAAATTAAAATATACACATCTTTCTTAAACAACATCTTACCTAGGAACACATGTCTGCAATCACATGATCAGATTCGTAGTTACTCCCTATCTCATTTCCTTTGTCGATTCATCATCTCAGAGGACGTCCCACCCCTGCCATAACATACCTAAAACCTCTCCTTTTAGATATCCTTCTTCATATGATGCCTTCCTAACCAAAAAATTCTATTCTAAATACACACAGTTAGTTCTAAATAGCATAAGCTAAACCAACATAAGAAAATCACTTTTAGGATCATTTTTTTTCTTAGTGTTCTTCTTGACTTGTGTTTTGAGGTGTGAGACTACAACTCTCCATTTTTCTTCTTCCTTGCACACTCCACCATTGTAGTTGGAGTATTCTAAATTTTTCTGAGTGTGACAAGGCCCCATCTCCTCATTCTTAGGTTTCTGAGTTTGATTCTTCACTTAATTTAATTCACAAAACCCAATTTCTTCATTTCTCTCTAATTTTATAGTCACTGACATCAGTCCAGTGACTGTCACCGGTTCACATTTGATTGTCATCAGTTAAACCCCAACTAGTGTCAACTTCTAGATTTTTAGTTACTTTACCTAGTATAGCCTTCATCACTCTTTCTATTCTATTTATGGCCCTTAGGGCATCATCGTATTTCTCCCATGTTGATACCTACTATCATACACAGTTTCCCCAGTACACATCCAACATTCTTATTTCATTATTTGAGACTAGTTTTCTTCCACAGTGACTGGTATTGGTTTCGATAAACATCATCGGTTTTCCCTCAACCATGACCAGTCGACCTGACCTTCGTCAGTTTCCTGTGTTTGATTTTAAAATCTAGGCATTGACCAGATTCACCTTCCAAACCCCATTATTATCTGTTCCTACTATTTTATGTATCATCTACAGAATCCAATCTTACTAGGTCAGCACTTGTTCACATGGTGTTGACTCATAGCTAGACTAATGCCATCATATTCCATGCTAGTCGTCAACCACTCCCACCTAGTCCCTCACCGCCTTCCATCCTGTCACCCATGGATCCAACCTTACCTACCACCATTGCCATAGGTGATGAAAAATTCACATGACTCCTTGATCAGAATCCTGCGGCCTTACAGTTTTACCTTTCCCACTCTTCCACCTGAGACTCCTCATGTCAGTTGATATATGACATGCCGGTATCCATCTCTCTTGCCCTTATTCCTACTTCTGGATCTTCCCCTAATAATGTAGTGTTACCCTCACCTACTTGACCCCCAGTAGTTTCGTAGCTAGGACCTATACCCACCATAGCAACTGCATCTGCAGTATCACTCGCACCTGTTGTCTGTTGTCCTGTCATTAACCACCTAGGCCATAGCCCAGTCCATACTCATTATCTCATAAATACCCATTGCAACACAACCACCCATGGTGTTAGTAACCCCTACTCCATTCTAAAATCTTGTCCTCTCCATCCCACAAAAACTACCCCCAATCACTACTAGAGTCATGACGACCATCCCACCTACATACACATACTATCAACAACCCATATCTCATCTGTCACCCATTTTGGATACATACCCTCTATGTCGGTCCACTATTCTCAACCTCCCTATTCGGTATCATCATACAATGGAATGATGCCCACATCACAGGTTCAATACTGGTCCCCTTATGCCACATTAGGAACCCTTCCACCATAACCTACCAATGACCTCATCAAGTTAATGATGGAAAATATGCAGACACTAGAAGCATCGGTTTCTTGCTCACACAATTCCCTTACCTATGATGAAATTTGTAATGAGCCTATTCACCCATCCATTCCTATTTGATCATACCCCATACATTGGGAAATTCAAAAAATCAACCGCTTCAATAGAAAAGAAGACCCACAACAACATTTGTGGTCCTTTAAACATGGGTGTTACCTAATTTCCCATAATGATGATTTACTTCTAAGGAATTTTCTAATGTCCCTGATAGGACCTGGACTGGTATAGTGGGCTACCAAGACACTCCATCTACTCATTTAATCAAGTAGCCCAAGCCTTCCTAGATCACTTCTCCATCAACATTGTTAAGAAGGTTACCATGACTGATCTTTATTCCACATGACAGTATGACGACGAGTCTATCGCTAACTTCATCACTCGTTGGTACAACCTCATTAACCAACTCACATTTTAATTACCTCAAACTAAATTCATAGATTTATTTACTCGGGCTTGTGCTAGACACATCTCACTAACCTTGCAGGTACAAACATTTCACACTTTTGACAAGGCATTCACCATGGCACTGAAATTGGAAATTCATGTTATCGAAGAAAAGAATATTTAACTTCATAACAAGAACATCGCATTCAAATCAAATGATACTTCTTCATATTCAAAACCCCTAAAAAACTATTCAAAAGCCAAAGGATCTACCAAAACCATAATTCTCAAGGTTTCCCCCCCCCCCCTCATCAATCAAACCTAGCCAAACCCCCTTCTAATCTCTCTCCTGTCCAAGCTTTCTAGTTCAGACAAGAACAATGAAAGTACACTTCCATAGGAGAATCTTATTCTTTTGTTTTGGAAAATCTTGTTAAGGCCGGTGCCATTACCCTTCCACCTATAAAACCACATACTGGTTTTGACCCTGAGTGACCCATGCCCGCATGGTATAAGGAACATGATTTTTGTAACTATCATCGTGTCAAATGTCACAGCGACAATAACCATATGACCTTCAAGAATATCGTCCAAGAAATGTTAGACAATGGAGATCTAGTCTTGGATATCCCGAATGCACCCGATAACCAAACCTACATATCTTCAAGAATCCATTCCCTAATCATGCCCCATCTTCCAACCAAGCTGGTGACACCTCAAACAATGATAGCAATGTCCATGAGGTCCATGCTATTTTTTATGACATACCGGTTCCTTCTCAATTGTCTCATGTGCCTTCCATAGATGAAATCTTAGCCCAAGCTTCCTTACCTACACAAGATCCTATTTCATCTACCCCTCCATCCACAAAGGTACCCGCTTCATTTTCTTCTTCATCCATGGAAGAACCCATAATTATCACGCTGCCTTTGACCCCTCAAAATTATGAGCAGTTGTCAGTGACACCTCTCCTACTCATAGAAGATGCAAGTCCGCCACCTACACCAACACAAGGAGAGTCCACTTCGGTTGGCCCATCCTCTCCTCTACCCATGGAGGATACTATATAAGTACCACTACCTTTAGATGACCATTCACCATCAAACTTTTAAGATCCCGCTAATCTACTTTTGGCTCTCTTACCCATAGAGTCTGAGGCTAGCCATTTCCCTGTATCTCAAACACATTTTACAGGGGATTACCACTCGATCCACAACAGCCCCACTTACAACAACACCATTTTCATGCTTGGCCAACATCCTAGATTATGTCGATTGAGCCTTACTTTGGGGACTCTTTCTATTTCCCGTTTCAACACAAATGCAGCTGTCACTCGCTGACACCTCCACTATCTATCCAAAAGTATTTTGAGCATCTACACCAAAAACAACCAAAACTATTGCAATACCTTCCAATTCACCACCCATGGCCCAACTCACACCTCTTCCCCTAGCCCAACATACATCTACATCCAAACACCTAACCATGCCTATATCATGTCCCTTCCCTAAACCTATCACTACCTTAGAGCTCATACTAACAGCTAACCTTACTCACCCACCCATCAAATTAGATTTAGCCACATCTTCCAAAACTAACACTAAACTTACACCAGCCCCTAAAAATAAGATCCAGTCTCCTAGACCTCATACACCAACCTCACCTACCATGCCCTTATCACCTTCACCCCTTATGTCCATCCTAGGACCTCACCCCTCGACCCCAGCCAAGAAACCCCCATGTCCACTAAAAAACCAAGAGTGCAGCAACCCATTTCCTCATCACAGACCTCTAATATACCCAAGTGACCCACACAACTTCCACCCTCACCCATAACCTTCTTACCACCCATACCTCCACTACCATCAATAACTTCTTCACTACCCATGACACTTTCTTCCCTTTCACTCACGCCTCCTACCCAACCCACACCACCTACCTCCACAGCACCTCGGTTACCCCCATGGGTAACCTGCCCTCTTCCACCATCGGATTTTCCCTCCACATCTCATACACCCATATCACCTTTACCCAAAAGGATGCAACCTAAAGCTAAAAATCTGCTATCCTCCAATAAGGTAGTTAAACCAACCAAACCTTCCATTACCAGTTCTTCTACCATGCCCCTACCCAAGCAGATACGACCAACACCTAAGACCACACCACACACCAAACTAGTAGACTAGCCTACTTCCCCTCTTGTAAAGACTCTTCCTCCACAATCAGCCACACTTATACCCAAACCCACATTCACCTCCCATTGTGATCCACTAGTAGGGTCCTACACCAAACTCCTTGAAACTTATGTCATCACATTACCACCTCTTAGACCTTATGACCCACTCAAACCCAAACCAAAAGGGTTTGAAGAAACCAAAATTTGTGCCTACCATCATGTGCTAGGACACGATGTAGAGAACTGTAAGGCCTTAAAAACTACCCTTGTCTAATTATGTCCTCCTAAAAAAATTTTGAGACGATGATCTTCTTGATGAGGAACCCATTTCACCTTCACCAATTTCCACAGATCTTCTCCCATTACCTACTTAGTGACCAAAATATCCACCCCCAAAACTCTTTGATCCACCCCCAAAATTCGAGATTAACATGGTTCGTATAAGAGAGTTGGCCAAACCACCACCAAAATTCCAATGCGCCCTACTCATTTCACAAGGATCGTATCCACCACTAGGGTTTTGTCCCTCATGCCACTATACCTTCTATGACACACCCTCTTCATCCACCTCCCCTCAGATTAACATGATCAACATTTCCACCCGTGCTCAGAAAGATAAGGGAAAGGAAAAAGAACTGGCCCATCAACCAACCCTGTACCCAACATACCATCTGCACCCATACCCAAAGTCATCATTTGAGGTCCTGCATATCCTATTTATGACGGGGTCACACATCGCACAATGCTAAAACAACTACACCAATCCCCCCTCAAAATGTCTATATATGACCTTGTCCAAACCTCAGAGTCACATTGTCAAGGCCTCATGGAGGTCCTTTAATATATTGAAGTCCTACCAAATGACCCCACACCTGTATCCTCCATCATTACCCCTCACCACATAGCCTCTCTCATTAGGTCTTTTCCTTCCTCTACACCACCCATTCTCACAAGTGGCCTTCCTCAGCTTTTTCATATGAAGAGATCACTCCCTTCTAGTCTGATGACCCTGATACCACTCTTTTCATCTCTATCTATATCAATAATATATGCATATGATGTGTTATGATCGATGGTGGTGCTAGCATTAACATCATTTCCTCCCATGCATACAACCAAATTTTCATACCTATGCAATTTCACGCATGGTAACCTTGTTATGCTATGTTCCTTCAATGATGCCATGACCTCTACCCTGGGTACCATTGTTCTCCATGTCCGCATGGGCCCCCACACTATCCTGGAACTTTTCTATGTTCTAGAAGAGAGTTCCAATATAACTTGCTGCTCGGCCGACCTTGGATCCATGCCATGGGTTGTGTCCCTTTGAATTTACATCGATGCCTCAAATTTGAACATGAGGGACATAATTACACCATCCCTACTGACCCATCACCTTTCAAGACCTGTAACATGCTATATTGGCCCAATGATGTGCTTGTACTGGTTAAGGCATCTGCTACCATCACCACTTCACCTTCAACCACGAGTTCATTCACCAAAACTACCACTACTTCTGTGGTATCTAACCTTGCTATCTCCACTACAACTCTAGCCTCTACCGCTAATGCACTTATTTGCCCAACATATAGTGAGCCATCTATAACCGCTACCCACATACCAACTACTGATCCCTTAGAAGGTGGTTTTTCAATGCCTCACTCTAGGGGAATACCACCTATACAATATCGACACCTTCCTCACCCCAGCAAGAGTATGGGAACCTCTACCAACACCCTAGTTATGACATCCGCATTGGTAGCAAAGTTTTTCCTTATGGCCCTCCCCACCTTCGCACTAATCTAATGTATGGGGGACTTGATATGGCCACCTATAAACCTGAACCTCCATCCCAAACCCAACCATTTTCATCTGACCTACACTCCCTCACTAACCACCACTTCACTCACACTTTCCTCCATCGGTGTGCATGGAAAGGATTTGGATTCAGTTTTTATGAACAAGGCTACCATATTGTCATTTCCTGTACCTCTCGTAAACACAATGACTGTAGTGGAATTGGTTTTGATGCTCCACCCTCCAAGAAGGTTCACGTCAACCTTATCTAGGATGAGAAATCTTCCCCCTCTCATTCACCCACATTACCATCTTCACCCACAAAGTCCATAGATCCTAAATCTATTCCTCCTAACTTTTTTTTTTCATAAACACCATTTCCTTGGGACTGTTGACCTATCAATGCGATGGCAAGGCTCCCTCTTCTCTCCCATTCTTGTATCTTGACATGATCGATGATGATACACCTTCAATTAATGTCATTCAATGTCAGGATGATGAGTCCATCCTCACCTACCTTGGTGTAGAAGACTCTTATATTCATCAGTCATTACCCTCTGAGATGCAAACCATGTTGAATGAATCGACCATCGAAATCAACATTAACACTCAGGACAGACCCACACATTCTAAAGATCAGCCAATCCTTAGATGCTACTGAACAGGAAGCCTTCACCTCTTTCCTTCAGGACCATAGCAATGCATTTTCCTAGTCCTATGCCGATATGCCTGGTATTGACCCAAAAATTGTGGTTCACAATATCGTAACCATTCCTGATGCCAAACCCATCAAACAAAAGTTGTGGAAAATGCATCCTTGCATTGCTCTTTTGGTCAAAGAAGAGATTCAGTGCCTTCTCTTGGTTTCCTTCATTCTACCCATTGATTATCCCCAATGGATTTCTAACATCGTTCCTATCACAAAGGTGACAGGGGGACTCTGCATTTGCATGGATTTCTGTGACCTCAACCTCACCTGTCCCAAAGATGATTTCCCACTACCAGGAATTGACCAACTAGTTGATCTCACCACTGGCCATGAAATGTTATCACTCATGGATGGTTTCTTCAAGCTACAATCAAATATTACTAGCTCCCAAGGATCAACACAAGACTTCCTTCATCACCCCTTGGGGGAATTTCTGCTATCGAGTCATGCCCTTTGGCCTAAAAAATGTTGGTGCTACATATCAGTGAGCCATGACTTACATCTTCCATGACATCATGCATCACATATTGGAAGATTATGTCAATGATCTACTTTCCAAATCCAAGCATCAAGCTAAACACCTACCCATTCTTAAATTCATCTTTGACTACCTCATCAAGTATTGTGTTCATCTTCAACCAAAGAAGTGCATCTTTGTGGTACTTTCCGGAAAAATCCTAGGTTTCATCATTTCTTTGCATGGCATAGAATTCAATCCTACTAAATTCAAGGCTATTCTTTAAATTCCACCACCCACTAATCTCTGTCAACTTCGCAGCCTATAAGGAAAGTTGCAATCAATTCATCATTTTATCTCACAACTTTTCGACCGTTGTCAACCATTCCATCATCTTCTCAAGAAATATGTTTCATTCAAATGGGATGATGAATGCCATAAAGCCTTCAAAGCCTTGAAAAAATACCTCCTTTAACCACCAGTGCTCATTCCTCCTAAGGATGACCAGCCCTTCTACCTATATATTTCTACCACTGACCATTCTCTAGGTGCCATGCTCGCTCATTATGACGACCAACACCGAGAGCAAGTGGTTTATTACATAAGTCGTACCCTTCTTGACTATGAAACTAGATATACCCACACTGAAAAAATTTTCCTAGCCTTAGTTTTCGTCACCACCAAACTCCGCCATTACCTACTCAACCACAAAACCTTCGTCATTACTAATACTGACCCATTACACTATATGTATGCCAAACCTTATCAAAATCAATGTGCCGCATGTTGGCTTATGCTTCTGGCTGACCTCAACCTCAAATTCATCCATCAAAAGTCCATCAAGGGCTAGGATATCACTAACTAATTGGCTGACGCACCTATTTCTGGGAATCAACCCTCTAACTTTGACTTCCCAGATGAGTCTATAGCTACCCTTTCCCTAGACAAACCCACTTACCAAATGACACTCTTCTTCGATGGCTCCAAGTGTCAGCATGGGGGTGGGGCTGGTGTTATCCTCATTCCACTTGATGGTGAACCTATGCCTTTGTCTTTCAAACTCGATTTTGATTGTACAAACAATATTGTTGAATACGAAGCACTTGTATTGGGTCTCTAGGCTGCTTATGCCTTAGATGTTAAGTCAATCAACATCTTTGGTGATTCTCAGTTGGTCATAAACCAAGTCAATGGTATATACTAGTGTCGTAATGAGATACTTCAAAAGTATAAGCATCACGTAGACATACTTTTGACCACCTTTGACCATTACACACTTCAAACCACCCCACGTTCTACCAATAAATTTGTAGATACCATGGCCTGCTTGGCTTCTCAGATACCCGCTTCACCCGCAGACTCTAAAATATTTGTCACCATACAAAGGCTACAATCACCCTCTTATTTACCCCATGAAGTTTACTCCATCAGAACCATTGCCCCTAACCCACGTGACCTTTGGTATAAGTAATATGTAGACTATCTTTCCCTTTCCATTCTACCCACCGATCTCACTCGTAATGGACAACGTGCCTTTCTTAAAAGTGTCTCCCATTATGTCATCATGGGTGGTCTTCTTTACAAATATGGTTTCGACAACATTCTCTTGCAATGCCTTACAAGTTCTGAAATTCCTTACACCATTAAGGAAGTCCACGATGGAATTTGTGGAGGTCACTTTAGCGGTTTGGCTATGTCGCAAAACGCATTCTTCACCTAGGCTATTATTGGCCAACCCTGAACCATTGACTATTGTGATTATGTCAAACGTTGCATGAAATGCCAACAACATGCTAATCTTCATCACACACCTAGTCACGCCTTACAGGTCACGCGAGACCTTTGGCCTTTCTCTCAATGGGGTTTGGATCTTGTCGGTGAGATCAACCCCCATTCTTCACAATGCCACCAATGGATCATAACCGCTACTGAATATTACACTAAATGGGTAGAATCCATTCCCCTCATTTCCACCAAAGCTGAGAAAATATGTGAATTCATCAACCATCACATCATTTTTCATTTTGGTGTCCCTCACTGCATTATCACTGATAATGGAAAACAATTCAAAAACAAAACCCTACGCAAACTATGTGATGCTTTTGGCATCCAACTCAATTTCTCATCACCTTATTACCCGCAAACCAATGGTCAAGCCAAATCAACCAATAAAACCTTGAAAAAAATTCTTATGAAGGTAGTCAACGATACTGGGAAAGATTGGCATATGCACATTCCTTTCGCCTTGTGGGCTTATCACACTAGTATTCACACTTCAACTACTGCCACCCCCTTTTCTCTGGTCTATGGTACTAAGGCTATCTTACCTCTCGAAGTCCAGATTCCATCTCTCCACATCTCACTACAAGACATGCTCAACGATGATGAATTTTTCCAGGATCGTTTGGTGCAACTTGAATTATTAGATGAATGTCATCTCAACACTCTTGACCATCTCCAAATCTACCAAAAATGTATCAAATGTGCCTATGAAAAACATGTTCACGAATGAACCTTTCAGGTTGGTGACCTCATCCTGAAGGAAAATCAACATGTAACCAAAGAGGAGAAAAGTAAACGGGGAAAATTTTCTCCTAATTGGCTTGGACCCTATATCATGACCCATGCCTATGGATCAGGTGCTTATCATTTGTCTTCACTCAAAGGTAAACCCAAACCTGAGCCCCTTAACGCCTTGCATCTTCGACCATTTTATTGTTGATATCAAGTCCTATATCACTTTCTATCCATTTATTTCTCATCCCTTGAGTGTTGTTCCCCTTCCATATTACCCATTTTGAGGATCCACGACTAAACAAGAATCATGTGATTACCCATCACCTTTTAGCCTTGTCTTCAAAATGAGTACCACGACTCTACTCATAGCATGATTCTCATGGATACTTTTCATTCTTCTTCAAGATGGAATCCCATGGTCATTCATCACTCAAAACCACCTCTTCCATAGTTAATCTTTGTGTGCTACGGTCTTGTCTTCTAAACAAGAACCTAATCATCCTCTATAGTCTTGTCCATGACTTAAACGTCTAAAAACAAAAAGGGATACCACTCCTTGAGTCAAACTTCCAGCAAAAGATGACTCCCTCAAAAGGGACATCTCTTCTTTATATTCTACCACTATCAATAGACTTCTCCCTTGAAGGACAACTATATACAGTCATTACAAACATATAATAAATATTCAAGAAGCTTCCCACATCGATCAACTTCACGAAGACCTCAAGGAGATAATATACCCATCCCATATAGACTTCCCGCATTGATCAGTCTATTAAAAAAAATGAAAATTTTTGTCATGGACTTGCTTATTTTTTATCTTGGGTTTCTTGCTAAGAATAACATCCTGTCGTAAACTAAGTTACACTAAACCACCCATTCTCACCTCATTTACCTTCTTATCCTAACTCCCTCTTTACTCAAGGGACACGCCACAACCGCGACATTTCATGATCATGTGAATTTTCTTCACCCTTAGAATAGTCCATTATGCAAGGCCTATAGGGTCTTACATTCATAAGCCCATCTAGGGTATGGTAGAATCATTAGGGTTCTTATCAATTAGGTGGTTCTTTTTCCACCTCTTACCTTTCTACCTTCTTCATCACCTATTGATTCTCCTATAACAGGACCAGCTCATCGACACTTATATTTAAAACAACTCAATCATGCCTATGACCTAAACTCAACCATGCCTATGACCTACATTCACCCGTGCCTAACACCTATAATCCATTCCTCTACTTCATCATAATATTCCCTAGCTTATGGGAGAACTACATCGGCCTGAGGTCCCTTTTCATCAGGACTATGTAGGCAGCACTTTGAGGGCATGGGGCCCTTGGAGGTTAGCTCAGCCACTCTCTACCCTAACCAATTCCCTCTTCCCCTTTCCTATTCACATTATACCCTAGTTATTTTCCTTTCTATATCAATAATTAGAAATTAAACCAAACAAATAACAATTATTAAACATCTTTACCATCATCACTCATACATTCATTTCATCTTGTCTACAATTTCTTTACCATAATCATACATTTTCCTACAAATCATCTTAACATGATCCACACCATCATTGGTTGCACAAATTAATGAATTAGAAACTCAATCCATGCCTAAACCAACCTGACTTCATCCATGCCTAAAATAACCTGACTCAACCATGCCTAAATAGACCTGACTCAATCCATGCCTATGACCTGACTCCATCCATGCCTAAACAAACCTGACTCAATCCATGCCTATGACCTGACTCCATCCATGCCTAAACAGACTTGACTCCACCATGCCTACATGACCTTGACTCTATCAGGCCTAATCCACTTGATTTCCACCTATCTATATATAACAATGCAAATTAAAACATGTACACCATCCATACTATAAACACCATCATCTATAAATTAGATAGTCTGTATAAAAATACATGTGAACATATATACCAATAATAATCACAATCTCTCAAAAGATCTCATATACAGCCTCACCATCTTCAGCACACAGGCCGGTATATGATCAAAAATAATAAAAACTCTCATCTACATCCTCACTCTCTTCGGCACGCAGGCCGCTATATATCAAAAATAAACAACTATACAAAATAAGAGGTATATACAGCTATCATACATCACCCTACTGGATATCCTCCATATCTATCTCACATGTCTCCTCCTCCTCCTCCTCTGCCCCCATACGACATCCAGCTAGCATCTCAACACCCACCATCGGTCCTTGATAGATCTCTGCTGGTACCTCACCTGGGGCTGGCCTCCGTGAACTGGTGGCCTCACCCTGACCCTATCTCAGGGCTTTCCATGGCCCCCTGTGCTCTCCACACTGTGGGTGCATGACCTGGTCCTCTCACTCAAGGCCTGCTTATGTGCTCTATACTCTCCATAGGATAGAAAATATATCCCTACGGCCATCAAAATATCCTGATAATACCTGACCTCACCTAAGGCATCCTCTCAACCTACCTATCGGTATTATCTGTGGTGGTTCCATCAGGCATCGGCCCCTATACCTGTCTCTCAGGACCTGTCCCGCTGGTACCTGTAAAGAGGGACCCTATTCCTTGTGACTGTCCTGAGGGACCCTGTCCTGCTCCTGCCTATATCTAGGCCTGTGCAGTGGCCAAATGTCCTTGCAAACCTATAATCTATGCCTATAGGGTGGCCACCTGTACCCCATTCCCTTCTCCACCATGTGCGGGTACCTATCCCTACGCTACCTGGGCCTGTAGAGTGGCCACCTATGAGCTTGCAACATAATAACATGTGCCTCTTAACCTGTCAGTTTCCCCTGTATTATCCCCAACTATGTAATTAAGGTAGCCACCTGCCCCTGTAGGGATTCCCTCTGAACAATGATGGTGTCTAAATCTGGCTACCCTAGCCTCAGTGGTATAGCCCATAAATGTGCAGCCCACCACTGCCTATACCTATCAGTCACCCTGGCATCATCAATCTATCGATCTCTCACCTAATACTCTTGCCCTATCAGCACTATCGGTTGTGGTAGTGGTAGAGGCCTCTCTAGGTCAGCCCTCCTATACTTTGGGAAAGGTGGCGGTATATTCTAAAGTAGCCCAAACTGTTGTGTGACCCTATCCATAGGTATCATCTCATTGCTCTCTGCCACATCACCCCTCTATCCATCAGAGTAGTTGTAGCTCCCGTAGCTCCTCTACCATCTACCCATATGATGGAAAACCCACATAGGGCCTCCAAATGATGTCCATACCAGACAACCCCTCTAGCAATCACCTGTAATAGGCTACATCGTGTGTAGCTCTAGCAGCTCGATGCTCCCCAATCGCAGGCACCCATCACCTGAAACCCACTCAAACAAAACCTAGCTCGAATGCATCATCCCGGGGCATACTGACTAGACGCACACATACAATGTGCTCATATGCTCAGTTATGCAGTAGGAAAGTACAATACAGGCTAAATCTCTATAACCACCCATATACCCATAACTCTCCATATAACTGAACCAAGAATTCGGGTGTCCATGAAAAATAGGTCCTATCCTCCACCATGTCATGTAGAACCCCCGTCAATGATTGTGGGAATCTCCCACCCTCTGCATCTAGAAGTGCAAAGCAACAGACTGCCTCCATCAACAACACTACTAGCCTCATCTCCTCCATATGGGCCTAACATATCTCCATAGCTCATACTGGTGCTATGGAATCTCATCTCCACCGGCCCCTCACCAAACACAGTCAGCATCAACTCCTCAGAGGCCTCAGAGGAGATAGATTACACCTGTGTCCCTACTATCGGTAGACGCAAGATCTTGTACACATCCTCCAGGGTGACTATGATCTCACTTGTTGGCAAATGGAAGGTATTGGTCACTGAGTCCCATCTGTCGATGAGATCAACCATCAAACTTGGCTCCTAGACTACGTGCCGGTAGTGTCTAACCCCAATCAAGCCAACCTCTGCAACATGGCTCCAGTCATCAGCTGTTGCACCCCCCATACCTCCACGAGCAAGGGAGGTACCCTATCTATCATCCATAACTGGTCCCTAGCCTACATTTAACTAATCAAACACATTATTAAACATTTTATTTTACCCAGCATTGACCTTCAATCCCTCCCTTCTTCCCTTCCCCCATACCCGCTATCTATTTTACCCACTTTATCTAATCTTTCCCCTTACCCTTCCTAGATCTCTAGCCCTTTTACCCTAACCAACACTGGTTACTCCTGACTGTCACCTGTCCACTTTAACTGGCACCAGCCCCCTTCATCTCTGACCAATTTTGGTGTAACAAGACTGACGTCGGTCATAGCTTGACCGGTGTTGGTCACTATTCCTATGCCCAAAGCCCGAGACCTTGATTTTCTTCACCCCATTTCTTTCCCATTTCCCCTACACACGTACCCAAAATTACTCCCTAACCTTATTTCCTCTACCTATGACCTTTCCCACCCCGTCGTTCCTCAAAATTTTAACCACACATTTCAAATTCTCTACCTTGCTCAAACTGACCTACCCATTCCATTCTTCTTATATCAAACAACAATGAATGGATTAGATCTTACCTCGTCTCGATGTCACCTCTGTGGTGGCACATCTAGCCGCTATGCTGGTGGTCCACCCGAATCCTCTCCTACTTCTGCCATGTCCAAATCAATCTCCAACCTCTCTACCAATCACTTCACTCTACCTAATCTCATGGACCCATCTATCTGGCTCCTCTAATCAACCAAACCTCACCACCTCAGTATGATATCATCCCTCATCCTTTCCTCCCAACAAAATACAACTCATTCAATGCTCTGTCATTTTCACAAAATCCAGAATGTACAAATGAATGCATATTATATGGATATTTTCTTTTTATATACCAACGTCGACCTGACTGCCATCAGTTATATCTAAACTAACATCAGTCATGTGCCCTAGCACACCATGGTCGGTTATACCCAGACCGACATCAGTCGTGTTCCCAAGAAAACCATGGTCACTTTACCTATACTGTCAACAGTTCCATATGACCGGCATTAGTTACTCATCATACTCCTGTCAACTACCCTTTCCCCATCTTAACCAAACCAACCACTATTTTTCCTTACCTACCCTTATCACAACCTACCTCCAAACCTACATTACCTATACCTATCCTTAATTGTGTTTTGGGACTTGTTATTTTACTCATATGTTAGCCCTACCTGTGTCGTGACCTTATTACCTGGACCCGAAACATGGTTAATGACATATGACCTCATGTGCTCATTATACCTTGCAACACTATTACCTGTGTTGTTTGAGCTAATGACCTTACCTTGCCTATTGACATGCCATTTATCCTGACCCAACCTTTAGTGTACTGGAGCATACCTAAATGTTCCTACACCTGACCTGTGATGTGCTTCCACACCATATCCTATACCTTGGATACTGGAATCACCTCAACCTTGTTTGGATAAACCTATCGACCTTAGACGATGTAGAGTTTGCATGCTCTTCAACCTAGTACCATGTCATAGTTTATACATGTGCATGTGTTTGATTGAAGCTACCTTTCACCCTAGCCCATTCCTCAATTACCCGATTGGGCCTTTACCCACTTACCCCCATTATCCACCTTTCTCTTCATCGCATCCACCTTTTATCAAACCACTCACAAATTTAGTCTTCTACCTCATCAGTTCCTATTTTGAGGGGGGTCACCTTCACCCACACATGGGGCAACCACATCTTACTTTTGTCAGCGTCACTTACTAATACAAGTTACGCAAAAAAATGGGAAAAATGTAGACACCAAAATTGGGTCACACTCCCCTGAGTCCTTAGTCAAATAATTGGCTCAAACATACTCACCTAAGCAAGACCCCTTCCACCCCACATCACTATTAATTTAATTAATTTAATTGAATTAATATATATCCTCACAATATTTATTATCTAATTATCTTACTTTCTACACCACTACCTCATCTAGCCACCTCACCCTAGACCTATTCTTGGAATGTTTCCATAACTAACAATAACAATGTCTTACTTGCCTTAATGAGCTAAGATTTGGTCTAACCCTAAAATCAATCCCTACAATCTCTCTAACTAGATTCCCTCCCATTAGAAAAGAATACACCGTTCTAATCCATGAGAATAAACTAACTAGGCCCAAGAAATTAGAAAGATCTTCCCATTTTAGGAAACCTTGGGAATCCCACCTTAACCGACGCCAATCACCCCTAAACCGATGACCGATCAACCTGGAACCATTTTTAGTTACCATTTATTCACCCAAATAACCTTGTTTTTGGGTTGTCACATTCTGAGAGCAAGAAGATGAGAAGATAGATGCATGCAAGCAGAACCAGAGTCTTTATCACGCACCCAGACATTCACATCCGGCACCAGGACAAATCCAGAAGCATTACAATCATGGAAGCATTCCAAGATTCACTGTTACGGAATCAAATACCATCCTTCTGATTAACTACCATTACTATTCAGCCACATAGTCTTCATCATAGTAAGTATACCTTTTACCAGCATAGTCTATTTCAGTATAATAGTCTTGTTACTTCTGTTATCAGTTGATACTTTGCATGTTCGTTTCCAATCTTCTACCTACTTGTAGACTTATCAATTTCTCTACCCACACCTCGAAATCACCCATTTCCACCTCCCATACCCATCTAAGTATACCTGAGACCTTTACAGATCTCCCCATCCACCCTTCCATCTCTGTTTAGCTTCATTTCAATCCCCACAATAAGATCTTATCGAATTCCTTTCACCCCGACCTTACCATCGCCATGGTCCCTTTCTAAACCATCATCAGTTATACCAAACTGATGTCGGTCTCTATTTTTTACACCTTTTCCAATAACAAATCCAACCTACCTTCTACCAAGTGACCCAAACAACCCAGAACCTGACCCTGACCAGTTCTAATACCCCGACACCTACTAGCCCTTTAGATTTGACTATAGCCTAGCCTTTATATTATATTTTCTTATTGTGATTGAATGAGATACCTAAATCATATCAACTACAATAGTACTTTACTTATTTTGCACATTAATTTGTTTTGAACAGTGGATTGAAAACCATCTAGGAAGTATCATACTTCCTAGAAATAGCATACCCTAGGTAGTCCACTTTCATATATCATTTAACTTCTCTTTTGTGGTCTTGTTTTCTATTACAGGTAGTTCCTCCTAGCCAAAAGTAAGCTCTCACAATCAGCATTGGATCAAGAAGTCAGAATGTGCACAACAACCATCAACCGACCAATATAAATAGGTATTACTCCTTCGTCCTTACCCTTATTTGTTTTGTCATTCAAAAGGTAAAGAAAATGGTGAAATAGATACACCTGTTACTATAATTTTTGATACTAGAGCTAAAAAGGTTTTATTTCTAGTAAATTAGCTACAAAATTAAAAAGAAAAGCATGAATAATGGAAAAATGTTGGACTGTACATTATGGCAATAATGTTGTCCATATTGTTAGTAAATGTATTTTTGGAGCAGTCTTAGAATTACCAAATTTTTCCACTAAAGTAGATCTTTATGTTGCTCCTTTGGGGTCATATGATGTCATATAATTTGTGTTAACTGGTTTGTTGATCATAAAGCAAAAGTTGACTATTTTGAAAAACACATTAGATGCCTTAATGATCTGCAGAAAAACAACAGACATTTAAGGGATAAATCAAGAATTCCAATTAGAAAATTGTCAGCTATGCAGCTTAAGAAGGCCAAAAACAAAGGCTACACATTATATGTAGTAAAAAATTCTGAAACAACAAAAAAGGAAAGTTATTTCTTGGAGAAGTATCCATTGTTAAGATATTTCAGCGATGTGTTTCTAGAAGAACTACATAGTTTTCCACCTAGATGATAATTTGAATTTCCAATTGAAATCAAACATGGAACTGAACCTATTTCCAAGGCACCTTATAGAATGACTAAAATTTAATTGGTAGAAATTAAGGCACCATTACAAGAACTGTTGGCTAAAGTTTTGATAAGACTGAGTGTTTCACATTGGGGAGCACTGGTAATTTTTATGAAAAATAAGGATGAAACACTTAGACTTTGTATTGATTACAGAATGTTAAACAAAGCAAAACAATCAAAAATAGATATCCACTTCCTATAATTGATGATTTGTTTGATAAAATGTGTGGTGCATCAGTATATTCAAAGATAGATCTTCATTTTGGATATCATCAATTGAGAATTAAGGATGAAGATATTCATAAAACAACTTCTAGAATAAGGTATGGACATTATGAATTCATAGTTTTACCTTTTGGTTTGACAAATGCACTTGTATATTTTATGAATCTAATGAATAATATATTTCAAGAATACTTGGACAAGTTTGTACTTGTATTCTTAGATGATATTCTTATCTATTCTAAAATCATTGATGGACACCAAGAGCATTTAAACATTGTACTTGAAATTTTGAGAAAAAGAAAATTTTATGGTAAGTTATTCAAATATTCTTTCTATGAAACAAAAGTGCACTATTTAGGACATTTCATAAGCAAAGATAGAATATTAGTTGATCCATAAATTTTTTTTGTCATAACCGAATTTCCTACACCTAAAAATGTACATGAAGTCAGAATCTTCATGGGGCTTGCCGATTATTATAGAAAATGTGTTATGGACTTTTCAGAAGTCGTTGCCCCGATTACTTCATTACAAAAGAAAGACAAAATTTTAGTGTGGAATGATAAATGTGAATCAACATTTGAAACTCTAAAGGAACAACTAACTTCTGTACCTATTTTTGCTATACTAGATCCAAATGGAAGCTTTACGGTTGTTACAGATGCTTCTGGAGAAGGACTAGGAAGTATTTTGTTGCAAGATGATCATGTTATAGCTTATGAGAGAAAAAAACTCAAGTTACATGAGTTGAGTTATGCTCCCCATGACCTAGAGCTTGCTACCATAGTTCATGCACTTCAATTATGGAGACATTATCTCTTAGGAAGACCATTTGAGTTAAATAATGACTACCTTGGGGTGAAGTATATTTTCACTCAGCCAAATCTGAATGCAAGACAATGAAGAGTGTTAGATTTTTTGTCACAATATGATTTTGACATAAGTTACATTAAAGGTAAAGAAAACAGAGTGGAAAATACACTAAGCTGTAGGAAACATATTTCTATGCTTGTAACAATAAGAACTCAATTTAAGAATGAGGTTAAGAGTATCATGGATTCTAATTTGTATTTTTATCAGGTAAAAACAACACTTGTTGCAGACCCTAAAGATGCAAGATACAAAGGTTTTAACTTTCACCATGAATTAATTTTAATAAATGAAAAGCAAGTGTATGTACCTTTGGGAAATGAGTCAAGGAAAAATTTAATGATGGAATTTCATAATTCACCTTACTCAGGACATCTCAGTGTTACAAAAATTCTTGCTGATGTAAAACAACAATAGTTTTGGAAAGGGATGAAGAGAGACATAACTAATTTTGTTTCACATTGCCTAGAATTTCAGCTTGTTAAGACTAAGCATACGCACCCAACTGATTTACTATATCCTCATAGCATACCACAATATAAGTGGCAAGTAATAAGTATGGATTTTTTTAGGGGTTGTGTCTAGAAATAAACATGATGTTATTTTAGTTATGGTCGAAAAATTAACAAAAGTAGCATAGTTTATTGTTGGTAATTGATGGTTTCTCAAATGTGTACCCATGTCTCGGATCTCTGAAAAGGGACTGAGGTGTCTAAGACCACAATGGAACCATCCCCAAGTTGTGGGACCTTGCGATCTTGGGAAGGATCTCTAGAGAAGGCTGGTTCCTCTATCTATCTCTACTGCTACTACTACTCCTAGTGCTAAAAAGGGAAACTAAGCTAAGAATGCCAAGAGACCAGGGAAAGAAGGATAACATGAAATAAACTACACTAAAAGGTGATAGCACCAAAAAATATGGATGAACACTATCTATTCTGAGCAAGAATGATATGGAATGTATAAGAGGAGGCTAGGCACAAGTAGCACAATAAAACACACATTCACCGAATCATTCTTATGGAACTGTAGGGGACCTGAAGTAGCACAACAATACACAACGTAAGAGAAAAGGAAAGAAGAAGGAACACAAACATGCTAGGATAGAGAATAGTCACAAAACGATACTTCTATTACTTCCGAAAAATGCATAGAACTATTACAATGAAAAGAAGGACAATATCCACATGCAAGAGCCAAACATGGAGGTATGCAACTCAAAATACAAAAAATATGGAGTCTGTAGCGACACACATAAGGATCTAGAGTATCCAACATAACAAATGAGCCTTGCTCTTACATTTATATATCAATTCATGGAGGAAGAATGGAAAAGGAGGGAAAACCCTTATTTGAAACATAACCACCAACAAGAAGCATTCAATGTCTATAAATTCACTTGGAAATCTATTAAATACACTTCCCCATTCCTACTTGATGTGTTGAAGACAAAAGAGGGTGGGTCATATCAAATTGGGTGGTTGGAGCAATCATATATGCTCATCAAATTTTAGAGAGAGGTTTTTCCCAATTCTCACCTACCAGATCTGCCAGAATTTGAAATTTGAATTTCTGGCACTATAGCTGATGTCAGCAGCTCATTAACAAGTCTAGGCACATGTCGATCTAAGCTATAGCTGATGATATGGAGGTTAAAATATGTCTGAGTCATCGGCATATGCAAAAAAATTGGTGTGTGTTGATTAGATGAAATGATGGTCAAATGTATAGCTATTTTCATTTTCACCATGTGTCAATCATCCATTTGTTGTAAGGATTTAGCACCATGTTGGTGTGCCCTGACTGGTTGTACATTACACACTTAAGCATGTCAAAAGATGATCTGGAATAGAATTACGTGGTGAGAAAATAGAGGAAAATGTGGAGGGAGCATGCATGATGCACACAGGAAGATGAATCAAGCCGATGAGTAGAGAACGTATGGTTAAGGTGTAACTATTACAAATTTATGGGTGTGGCACGTGAAGGGTCAAAGACGTAGGCATGCGGGGTGGAAAGAAACTGACTTAGAAGAAGGTGGACATGCAGAAGGCGGGCATAAGAGAGAAGTTGAAGGAGGAAGGAAAGGGATGCACAAGAAAAATATAACCAAGGGAATGTGCCAAATTATTTTGAGCACGTAAAATTCTTCAATAGATAACTTAGGGCTAGAATGTGTATGCAAATTATCCTAAATCACTAGGGGATCTATTTGGATAACAGTTTTGGCAAATTTTGGGAACATCTGCTTGCTAGATGCAAGAGACCAGTATCTTGAAGCATCTGTTGGGAATGGAGTCTGCTTGTTCAATCATGAAAATGCCCTTGTTGTCATTTTGAGCATCATTTCTGAACTTTTTCCTAAATCTCACAGCTACTAAGATAATCTCTACATACTAGAAGCAACAAAAGAGCACATGGAGGAAGCACACAAGAGGAAAGAACTATGTACAAACAAATAATGTGCATGAAGCACACTTGGAGGAATTGAAACTACTTTAATATATACAATATGATTTAGCAAACCTAATGGAAGGGTTTGAGATAGATCCCGTTTACTGGGATTTATAGCGTGCTTCCATCCAGATGAGTTAACTCTAAGGAGTTATCTTCTTTGCAGGACTTGATGATGTATGGGCCACTCCAAAGTGCATCAAACTTTGAATGGCACCTTGGTTTAGCTCTATCAGCATCCCATTTTAGAACCAGGTCCCCAAATTTGAAAGTTTGAGGCCTAGCCTTCTTGTCAAACCATTTCTTTGTTGTTTTTTGATGTTGTTCTAGGTTGATCATGGAAAAGTTTCTAAGCTCTTCAATATGAATAAGCTCTACCATCCTGATTTCTCTTTGATCCGTGCCCTCAAATTCCAACTGTTGGGCAAACACCAATGAATTTATCTCTAGTGTCAAAGGAAGGGTAGCCTCCTTGCCATAGAAAATCTTGGAAGGTGAAGTTCCTATTACCTTTTTTACTATGATTCTATCTACCAAGAGCACACGTAAGACCTTTGTATGCCACTGTCTTTGGCTAGTGTTCATTGTGTGCTTCATGATTCTAATTAGGTTCTTGTTTGTTGATTCTACTAGACCATTGTTCTGGGGGTAATAGTTAGAAGAGGTTTTTAGGTAAATGCCTAGACATAGAGCCCAATCAGTTATTTTAGCACCAAGGAAGGCCTTTGCATTATCAGAGATAATGGTTTGAGGAATGCCAAACCTTGTGACTAAACCTTCGAGAAAGTCAAGGATGACTTCCTCAGTTGATTCCTTAAGCGTGACAGCTTCTGTCCATCTGGTGAAGTAATCTGTAGCTGTCAGCACCCATTTATGTCTAGCACTTGAAGGTAGATTGATCATTCCTATGAAGTCAAGACCCCATTGCGTAAAAGGTTGATCCGCTTGGATTGGTCGGAGGGGAAGCACTGCTAATCTTTTCTTTCCTACAAAGAAAGTGTATTCCTTACATTTTGTGACCCACCTATGTGCATCTGCAAATAGGGTAGGCCAAAAGATACCTACCATTATGATCTTCATTGCTATAGTTATGGAAGAGAAGTGTCCACTAGAGAATCCATCGTGAAATTATGCTAACACTTGTTTAGTCTACGCATCATTGATACATCTTAACAACATGCCATCTAGATTTCTTTTGAAGAGAAGTCCATCAATCAAAACATAAGGAATAGATTGCAACCTCAAATGCCTTCTCTTTACTTTGGTCAAACTGGGAGGGTACGCACCCTCGGAAAGGAATGTGATCATGTACTTCATCTAGTCATGTGTTCTGGGGTTTATATTTTGTTCATATTCTATGCGCAAGAGGTATTCATGCAGAAATACTGAGGCCTCACGTTCACTCTGCGGATCCTCAGCTATCTTCCTGCAGAGCGCACTACCTCTTACCAGCTTTGTGGCCTTAATAGTCACATCATATTCCATGATTTTTGTCACCCATCATGCTCTCTTCTCACTGATTTTTGCTCCCATGATGAAGTCTCTGACAGATGAGTGAGATACTAACACCTTGATATGATTTGTGGCGAGCATGTTGTTGGTGTCCATTTTGATCCTCTACCATTTTAACCTCATTTTTCCTTTGGTTTGCATGATCTGAAATGTTTTTCTCCCAAAATTGGTGATCTGTAACTTTTCCATCCAAATTGAATGCCTTGAAATGCTCACAAACTTATTATTTTTCCCCAACTTGAAATAAAAATACACGCATGCCCTATTTTGTGCCCTAATTTTTCCAAATCAATACCTCTATCATTCTTTTCCACTTTTCCTAGCCCTTTAGAGCTTGTGATTGTTCTCTTATGCATATTTTCCCTCAAAAATCCCTTTCTATGCCCTAAATTGTATAAAATCACTTCCCATTTGTTTTTTGATCAAAAAATTCTTCACCCAAGAAGAAAAAATCGAATTCAGACATCTTTGAAAAATTATATTTTTTTGTGTCGGTCATACGGGCGTACTTTTCCCATCAAATTCTATCTCAAACATCATTTCCTAAACCATGGCCATTTGTTGTTGGACTAAGGTTCGGTAGGTCTATTTAAAAACTTAACATTTTTGTGTTTTGGATAAAACATCAAAATTCTCTGCAACTCCGCAGGTCCCAGAGGAGGACACATGTTATGATCTCATTCAAAGGAGGAATGGAACGCTAGCGAAGGACTTAGATAGTTTTTTCCTTTTTGGTGAAAGGGACAAAGGTCATGAAAAGGGCCATGGGTCTGCCAGGTGAATCATAGAGGGACATGTGGCAAAAGGGCAACGGGGAGTGTGGGCCGCCGAAGGCAAAAGTGAAATTTTTCCCTTTTTCCAAATGAGTTAGAGTGAAAATTTGAGGCATGGCTCCATGACGAATAAGAAGGAGACACGTGTCAAGGATGGAATCGATCTGCAGGTCTCCATTGAAGGAAAAGTGAGAAAAATTCTTTTGGAAATAAGAGGAGTTAAATTGTGAAATAAGCCCATAGATCCTCAGCATAGAGAAGGTGACATGTGTCAAGGACAAAGGCAAAGGTGCGGGACCCAGATGGAATATTTTTTGGAAAATAATTTCCTTTTTTCCAAAAAAGGTGAAAATGTGCAAAATTGAGCTTAGCTGACTTCACCTGGGACCCACAATGTGCCACGTGTCAGCACCAAATCTCAAGTGTGTGGAAGGGCAGAGAAAATTGTCAAAATTTTAGATTTTTCCAAAAATGTTAAAAAGTCAAAAAGTGATCCCAAATCCATTCCCAATCAAATTATAACACGTGGAGGGCTCAGATTAAATGGAGAAAGGAAAATCAACAGTAATTGTGCATTTTTTAGTTTAGCCACCATTTTTGCTCCAAGAAGCTTGGAGATGCGAATTTTGCATCATTTTTTATCAAATCTTTGGCAAATTGATTTTCCTTCAAGGAACAATGCGATCAATTTGAAAATTCAATTTGCATATTTAAGGCATTTTTCAAATGAATTTTTACTCTGGTTCGTGAAAAACATGAAAGATCAAATCAAGAAGTTACAGAGTTGATTTTGCATGCTTTGAAGATGAAAAACGTGCCCCCACAATGGATAATGATGAAATTTTTGTGATGATTCACCTTTTGAAAGAACAACTAGAAAAATTTGGTGAGTCTGTTAGATGTCATTTTCCAAAAATATTGCAAAGCAGAGGTGCTCTGAATATTCCACTTTTAAGGGAAGATTTGAGAGGCAAACGATTAGTTGTAATAAAACGTTATATATTGCATGAATTTGTCATGCAAATGGTCAGAGAAACTTAGAATTTCATGGAAAAATATGGGAAGAAGCCCATTTATTGAGAAACCACCTAAGAACCATTTCTAATTCCTTTTTGCATCATTCTTTGTATCATGTTGAGTTGGTTTCAATTGTAAAGCCATCAACAAGCTCTGAGATTATTATTATAACATTCCCCTGCTGATAAATTTGGTCATTCTGGATTATTTTGTGTTGTCTCTTGGAAAAATTTGCATACACTTATGTTTTAGAATTTTTTCAATTTGTGTTTCTTTCTCCTATTGTAGTCTTGTGTTTAAAATATCTCTTGATCATACATGGTCTCATTTCTTATTGATAGTTTAGTGGCATTTGCAATCTCACATTCAAAATATCTTTCATCTGTTAAAGAGATAAACAAATTTAAAATCACTTTACCTTCCTTGAATTTTGAGATTGTTTGTAAACCTTTGGGTGCACCTTAGGTCATGATAAAATAGAGATTTCTAGATACTTTGTTGGTTCATCTGCTTCAAGATTTTGTGGTAGGTTTTCAAATATTATATGGAAGAGTTCTCAGATATGGGCTTCCATTTATTACACATATCTTGGTTGAAGGAGTACCTTGACCCATTTGAAGAATCCTATGTTTTAGGTCTTACAAGTTTCCAAATGTTCCTCAAATAATTTGGAAAATTCTAGTTATTCTTGTCTAAAATCTCCCGCCAAAATTTCATTCAAATAAACTAATCCTACCCGTACTACCCCTGCATTGCATTATGTGTCAACAAAAGAAGACAATCCATTTACAAAAATGCACAAAGAAAATCAGGATCCTACAATGTCTTCAGTAACCCTTGCCTTGCATTGAAATTATCTCCATAATCTAGAAGTGACAACTTGTGAAAGTCAGATTTGGAGTGTTGATCATATTTTCCCAAGGTCTCTTCATACTATTTACACAAATTGAGGGATATTTTCATCTCCTTCACCATTTGAGGGTAAAAAATTAGGTCCTCTTACCTTGGTTAAAAGGCACAACCTAAAATAGTTAGGACAAGGTCAAGTCCTATCTAATTGCTATCCATCTCTCCACAAATATGAGTTCCAGTTAGATCACATTGGGCATGTACAAAATGAAATACATCATGATCTATCTCTGGTTCAAGCTTCCGTGTAATATCTTTGATGAGTAGTTGCTCAGATTGAAAAGGAGAACAGATTTGGGTACCAACACATGCTCTTGAACTTATTGAGTGTGTGCATGATGGTGAAGACCTTCTTCTTGATGTGACTATATTTTAACTCATAATCCTTCAGCGTTTAGCTGAAGAAGACCACTGGTTGTTCCAGTCCTTGTTCATTTTCCTTTTTCAGGACAATATCAATGCTTGTGTTAGCACCATAAGCGTAAATAATGAAATATTTTGAGTAATCTGGATTAAGGAGTGTTGGCACACAAGCAATATATTTTTTGATCTTCTTGAAGCTTTATCTTCCTTCTGTTGTCCATTTGAAGGAAATGTCCTTATTGAGCATAAGGGTGATGGGCCAAACCAATCTTGCAAAGTTAGGGATAAAACGCCTAACAAATTTAATCTTAAAAAGGAATGACTATAAGGATTTTTTCTGCTTTACCGGAAGGGAAAGGGCTAGGATGGCTAAAATGTCCCTTTTTCAATTATGATGCCATCCTTTGAAACCACATGGCCCAGGAGCTTTCCTCTGAGCCATAGTGCAAAATGCCACTTCTTGGGGTTAAGAGATACCCCAAATTCTCTGTCTCTTAAAGACCTTTTCCGGGTGCGCTATGTGATCTGCACTCTACTTTGAGAAGACAGTTATATCATCAAGGTAAACCAAGATGAACTCATTGATGTAACCTTTGAAGGCAATATACATGGCTCATTGAAATGTTGCACCCGCATTTGACATTGACAAAGGGCATTTTCTGATATGCATATGTTCCCCACTTGGTTGTAAATGTTTTTTTGAATTGATCATCTTCCTTGACCAGGATCTGATTGAAACCTGAATACCTATCTAGCATTGAGAACCTTTCCTATGTGCCAACCATTCTCTGTATTAATCTGAGTTCCATTGAATGCAAAGGATAATGATATTTTAGAGATGCCTTATTCAAATCTATGAAATCAACACAAAGTCTGATTTCACCATTCTTCTTGCATATTGGAACACCCAAGTAGAGTATTTGATGGGAAAGATAATCTTTACCTCAATGAGTTTGGATAACTCCTTTCTCATGAGGGGCTTTATCTTTGGATTGACTGGCCACTGTTTCTATCTGACGGGCTTTATGCCAAGATCAAGGTCAATGGAGTGTTGAGAAACACTTGGATCAAAACATTTGAGGTCTTCATACTCCCATGAGAAAATGTCACTGTATTTTTGGCAGAGAGAGATGAAGGCCTATTTTTCTTCATGCGCACAAGTCCTGCTGAGCAACAACTCCTTTCTACATGCAATAGTAATGGGAGAGTAGTCTTCTTGCGTGGTGTGCATGTATCTTTATTCACCCTTAAACTCATCATCAGGGCTGAACATTTTCTCTAAGGTGACCAGCCCTTTAGGCAGTTTGTTTATTTTTAGCTGAATCACTTGGTCACCATAGTTGTCATGCAAGTCATCTTGCATACTTGATGAAAATTCAGCTTCATTCTGGATTAACTGGACGATCTGTGTTTCACTATCAAACACTTGCTAGTTGGTTTTTTTATCTGGGATGGATGGTGTAATCACCATCTTAATGTGCTGAGTGTTTCCTTTGAAAAATTCCTTAGCAGGAGAAAACTGTGAACCAAGCGCAACCATTTGGTCAGCTTCTTTGTCCATTCTACACAGGACTACCCATCAGATTAAGGGCATCAAAGCTCTCAAGTAGGTCCCAAAATCTATGTTTATAAGCTTTAATAAGATTATTATTTGTCTGGCATTTGTTGGTGACCTAGTGGATGACCAATTCTATGTCCCCAAAGATCTTCAATGCTTTAATTTTCTTCTTTTCAGTAATAAGCAAGCCATGCACTAACGCTTCATATTCTGCCACATTGTTAGAACATGCAAACTACAACCTATGCATGAAGAATAATTTCTCATCTTTAACGGAAATGAGAACCACTCCTACTCCTGTGCTGTTTTTACTTCTGGATCCATCAAAATATAACTTCCATAGACCAGTTTGAACTTTTTCTTTCTATGAGCACACATGAAGCATAACGTCTTCTTCTAGAATGTAATAAGTACCAAGCCTAATTTCATAGGATTCCAGTTCTTCAACATAGGGATCAAATTTGTGATGCCTCTCCACCCATTCATCAAGTACTAGGTCTGGAACAAAGGGTGGAAGAGACTTCTCTTTAGGAACTGAAACTTGTTCTTCTTAGATAAGACAATTGGCTTGGCAAGGGGATGGGACATATGGCTCTACATGATAAGAAAATATAGGCTCAGCTTATATGGTAAACCGGGTACCATACCTTGTCTTGAGTAACATATGAGACCAATCAGAAGACAAGTAACCATGCACTTTAGCAGTAAATTCTCTTGATAGACATAGGGAAAACAAAGGAGGCAGGTCAATAATTGACACATCTTGAGTTATTGTTAAGCTTGGACATGCATGGAGGGTTAACTCAAGATCCTTGATGAATCCTAAGGTGGTTACAATTGAGCCATCAAGTTGTAGGACTCCTTTAGACAAAGGGCTATATTTCAAACCTAAGACATCAACTATCTTCTTAGGTATAACAGAAGTACTAGTGCCTGAGTCAATCAATCAATTATGCACTAGGTGTTTGCCTATAATCAAGGATATATAGAAGGGTGGGGTTTTAACAACTTACTTACTTGTTTCTCCTCTTCTTTCCAGATTTTGAAAAAAGCATGTGTGGCTTCTACATAACCAGGTCAGCGCAGAAGTTGTGCTAGAGCTTCATGTAGCACCGATCCCATTGAGAGGGAATGGTTAGGGCATCCCACATTGTGACGTTTATGTTTGTTTTCTTCATCTGGTCAACAATACTAAACAGTAAACTCCCCATCTTGTGCATTTGGGGAGTAAAATCCCTTCTTGATTGTTCAGGTGGAAGCTTGACTTTTAGCTAGAGGAGAGGCTTGGCCTACCAAAGGATGGGTGAGCACTGCTTTAGAAGGACTTTACGCAGGACCTCTTGCATAGGGATTTGAACACTTTTGCTACAAGAGGCCTTATTTGATTCTTTTTTCTTATGAAGATCTGCTTGTGTTATTGGTACTGTGACTTGCATGCCTGAATCTAATATTCTTTTCTTATATCTTTTGTTGTCCGCAACTTGGGCATGTGGTTTGTTTGTATCTTCTCCAGGTTGGTTGATTGCACAAAATTATTCCGTACCAAAGAACATAAAATTGGTTTCTGAAGGAACTTTTGGTCCTTCTAGATTATCTTATTCATGGGTGCTTGTTGAGGGCTCACAGGATGAAGCATTCTAGATCATGAAGGCTTGGGCACGCAACATTAGCACAATGATATTGAATATGAGGCATTTTGCAAGGGAATCACCATTCTGACTCTTGTGCCAAATTGTTCTTGAATGGGAACAAGTGCTCTGACTCATGTTGGGTTCTGGGAGAGAAGGCGCGGGAGGGAAAACTTACAAGGGAAGATGTGCATTAGGATGCCACCTATCATTCTGCTGGTTGGGCGTGAATCTTTTATTTCCATATTGATTATGCCAAGGATGATTCCTTGGCCATGAGCCTGATTGGAAATGCCTCTATATGCTTACGCTTGTTGCTTTTCTAATGATATGACCTTGTTTGATAAATTCTATGATCAGGCCTTCAATTCTTCATCTTCCTTTTGTTGTGATGGAGAATAGGATGTTGAGGCAACCTGAGTTGCGTGTTTACTCAGGGAGTAGGAATACGGGCCATAGAAGGCTGGGGTTCTTGTGAAATTTCTAGGGAACAAGGGCATAGGTGGTCTAGGAGCTAACTTTCCCACCTGAATGAGACTATTTTCTACCCTTACTGTAATAATTATAAGAAGCTGGTAGAGTCCTACCCCCAATAGATTGGATCATAACTAAAATATCGTTGTTGAGCACCTTTAGATAATAAAGGAAATCATGTTGGGTTGTAGGTCTTACCATAAAAGGAATTCTATCCCAAGTCTTCTAAAATTTGATATTGAAATCAGTCATCTTCTCATTGGGTGCCCTCCTTGTTTTTATCAGTTGCTCCACCAAAGATAGGTGATCTAACTTGTCTTCAAAATAACTACATAGAGCTGTTCCTAAGCTCATCCCAATTGGTGATAGATCCAAGTCTCAAGCCTCGGTACCATTGAAGTGCTTTACCTTTGAAAGAGGCTGCAAACACCTGACTGCTACATCATTATGTGTGATCAGGTAGAATGAACACACATTTGCTACATCCTAGATATGCTCTTGAGGGGTGACTTGATTCTCATAAGTAAAGTAAGGAATAATATTGAGCATGCCATTGGGCATATCATGTTGCACATCCAGGAGTAAGGGACTCCCTCTATCAAAGTTTGAAAAGATTATTAATGGAGGAGGTGGGTGATGCACCATCGTAGGGAACACGGGTTGTTTTTTTTTACTAGGAGTTGAATGGGCCCGGTGCGCTAGAGATGGAGATCCGAGTGTGGGATTTTAGGAATGAACTTTTCTCAGGGATAGTTGGAGGTAATCAAAAGAATCTTCAGCTGCTGCACTTCTTCTTGTTTGCACTCTTCTCATAAAATGCACTCAGGACTGTTGAAGTAGAGATTTTAAAATATGGGGAGTCGCCAGATGTGTTTGAAAGGATCCTCTTCATACCATAACTTAGAGATATGAAATTTGAGCTTTCAATGCTAGTCCCACTTGGCGTGCTAGAAACCATTGGTTGCTTAAATGTGCATCCACATCTCAGATCTCTGAAAAGGTTCGAGGTGTCTGAGACCACAATGGAACCATCCCCAAGTTGTGGGATCTTGTGAGCTTGGGATGGATTTTTCAGTGAAGGCTGGTTCCTATATCAATTTTTACTGACTACTACTACTCCTAGTACTGAAATGGGAAACTAAGCTAAGAATGCCAATGGACCAAGGAAAGAAGGATAACATGAACTAAACTAAACTAAAATGTGATAACACTAGAAAAGAAGGGATGAAAACTATTTGTTTTGAGTGAGAATGATAGGGAATATGTGAAGAGGAGGCTAGGTATGAGTAGAATGACAAAATGCACATTCACCAGACTGTTCTCATGGAACAAAACCAAGTATAGAACTACATGGGACTTGTAATAGCACAAATATACACAATGAAAGAGAAGAGGAAAGAAGAAGGAATGAAAACACGTTAGGACAAATAATAGTCATAAAATGATGATTTTATTACTTCCAAAAATGTAAAGAACTGTTACAATGATATGGAGGCCAATATCCACATGCAAGAGCCAAACATGGAGGTATACAACTCAAAATATAGAAAATATGGAGTTCTTAGCAACACGCGTAAGGATCTAGAGTACCCAACATAACAAATGAGCCTTGCTCTTATATTTATAGATAAATTCATGGAGGAAGAAGAGAAAAGGAGGGAAAACCTGATTTTGAAACATAACCACCAAGAAGAAGCATTCAATGTTTGTAAAGCCACTTGGAAATCTGTGAAATACGCTTCCCCATGCCTGCTTAACGTGTTGAAGACAAAAGAGGGAGGATCATATCAAATTGGGTGGTTGGAGTAATCAGATCTGTTCATCAATGTTCAAAGAGATATTTTTCCCAATTCTCACCTACCAGATCCATCAAAATTTGAAATTTGAATTTATGGCACTGTAGCTGATGTCACCAGCTCTTCGACAAGTCTAGGCACGCACCTATCTAAGCTCTGTAGCTGGTGATATGGCTATCACAAGATGTCAGATTCCTTGGCATACGTAAAACACATGACACGTGTTTATTGGCTAAAATGATGGTCAAATGTATAGCTATTGTCATTTCTACCACGTGTCAATCATTCATTTGTTACAAGGATTTGGCATTCTACTAGCGTTCCCTAACTGGTTGTGCACTGTACACTTAAGCATGTCAAAAGATGATTTGGAACAGAAGTGCGTAGGGAGAAAACAGAGGAAAACATAGAGGGAGAATGCACGATGAGTGTGGGGAGATGAATCAAGTGCGATGAAACTATTAGAAATTAATGGGTGTGGCGTGTGAAGGGTCAAAAACTTAGGCATGCCGGGTGGAAAGAAACTGACTCCGAAGAAGGTGGACACATGGAAGGCAGGTGCAAAATAGAAGTGGAAGGAGGAAGGAAAGGGGCGGATAGGAAAAATGTGACCAAGGGAATGTGCCAAATGATTTTGAGCACACGTAATTCTTCAATAGATAACTTAGGGCTAGAATGTGTATGCAAGTTATCCTAAATCGCTAGGGGAGCTATTTAGATAGCAGTAATCTTAAAGATGATTCACCTATTTTAGCAAAAATATTTTTGTATGAAATTTTCATATTACAAAGAGTACCTAAATTGATTATATCTTATAGGGACACTAGAATGACATCTTCTTACTAGAAAACACTAAATGCAGCCTTAGGAAAATAATAAATTTTAGTTCCGCATACCATTCGTGTAACATTCCCATTTTAAGAATTTAGAAACAAGGGAATTTTTTTTTGAAACATAATGTTCTCTATTCTAAATAAAACATCATTTAGAACACACATTCCATGCCAATCAATCTCATAACAGATAACAACATGCAGATCTAATGACTCGGTATACTACCGATCTCTCATTCCATGACTTAGTTACCAACCAATCTGTCATAATAACTTTAAGTATAGAATAATTTATGTATACCATGTATACTTGGTTCTCCTACCCTATTTCGGGTACTGAGTGATCTATTTAAAAAATCTATCTAAATATTTGTTAACAATATTCATCTGACATCACGTTGCTTTTAACTAGGTGATATAGAACAACGCAACAAACAACTTGTGATAATTTTGCCAAATATTTTCAACATATTGTTCATGTTACTATTCCTAAATGACATACTTGTCATTGTGAAATACATCCTTCACCTCACTCTTCCATTATCTTGAATGGTCTTCACTGACTACCATCAATCCACTTGCCCAAGGTTTGACCCTAGCCTGGGTTAGAAACATAATTTATTATAGGAAGATGCTCACGATGACTTAGGGTATATGGGCATACTCAGTTAACCTAAGTCAACTAGATGTGCCAAGGTACCCTGAGTCATTGAAAGCTAATAACTATCCTAAACATGCTACTAACTTGACCTAGAGAGAAACCAAGTTCAAGTCCAGATGTGCGTAAATCTAGATGAACAAATATGGAAAGGTGTTGCCACATATCAACTACAACACTGTATCCTTGATTAATATATCATACAAATAATCATAAGTAATAACATCTAGAAAAGAAGTACAATAAATGAGTCTGAATTCACTTTTAAGAAAAGAGCATAATAGAATCTGAACATCTGAATTATATGACAAGGTTTAATTGATCCTATCAATTAATTTAAAACAATCAAGAGGTCTTGTCATCTAATTATTTCATAGTTATATAATAATAGAATTAACCATTTATCTTTACTAAGCAGTAAAATAAGTTAATTATAGCATAGTTCATATTAGAATGCTTCACCATTCCATATAACAAAGTAAGAAGAATCAATACATGTTATTCCCCAAACACTAATCATCAGAAAAGACAATATAGGTTTAGAACACACAAATCTGCCTCACTTCAAAGATAGCAATATAAGGATTCAACTTTAAGGCAAAGCGTCTATCAAGAATCCCAAATAAATTCAAGTAGGGTAGAGAATAAAAACAGTTCCCCTGTAAGTTAAAACTAACTCCCATATGTAAAAGGATACTAATTCAAAATATGAAACCAAACGTTCCACAATGAACTTTCCATCTCAGAAGAAGATCAAATACAAAAAAATTCAATCAAATGAACTTATCCTAACAACAAAAAAGGATCTCAAATAGAAAAGGAACTAATCTATAATTAATTTCATCTATACTATGAAATGAATTCTCATTTCTAATTCAAACATAGAATTCCTTAACTAGTTCCCAAAAGAGAACACAGGACCAAACACACAGTTAAAGAAAGAAAACTTCTAATTTTCCATTACAATTCTATCAAACTGGTTTACCCATTTCCATTCACCAAGTTCAAGTTCAATTTAAATCTCAGAATGAAATTCACAGTACAAACTCTAAACAGTAAATTGTTCCCAAGAGAACATATTCCATCCTCTATAAAACTCGGAGACTCATTTAATTAATCCATAAAGGAGTAGAAATCCTCAAACAGTAAAAGATATACAAGTGCAGAAGTAATCACGAACTCAAGAATTGAAATCCCATTACACGGCTTTAACAATTCAATAAAAAGAAGTACGTAGTTCATGTCCCAAACAAGAAAAATAATAAAAAATTATCCAAACTGAGATAATATATATCCTTTCATACAAGATTTAGTATAATAGGTTTTAAATTCAACTTCCAATAAAACCTAAGAAACCAATTAAGAAGATCTGAAAAGAGTAGGAAACCCCCAACGATGTTTAAGTCCAGAGAAGTTCTAATCTTACTTCCTACTTGACTGAAACAGAGTCACCACAAGACTTTTGAATTCTAGTTTAAAATATTATGACAGGGAAGGTAATTGTTTCAATATCTAAAACAATAAGGAAAGTAAATAATACATTTCCATAACCTCTAAACTTTTAACGACTGATCCAAATGAACTAAAGATCAATCAAACCCATAACAGGACATAGTTCTAGTCCATTTATTACTATTAAAAAAAACAGTCAAGCTTTCCACAAGACACGGGTTCACTCAGGGTAGAGAAGAATAGGATACACTTCAAATTCACATGCCCAGTCAAGTTCAAGAACACAATACTGTCTATAAGATAGATGTAATACAAACATTCCCTCTCAAGAAGCTAAAAAGAGGAGATCTCAAAAAGAGGTTACCCGATCTACTTCCGACCAAAACAAAAATTTCAAGACCCCTTCAAGCAAATAGTCATAAAGGAGATTAAATCTTTTCAAAACCAAAATACCAGCAAAAATCCAGCTCACAATACAAGTAAAGAATCAAATACGTTGATTCCAAAACAAGTTAAAAAAATGCAATAATGGAATACCTGTATAGTGTCAAATACGAGCTTTGAACATAAGTTCAGAACTTCACAAGGCTCAAACACTAGCTCAGACAAACACAAGTTTAAATACAAGTCTATAACAAAACATGAAGCCTTAAATAAAAGCTCAGAACAAAACACCAATGCTCTAATATGAGTCCAAGTATTCTCAAATCCTTAAATAAGAATAAAACTTCCAACTTAGAGTACATGTACAGAATCAAAACTCAACAAATCGACTACAAGTTCAACATTCGCAAGAACTAAATATGAGTACAATGTCGAATACAAAGATTCAACCAAAATTTTAGAACTACACCAAGTTCCAACACATCTCAGAACAAACACAAAGTTCCATTAAAAGCTCCATGAAACCTAAGACTAAAATAAAGATTCAGAACCATAAGAGAAAAAAATGCCAGTTTAGAACAACCCAGAATCCCTAATACAAATTCAATGAACACATGCTCTAAATGATAGTTTAGAATGAAACATACAGTAAAAAATTCTAGTTCAATCAACACTAGCCTCGAATACAAGTTACAGATCTTCCAAAAAAAAGTTTGCATGAATATCACCATTAAACTAGCACAGAGAAAGTTTCCCAAAAATTGCCATTACCAGTAACGGATTTACATTCCAAAAACCACAGATATTTCATGAAAACATGTAAGTAATAAACCAGAAAAATCATGCAAATATTTATCTCAAGAGAGTAGAATTGTTTTAATGAATCATTTAGAAGAAAGCAAAAATCTTAATGGGTAGAGCCTATCATGCCTGATAGTGCTTCTACAATTTAAAGGAGACTTCTCGCTGAGATCCCAACCCTTTTTCTTCTCCATGACAGATCAAAAACCAAAAAAAAATTCTTCCAATGCCTCGTATACATTCCCTTGATCAAAAATAGACCAGAGAAACCAAAAATAGCCAAGAAGAAGAAGAAGTCGAACTGTTGGTTCAAATAACCAAATAGCTCCATGCAGAGCAAAATTCGTGAGGCATGCAAAAGCAAACAACCTTTCACAAATCCGCCTCTTGTGTTTCCAAGATGGTTTGCACACAAAAACTGAGATTCATTAATGTCATAACTCCTAATTCTCCCACTTATCTCTCCTTGCCACCGCCTCCCAAAACTGGCGGATAAAAATCCCAAGTCCACATGTAATTCCATACTTAGAGAAGCCTCCACGTAAGCCCCTCTAAAGTTAACTAGTCCTTTCCAAAACTGGCGATACCACCTTACATAAATACTCAATCAAATAAAATCAAATCCATTAGAACCATCACCATAGTGTCATGCGACCTTAGGCCCCCTTTCAAATAGTTTAGGCTAGATTTCCCAAAACTTAGGTTAGTCTTAGATTAATTTAAAAGTATAACCTTAGGTCTTATAACCTTCAAATAAAAATAGTTTCCACCTTAGGTTAGATTACATATCACCTAACCAAATATTATTAGGCAATAGGTTAGAAATAACTTAGCATCCCTATAGGTTATTCTCCCCTTCCCATATTAACTTAGTATTACACAGAGCTTAGGTTAGGATTTCATCCCCAACCACAGAGTGGCATAGATAAGAAGCTTAGGAAAGATTATAAACTGAGTCTTGAATAGACATAGCTATGAAGTAGGTTCTCTTACCTAGCTAAGGATACCGTTAGGACAGTCGTTTAGATTTTCTATCCTGATCCCCTTCATAGAATCCTAAAGCAGGTTTCTATTTCCCTTAACGCCATTAAGTTTCCATCGGAGGGTCAATCCCAGAAGAACCAAGCACAACACACACAGCTGAATGCAGGAACGATCTTTCAAGATAATACCATAGAATTTGCAACAATACACAAGTTCAATCCGTCTATGTCTCTTCAAACCAATGAATGTCAGTTTACCATTCATTCCGTTAAGAAGATTTACAACATTCCTTGGATCACTGAAATTGATCCAAGGATGAGTCAATCAAAAAAATACATAAGTTTGCAACTATAAAAACTATGATTGCATCTTATCAACAAGAAGTGAAATTGGATTCCTGAAATCCATAACATTTCAGCCCCATGAATCTAAGAGCAGAAAAGATTTATCCATAACAAGCATGATTTTCAACAATAAAGGAAACACACCTCATTCAAGAAAATCCCAAGCCAATTCTTGTAATGAAAAGAGAAATACAATAGTTTGTTCAAGGTGTTACATACTTCCCTTCTAAAAAGAATCATCGTCCCGATTATTATCTCATTTTAATCAATTGCATTCAGCATAATACAATTTATTCACTTTCTTAACATATGTTTGCAACAATATTCTGAATTTAAAATTCTAGAAATCAACATTCGCATAGTTTTTTATTCAAAAACAAATAGTTGCCTATCCATAATTAAAAGACTTATTTTCGTATAAAGATAAAATCACAAAAAAATATTAGTCATCCTTAGTCAATTCTAATCAAATAAAGATGGAAAAGTAGTTTTCATAGCATCCATGTTTTCCAAGGTTACACTTTCCTCATTAAACTAGGTCCCACTAAACTTTACATTAACTTATCTCATGATTTCTTAAATGCAACGAGCGAGATTTTCTAACACTCTGAATGGGTTTAACCACAATTATTCCTGGGTCTTATACCTACAAGGAATTACTAATTTAACACATGTGATAAATCTGAAATGTATTTCTTAAAGAAAAAAATATGAAAAATATCATGCATTCGTGACAAAGAAGGAGTTAATACTAAACGGTAAGCTATAGGGTTGATTACTTCGACTATCTGAAAAGGGTATGACATAACGAGGTGATAACTTGGAAGCTTTTCCAAAATTTATATAGATCTTGTTCAGTTTAAACCCAAAGAAATACTTTCTCACCAAGTTCAAATGTCCTGTCAAACCACTTTAAATCAACATAACTCTTATGCCTATCTGATTCTTCTTTCAAGTGCTCATGAATCATTTTAACTTGTTGTTCCATTTCAGTAAGAATTTCAGGTCCAATTACCTCTCTATCCTCAATGTTGTCCCAACTAACAGGGGTTCTGCATTTTCTTCCACATAATGCTTCGAAAGGTGCCGTCTTAAGAGAGGCATGATATGTGTTATTATATGTAAACTCAAGTAGTGAAAGGTACTCTTCCCACTTATACTACTGATCCATACAATACATTTGTAACATATCCTCTAAAACTTGATTAACTCTTTCATTCTGTCCATCTATTTCTGGATGATATGCAGAACTTAAATTCAGCTTAGTCCCTAGAGCTGCATTAAGCATTTTCAAAAACCTTAACATCATTCTAGAATCTCTATCCTATATGATTGATTCAGGTACTCCATGTAATCTAAAAATTTTCATGTACAAATATTGTAGCTAACACGGGAGAATCATCCTTCAAATTACCAGCAATAAAATGTACTATCTTCGTTAGTTTATCCACAACTACTAAAATAACATCATGTTTATTTCTTGACATAGGAAACCCTTGTAACAAAAAAAGTCCATGCTTATCACTTTCCATTTGTATTATGGTATGCTATGAGGATACAATAAACTAGCTGGGTGCATATGTTCTGCTTTAGCACGTTGACATTCAAGGTAATGTGTCACAAAATCAATAACATCCTTTTTACATTCCTTTTCAAAAATATTGTTTGTTTTATATCAATAAGACATTTTTGTAATACCAGGGTGTCCAGAAAAACGTGAATTGTGAAATTCTGCTTAACAATTTCTTTCTTAAATCATTTAGCGAAGGTATATGATACCCTATTTTCCAAATCTTAATATTCCTTCGTTATCAAAGTGAAAACGTGTATACATCAAATCATTAGGATCTGTGGAAAGCAGTTGATCTTTACTGGCTGAAATTAATAATTATATTCCATAACACTTTTTACTTCATCCTTAAATTAAGTTCTCAATGTTATAATTGCGCAGAAATGTGCATCCTATGAATTAGAGTGTCAGCCACTCTATTTTCTTTACCCTTGATATAATTGATGTCAAAATCATATTGAGATAAAAAATCTAACCACCTTCGTTGTCTTACATTAAGATTTGGCTGAGTGAAGATATAGTTCAGCCTAAGATGAACAATTTTAAATTCAAAAGGTTTACCAAGCAAGTAATGCCTCCAAACTTGTAATGCATGAAAAATGGCAGCAAGCTATAAATCATGTGGATCATATTTCAACTCATGTAAATTTAGATTTCTAATTTTGTAAGCTATGAAATGATCATTTTGTAACTAAATACCTCCTAGACCTTCACCAGATGTATCAGTTACCACCATAAAGTCTCCATTAGGATCTGGTATTTCTAGAATAGGTGCTAAAGTTAATTGTTCTTTGAAAGTTTTGAATGCAATTTCATATTTCTCACTCCAAACAAACTTTGTATCCTTCTTCTGTAAAGAAGTTATTGGTGCAGCCACCTTAGAAAAATATTTTACAAATTTTCTATAGTAGCCAACATGACCCATGAAGCTTCTAACATCATGTACATTCTTTAGTACATGCCACTTAGTTATAGATATAGTTTTTGAAGGATCTATGGACAATTCTATTCTAACTTATTATATGTCCCAAGTAGTGTACTGTCTGTGTCATAGAAATAAAATTTATATAGCTTACCATATAACCGTCTCTTTCTCAAAATTTCTAAAACTATCTTAAAATGCTCATGATGTTCCTCAATACTTATACAATATATGAGAATGTCGTCGAAGAATATAAACACAAATTTGTCCAAGTATTCTTGAAATATATTATTCATTAAGTTCATAAATGTTCCAGGTGCATTTGTTAATCCAAAAGGTAAAACCAGGAAATCATAATTTTCATACCTTGTTCCAAAAGCTATTTTATGAATGTCCTTATCCTTAATCTGCAATTGATGATATTCAGCTCGAGGATCTATCTTAGAATATACCATGATGCTCCATGCATCTGATCAAATAGATCATGAATCTTAGGGAGTGGGTATCTATTCTTGATTGTTTCTTTTTTTAACATTCTAGTAATCAATGCACAACCTAAGTGTTCCATCCTTATTTTTCATAAAAATTAAAGGTGCTCCCCAAGGTGAAACACTTGGTCTAATCAAATCCTTTAGAAAAAATTTCCTGCAACTGAGCTTTAATCTCTACCAATTATGTAGTATTCATTAAATATGGTGCTTTAGAAATAGGTTTTGTTCTAGGCTTGATATCAATTGTGAAATCAAACTCCCTTTTGGAGTGGAAGACCTGGAAATTTCTTCCATAAATATGTCATTGAAGTCTCGTAGCAACGGATATTATTCCATGACATCGTTGTTCTCTTCAGTTGTTTCTATAATTTTTAATACATATAAAGTACAACCTTTATTTTTGGCCTTTTTAAGTTGCATAGCTGACGGTATTCTAACAGAAATTTCATGTTTCACATTTTGAATCTCTATTGTTTTCTACAGGGTCATATAAACAATTAATTTTTTTTTCAAAATATTCAACTTTAGCCTTATTTTTTGCAAACCAATTAACACCTATGATTACATTATAAGAACCCAAAGGTGCAACATAAAGATCAAATTTAGTGGAAAAGTTAGGTAAATCAAGGACTGCTCTAGAAAGATACATACTAACTGTATGAACAACATTGTTTCCATACTACACACGGTCTATGTTTTATCCATGTTTCCAGCTTTTCTTTTTAGTTTTGATGCTAATTTACTAGAAATACAACATTTAGTAGCTCCGGTGTCAAAAATAATAGTTATATGGTAAACCAAATAACCTACTCAAGAACTTCTATAGGCGTGGCCTGTTTCTCGGGCCTACTTTTGTCAACTACTACAGCGTGTATCTTGTGCTATTGATTATGATCGTCATTTTTCTAGGGGAATTGATTTGTGTAATGATCTTTGCCATAGTTACAACAGCCTCCTACAGGTCCCCTTTCTAGGACTTGGGTTTATTTCCAACCCTAGAGTTATCATTCTGACCTCCCATAGGACTTCTATCCGTTATTATTATTCTTGACAAAGTTGCTCAATGAATTTCTTGCAAAAAATTTTGTTTCTCACATTCTAATTAGTTATCAGATGAAAAGTTACTTTTCATTCCTAAATTTCTTTCATGGTCCTTTCTTAGGTGCAAGAGATGATGAAGAGGAGTTGGGGGATTTTCTTCCTTAATTCCTCCTTATGAGAAGAAATTGCCTTCAATTTTTGTTCCTACCTTATGGCCTTTTCAACAACCCCTTCCATCATCGTTGGGTTCTGAACATCCACCTCCCCTCCTATGACGGGATTCAATCGCATGATGAATTTTCATATTCTGAACTACTCATCAGTTTGGTATTGAGGTACATGCTTAAGGAGTTTAGCAAACCACTCCCAATACTCCATTACAGTTAGCTTTCCTTCAGCTAAGTTCTGGAATTCAGTCATTTTATTATCATAGTAAAGTTATGGCAGCCAACATTGTTGTTGATCTGCATTTTCATCTTCCTGTCAAGATGAGTGTATGAGTAATCAAGAAACATGAGACCATGTCGAGTATACAAGGGCTTAGTACCTTGGAGATGGAGACAGATGATGCGGGTGCAAATTAAAAAAATGTATGATATCAATAAGCTAGATCTGTAAAACTAAACTAAATAATATTAGAACACAATATGTGGTGGTTGCTTGGATGGTGCTGGTTCCAAGAGGATTTCAACTCCCTTGGAGGATGTCAACCTCCATGCCAGACAAGATAATAATAGATCATGAATAGTAGTAAAAATGACAAGCAAATGAAATAACAAGATTACTTAGCTTATGTCCTGCTATGGAAATGAACCGGGCATCAAGATGGCAAGATAATGAACTATAGCAGAGATTTCTCCATCAAACTGGTAGAACTTATTTAAGATCTTTCTTCTCTTCTCTAGGCCTAGGTCTCTCTAGGTCTTCTTAAAAATTTATCCTCCTTAAATATATATATCCTTTTGAAATATGGGGGAAAACTCCATATTTATAGCTTAGATATGAGACTAAACTGCAGATTAGATGATACCCAGGGTGTAGTAAAGTAACCTGAGTTAGGGATGTGATGTGATCATGTGGGTCCCATATTTTGACTTTTTAGGCAAAATGGGGGACATGATTTGAATGGGGGGTGAGATAAAGATTTCATTTTTAAAAAGAAGGTGTCAGAGATATGCATTATGAATTAAATAATTTGCGAGAGATGGGGGATGATACCGAAAATTGAATTATCACATGGGTCCATATGGAGCCCATTGATAATCAATCAAATAATGTGAGAAAATAGATAGGATTTTATTTAGAGAAAGAGATGTGATAATGGAAATTAGATGAAAGTGAGATGACAAAGGGGTGTTATACCAAAAATAGGTGTCTACATTAGTGCAACTAAATGCGAAATATGTGCACAATTCTTTTTTTTAGGAAGCATGCGAAAAATCATGCGTCCATAAAAGGGACGTAGATAAAGATAATGATGCCCCAACATAGGGCATGAGAAGGACACAAGATTAGTTATATGCATTGACAAGTACAAAGATGAAAAGGTGCCCCAACATAAGACATAGATAGAATAATCATAAAAGTGGACAAGATGAGAAGATAGGATAGAAAGGTGTGATAAAATTCCCTAAAATGATAATAAATATGATGACAATCATGTTTTATAGGAAATATGCATAAGTGTTAGCAAATTAGAAGATAAAATTACTCCTACTTGTTCTATAAGTAGGATAAGAAGTCAAGATACTTTTGTGAAAAAAACAAAAGTAGAGAAAATATTAAAGGAAGAGAACAAGATTAGGATAGGTGATGTTCGTTACGGTATCTTCCAAGAAAAAAAATGTCAAAATAAGATGGGAAGATATTCTTAGAAATGGATATGATGATTTCCTCGTGAGAGGACTGATGAAGATAAAAGATGTGACAGGGTTCTCAAAAAGAGAAGATGCTAATGTGGAAAAGAGAAGAACAAGAATGGTAATGAAAGGGATAGATGGTGGTACATAAATGGAGAAACATTGGCATTGAATTTGAATGCTAGATGTAAGGGATGTTGAGAAAGAGAAAAGGGAATAGACATGAGAATTGGTTGATTATGAGAAGAGCAAGAAAGATTGAATATGAAGGCGACAAGGATATGGAATAGAGGGGTGGAGACGGAGGAGGAGAAAATAAAGAGTGAAAGGGGAGGAAGAAGATAACAAAGAAGGATTATACAGAAATGGGGAAATGAAGGACATAGCAGAGGATGAAATCATGCAAAAGGGAGAGAGTTATTTAAAACGAAAGATGTGATGAAGATTAGAGTAGAGGAAAATAGAGAGGTAATGGAAAATGAAAGAGATGATAGAGTAAATAAAATTGAAGGAAGTATATCATAGTGAGGAAATCCAAGGCAAAGAATCTGGAACTAACCATATGGAAATGCATGTGGATGATGAGATGATAAAAGAAATGGGATAACGTTGAAGAGTCAGGTTTTTGATGGGAAAGTAAGGAGGAAGTGTGAGGTAAAATGAGGAAGGGGATGATGTAGAGGAAGTAAAATAAGACAAAGATCAGAAAGGAGGAGAAGACAACGAAGAAAATTATGTAGACATAAGGGAAACAAGAACGAAGATATTTGGTAAAGAGTGAGAAGAATAAGGAACGTAAAGAGAAACTTGAGGGAAGGAATGACATTGATTGGAAAAGAAACAGAGATGCATGAGATGAGGATATGCTAATGACAAGAAAATAGAGATAAGATGTATGATGAAGATAGTGAAGAAATAGGCAAGGAAGAATGGAAGATAGAGAGGTGGCAAGGAAAAAAAAAGCATGGGATAGGAGAGGCAACGCCAGTGAATAGATGTTAGGAGAAATCCATCGATAATGACTAGTAGGAAAATATGAGACAAAAGATAAGACAAGGAATAAATTAAACGAAGAATGGGAGGGGGGAAACACCAATGAAGGGATGTTCGGAGAATTTCTTTGATAATTATCAGAGGACACAGAGGAAGGAAGGAATGAAGATAGAATGGAGGAGGTCAAATAAAAGGATTTAGGATGTGTAGAATGGGGATGAGTGATTTTTAGGAGAATTCCACCGATAATTACTAGCATGGAAACAAAAGATTATGATGAAATAATATTAGGAGAAGATCAATGACAATTACGTGTAAGTATGGGAGTAGACATGTTGGAGAACTCTAGAAGATGGAGTGAAAAAGAGTAAAAGAAAGGAGGGATAACGATGTGTAGGAAGATGAAGACAAGGAGAGGATGTAGTGGATGAGAATGAATGAGAAAGAAATGAAGAAACAAGACATGAAATGAATGGAGAAGCAACGGTTAAGTAAGATTACCCAATGAGGGATGATGGAGATAAACAAGAGACCAGTACGAAATGGTGTTTATGTGAATGGAAGAGGAGGTGAGAGGATGTGATGATGGGGAATGATGAGAAAAGGTAGATGGAGATAATGTGGGGTAGTGGGGGAGTGCAGGATGAAAAATCATGCTTAAGAGGTACTCTTAAGTAAGATCACCAAACTGGCAGTGACAATATGGAAAGAGAAAGACAACATTGTATTGGATGCAGGTGTGGAAGGGTTGGTTGGAATGAACGGATATGATGAGAGGCAGGAGACAAAAGATGAGGAAGAGATGATGGGAGATGGAAGGCTCAAATTGACAACCATTCCTAAGAGAAACTCTTAAGTAATATTTCCCTGTGATAGAGATGGTTAAGTAGGATCTCCCAACCAAAGAAGAAGAAGAATGATGAAAATACTAAGTAGTGTATACCAAAATGGAACAAGAGATGAAAGGAGGTGATAAAAATGTGATAATAAGGAAACAGAGGAGTGTGACATGAATGGATGGAGGAACATATGTAGTGTAGATGGAGAGTGTAATGGTAATCCTTAACTGGGATGTCCACGTGGTGGTAGTGATGATACAAGAGTTTTAAGTGGAAAAGGAAGAGTGGAAAGATGTTTGTGGTGGTGATTTCCATTTGTTGAAAGAGGAGATGGTGGAGAAGCTTCTACAATGGGAGGATCCAAGGAAGAAGATATACCTCAACTAAGGTTCTCTGGCTATATGGATTGTTAAGCAAGATTGTCAAACTGAAAGCGTAAGAATAAAAGAGAAACTCAAGAGGAAAGACAATTAAGATATTTGGCATCATGCAAGGGGACAGAAATGTGAGAAGGATGATGTGGAGACAAATGGTGATGAGTGGACATGGAGAGAAAGGAGAAATGGATCAAAGATGGTGTTTAAAATGTTGAGAGATAAGGAGCTGTAGGATAACGAAATTTCCTTGAGAAGGACCCTCAAGTAGAATTCACAAACCGAAGAGTGTATTTGTAAACACATTCATGGAGATGACAGATAGATTTTGAATTCATAGTGTGAAATTTGATGTGATTTTTATAAAAGATGATTTGGATGAGAAGAATGGAACATAGCTGTAGTAAGGGTATATAGGGAATCTATGTTTCAAACTGGATTGGAGATAAAAAAGAAAGGGTACCACTCAAGTCATTACACTTGTAGCCAATAGCAGGTGTTAATACATAACCAACGATAATTAGTTATACCAAAACATCATGAGGGAGATATGGATGAAAGATGCTTATAATTATAATTTTGACATGACAAAGGGATCGAAGATGTGACTTGTATGTGGGAAGAGGGATCTCCAAAAGTGGTGTTGCTTAAATCTATGCCACAACTTTGGAAAAGGGGAAAGAACAGTAGTAGAAAGTTGATCAATGCGGGAAGATTTCAGAAAATATTGATAAAGGAAGGCTGATCAATACGGAAAACCTTCCAGATGCCATAATAATAGAGTAGCCATCCTTCGAGAGTATGGTTTACTTTATACATAATATAGATGACAAGAATAATATGATAGTCGTCCTTCAAGGGATCAGTCTATTTATTTTGATTTGTTTGGATTTTGATTTGTATACTTTTTTTTTCTTGCATGAATAGTTTTCCTTCGAGAGATTAGTCTATTTTTTATAACTTTGATTTTGCCTTTTACATACATGAATTTGAGCTTCACATGAAGGAGATCTGGGAATAGATAAGTAAACCACTTAAAAGGGATAAGGAATGTACAAGAGACACCCTGGACCCTTTGCATGGCTGCAATAGGAGAACGAGAAGGAAATGGATGTAATGGTTACGGGATCACATCAAAGTAGTGAAGGCGGACCGCATAAGTCAGATTATTATAGTGATAAATGGAAGGGGATAAAGATGGAAGAATAATATAAGGATGTAACTAAGTTCTCATTGGTAGATATGCTAACAATAGATTGGTCACAAGTGCAATGCATTAAGAGATTCCGTCTCTGGTTTACCACCACAAGAGAGAAGACAGTGTAGTTGTAATAAGATGAGATGATAACCAAGTAGGAAATAAAACTAATATATAACCACAATAGTGGATTTAGATGAAAATAAATGGTTCCCCAAGAAAGACACAAATGTGGAAGGACAATAATGGCCTCAAAGGAGGGCTCGATGAAATAAATGATGTCCTAAAAGAGACACACATATATCCACAATGGTGGGCTTCGAAATAGATGGTGCCCCAAAAGAGACATAAATATAGCCACAAAGGTCCCTCAATGGAGAGAAAAAATATGATACTCCCAAAAGGAGCATAAACTTAAAAGAACAAATATGGCCTCAAAAAAGGGCTTATGAAATAAACGATGTCCTAAATGAGACACAAATATAGCCACAATGGTGGACTTCGAAATAGATGGTGCCCCAGAAGAGACACAAATGTAGAAATAAGTCCCTCAATGGAGAGACAAACATGGCCTCAAAGGAGGGCTTCAATGAAAAAGATGATACTCCCAAAAGGAGCACAAATATAAAAGAACAAATATGGCCTCAAAGAAGGACTTAGAATGAGATGAGAATTTGGATATAATTAAATTAGATTGAATGGATGTGAATAAGGTAGATAAAAAAATGTCAAAGAGTGAAGTTCCCTAGTAACAAGGGATTTGTACAGATGATGTGTTCAAGGGCGAAGGAAGATTATTCTCCTAACAAGTTAACTATGAAGGAGGTAAAGGATGTCAAAAGAGCTTAGATGAGATTGTTTTAGATTTGGATGGGGTAAACGATTGGAGACCACAAGTGTGTTTAGCAAGATAAGTGGCATTGATGAACAATGGTGGGAATTCCTTAGGAGGAATGACATGGACTGGATGAATATTAAGGGATGATGTGGATGGAGGGATCATGAGAGATCTGACAGATGGGATATGGATTAGATTAAAGGTAGATTAAGAAGGAACTTTCCCCTGAATGAGGAAAGCATCTTTCTCTATAATATTGTAGACGATTGACCGAAAGGCCTTACAATGTACGATGTCGTGACATGGGCACAACTGCAATTAGGATTGAATGATGATGGCTTGGGACCATATGGATTGAAGGATTTAATAGGAGGAAGTTTAATGGCATATGTTCGCATCAAATGTCAAAATATGTCTGAGTATGACCCCATTGAAGTGTCATGGGGAAGGTAACTTTTGTGGGTTTTGATAGGATGTCTCAACTTGGAGTTAGGAGAAAACGTGGATGTAGATTGGATGGGTGAATATCATGTTTTGGATGAAAAATCAAATTTGGTTGAAGGATGACATTTTTTGGATGTGGATTGATTATTGCAAGATGTCGTAGATGGAAAAACTGATCCTAACATGGATGTTGTGGCATTAGATTGTTGAGAAGAGGGAAAACCTGAATGTTTCCGTGGATGCGTAGGGGACTGTCAGGGATGTTTTTCCCAAGGACTTCGGCTGATAATATTTACCTCTAGCATGGATGACAATAATTTCAACTTGGATATGATTGGTGTGGTTATCAATGGAGAAACTGTCCTAAAACAAGATGTGTTAATGAAGAGATAGGTGTTTGTAGATGTGATTAATGATATCTATGTGAGACATGGATTTTTTTGATTTTGGCATGGGAAGAGTTGATTTTTTAGAGGGACAAATTTCATTTAGGTATGTTGGTGACTGGGGTAAGGTAGGGTGATATTGGGTATTTGGGTAGACTGGGTGATGGGCCATTAATTATAGGTGGATTTGTTGATATGATAGTATAGGGGTTGTTGGGGTAGATAAAGATGTAAGCACTTTTGGAATAGAGATGGAGTGATGTGATAACCAATGGAGTAGACCTGATCCTGGGTACATGGATCAGGAGCATTTTCAGATGTAGAAGAAGAAGGGACTTGATTGACAGCTAATGTTGATGTCGAAGATGCATGTAGTAAAACTGAGTTTTTTTGGGAAGGTAGGTGTACAAGTGCATCTGAAGGCAGATATGGGTGAATGAAATAGATAGTGAGAGATGTATATGTCATGAGGCCAAAATAAGTGGTGGTGGATGATTAGTTAATTTGATGTAGATGTAGTGGAGAAGGTATCAATTTCAGGATAGGTATGAAAGTTGATGTAGGTGTAACCCTTAAGATTGTGGGATCATGTGGAGTTGTTGATGACATGGGATCTTGATTGACAATGTCAACCATACAAGCATGATGTAAAGGGGGTGAGGATTCGTTGGTGGTTGATTAGTCTATGTAGTGGAGGTATCAATTTGGATATCATTTACAAGTCATCAACATCTCTCAATGTCATGACCTTTGACTCGATGATATTTTACAAAAGTGGGCCTCATGATACCAAATAGGCTTGGCTTGCGAGTTGTCTATGGGTTGTATGGGAGGTAGTTGGATAGATTTTACACTCATCAACTTATCAAATATGGAACTGTATGATTCTCCTAAAGGAGTGTAGCTGGGATTTTGATTGAGGAGATCGTTGTTGAGACCATGTGCTTGGTGTAGATGGGGATGAGGGTTCAGTGACCACAGTGTTGGCTGTAGTCTTGAACTCACCATTATGTGTGAATGGTTTAGTGGATTCAATTTTTTATTTAGTTGAACTTAATTTAAGATGACCCTACTCAATGGAATGGGTTTCAAGCTTGTGAGCCATTGTGAAAACTTCATCGAAGGTTCAAAATGATTGGATTTGTAAAGTGGATGATATATTTTTGGCACACGAACGCAAGAATAAGTCGATGAGTTTGGTTTCCAGGATATTGAAGGATAGTTGGTTTATAACATCATGCCATCATGCGACAAAGTCGAAAATGGGCTCATTTTGATACTGTCGAATGGTATATAGATCAGCGATAGTGGTTTTGCATGATATATTGATAGAAAAGTGTTCTAAGAACAATTGTGTAAGTTGGGTGAAAGAGAATATGGAATGTCGTGGGATACTATTGTACCAGTCCAACACAGTACTAGACAAAGACATGGGGAAAGTGCGAAGAAGTAGATCATGATCATGCACAATAAGACAACATACATGTTTAAATGTAACGAGATGTTGTTGGGGATCTTCTTTATTTTGGAACTTAGTAAACATGGGAATTTTCCAATGAGGGGGATAGGATTTGATTGGAACCAATGGATGAATCGGTTCGTCACAAATTTGTTCATAGGATAAGGTGTTCTAGGGTGGTATGGTAAGGTTTTCTAAACTAGCTAACTGATTCTTTAAGGCGTGAATTGAATCACTCGAGGAGTTGTAAGGTTGGGATTGGATTGGATGTGTGGTTTGAAAAGTAGTTTGATAAGGTGAATTATAAATTTGTGGGTGTGTGGGTAGTTGAGGAAGCATCTGATAAGGTGGTTGATAAGTTTGTGGATAGGATGTTTGCAGAATGGTTTGATAAGACAGTTGATTAATTTTTGGATATGTAGATGTTGGAGGAGTTACTTGGTAAGAACTAATATGTGTCACAAATTGGGATTGTTGTATAGGATGGTGTTGAGCAATAGGGGCATGATGATGAGCGGGGATATGTGTGTTAAGAATTGGAGATGGCTGGGCAGACCTATTAATGGAATTTTCAAAATGGGATGTGGGTAGAATGCGATCCACAAATTTTGGAGATTGGGAGGATTGATATATTATAGGATATTTCTTGAGTAAGAAGTCATACATGGGGTTAGGAGGAGATTTGAGTGTATTTAGAGGAGTAGGAGATGGTGGTGTGATCGGTTTAGGAAGATTGGCTTGATGAGAGATATGAGGGTTGGTGTCAAGGTGGGGAGAATTTTGTATGACATGTTTCTCATGAGGTGAGACCATGGAGACTGGAGATTGGGTGATCGATGATGTGGTTTTGAGTTTAGAATAATGTTGAGTAAGATCGTTAGAGAAAGTAATATCATGGGATAAAGTAGATTGTTTTTTTGTCTTGATTTGGGAGAGAGCGATAATAGGTGTGAAATAGAGAAACATATGTTTATGTATGTTATTGACAAACAAATCAAGAAGAATATTTTTTATCCTCATGTTTAATTTAGAGGATGTGAACAGAAAAGAAAAGTAGGTAATGAAGGTTCCTAAAGGATTCTAAGGTTGGTTTCAGGTAGTTATAGATTGGGAGATGTCTGAGATGGCTTCTTGTTGGGTTTTTAGGTCCCAATCGATTATCCAGGTGAGAGGAATGTTTTGATGTGTAAATTATGTTTGTGCAGTTTCAGGCAGTGTGTGATAAGTGAAATGCGTAGAGTTAAATCCTTTACTTAAGTTATGTAAGCAAGCATGATGTAGAAGGTTCGTTTTAGACAAAAATGAAATGTGACGTTCGATGTATACAAACAATCAGGAAAGGGAAATTTTGATGCAAAAAAGAGAAAATAGAGAAAAAAATGAGGAATACCTGGAGAGTCACTTTTCCTGGTTATTTGATTACACGTGTTTAGAGGTATTAATCACGGACCTGGAATGTCTAGTGACCTTAAAAGTGCATCGTTCATGACTAGAAAGGGGGATCTGAATAATGTTTTTTTTTTTTGTTTTTTTGATCACATGTGATGATGGCATACTTGGAGGTGATGGTCAGTGGCCAAGAATGCTTGAGTAACCTAAAATGGCACCAAGTATGTTTATAGATAAGGTTGGTAAAAGTGCTTTGTGTAATGTGCTTGATTTAAACATTGGTCTTTGGTAGCGTAATGTCGTTGTCACAGTGTCGTAGATATTATCCTACGAAATCAAATTATACAGTTAGTGGACATGAGTTAAAAAGGTACCAGAAAGACAATAAAATTTTTTCTAATATTTGTATGCAAAAGAAATCCCTACACACAGAAAATTAATTTTATAAATGAAAATTAGCTCGACATTCGTATGTACTTGTAATATACAAGATATGAAAACAAATCAACTAGAGGATAAACTAAACTATAAAATAATGATGAAATAACTATTAAATAGAAATGAGGAACTATGAATTAAACTATAAAAGGAAAAAATCTATACAATGTGGGAATGGATCCGAAATGATAAACTACGATATGAATTATAAAACAAAATAAAAACTATAAGAATAATCTATAAAAGGATAAACCATTGATTGGAAATCAAAACAAAAAAAATGATTGTTGATAACACAAATGATGAATATCAATATGTGTGTTGTGTTAATTCGTTTAGTGAACTATAAATAAGAATAAAATATAAACAAGATAGCTTACACTACAAAATGTTCTAGGTTGTTCAAAATGATAAGTTTGTGTTTTGAAATAAGATGCTTAAATTTTTAGTGAAATGATATAAAGTGGAGTTTGACCCACATCCCATGTGGGGTGATGGTGATTGGAGATAGCTTGACCAACAAGGGTGGGTTAGGAATAAATAGGATTTGGTAAGATGGATCGGGAAATTGTAGAGTCAGGAGATTGCAGAGATTTTAGGGGAAGGGGGAGCAACTAGTCAAGATTTATTGGGATTATGGATAGAATCTCGGTGGATGTCTTTGGTACCTGAAAGGGTTGGATGTTGATTCATCTAGGGATTATTAAGTCAATATGAAGTTGTTTCGTAGAACAGATTAGACATTGAGTCGTATGGTGGGGCTAATAACGTAAAGCACGCAGGCTCATTGTTGTCTCAAAGATCAATGAATGTGGAATACATCATAGATGCAAACTCAAGATTAAGTCAAACTGAGCTAAGGATATTAATAAGATCAGTATGGGTGTGTTGAGGTAAGCCAATATCTCAGTCACAGGAGTCTGGAATCCCAACAAATGGTTTCACAGTGTTGAAAACTTGACTAGGATGGAATCCACTCGATATAGCGAGGTTGAGCTTGGACGTGGTATTTGTACAACAAGCTTGAGGGGAACTTGGTGATGGTCATCATACTAGGAGGATGGGTTCAGGAAGAGGGGAGTTGTGTGGGATAGAGGGGATATGGGGAGTAGCACAGAGGAGGATAGAATGGAATATGGATAGGGGATAGGTGCTCAGGTAGAGGGAGAGTTCAGGTGGATGAGGGACAGGAGATGGGAGACGTCGGCTGAGGACTGTACGAGCTGAGGCAATGAGGTGAAGAGAAGGGACGTGGGAAGGAGGAGTGTGTTGATGGATGGTTAAGGAGTTGAGAGAGATGGGTGTGGCAAGGGAGAAGAGATGGGAGGAGAAGTCAACGTGGTCTGTGTGGGAGGTAGAGATTTGAAGGTGGAGTGGAGGACTCGGTGAGGAGTCATGGGGAAAGGAAGGGAGATGTGGATGGTGAGGTGGGATGGGGAGATGGAGTGCGAGGTAGGTGAGGATGGAGCTTGGGGATGAGGAAGTGGGTTGAATGGAGCTTGGGGCAGAGGAGAAGGCTGGCGGGGATGGCGAGGTGGAGAGGAGTTGAGTTTGGGATAGGGAAGGGAGATGTTGGAGATGGGGAGCGTTGAAGAAAGATGGCTTGGTGGAGTCAGGGATGGGCGGAGGATGGGATTAGGCTGAAGGGAGTGGGTGACTCGGTGGAGCCAGTGAGGGAGGTGGCCGAGCTGGCCGAGTGGAGAGGTGAGGAGATAGTTAGGAGGAAGGGGAGTAAGATGGGGTAGCTTAGGATTTTACTTTTTTATATATATTTCTTTATTTTATTTTTATAATTTTAATTCTAATTTATTTCATATTTTGTTTTAAAATTGTTATTTTTAAATAAATCGATATTGTCTATTATATTTTAAAATAAATAACTATAGATTGTTATGTTTTTTTTAACAAATAACTATAGATTAGTATAATTTGAAATGCGAAATCTATAGATAATTAGAAATTAAGATCTAGATGAAGATATAGAGATAGTTTGTTAGGTCAAAGAAAAGTTCGTTAAAATATCTATTATAAAATTGAGATCACAAATAAAAGCAAGACAATAAGATTAGTTTCCAGATTCATATCCCATGCGGGTGGATTTTATTAGAAAACAAGAAGAGCACGTACCTCCTGATGATTTCAACGAGTGACCATACATAACTGAAATCAACAAATACTAAGATATTGCAAACAAGCAAGTTAGAAAAGATAAGAAAAATAACAAACAAAACAACCAAATCTAGGATCTAGTCCCACCTAGCGTGCCTCATGTTGATATGCGTTTCCAGCTTCCTGTCCAGATGAGTGTACGAGTAATCAAGAAACACGAGACCACATCGAGTATATAAGTGATTAGTACCTTGGATATGGAGATGGATGATGCGGGTGTAAAGAAAACAGATGTATGATATCAAGAAGCTAGATCTACAAAACTAAACTAGATAAGATTAGAACACAATATGTGGGGGTTTCCCAGATGGTGTCGTTTCCAAGAGGATTTCAACTTCATTGGAGGATGTCAACCCTCGTGTCAAAAAAGATAATAATAGATCATGAACAGTAGTAAAAATGACAAGCAACTGAAATAATAAGAGTAATTAGCTTATGTCCTGTTATGGAAATGAATCGGGCATTAAGATGGCAAGATAATGAACTATAGCAGAGATTTCTCCTTCAAACTGGTAGAACTTAGTTAAGCTCTTTCTTCTCTTCTCTAGGCCTAGGTCTCTCCAGGTATTCTTAAAAATTTATCCTCCTTAAATATATATATCCTTTTGAAATATGGGGGAAAACCCCATATTTATAACTTAGATATGAGACTAAATAACAGGTTAGATGATACCCAGGGTGTAGTAAAGTAACCTGAGTTAGGGATGTGATGTGATCATGTGGGTCACATATTTTTAATTACTAGGCAAAGTGGGGAACATGATTTGAATGGGGGGTGAGATAAAGATTTCATTTTTAAAAAGGTGTCGAAGATATGCATTATGAATTAAATAATTTGTGAGAGATGGGGGATGATGCCAAAAATTGAATTATCACATGGGTCCATATGGAGCCCATTGATAATCAATCAAATAATGTGAGAAAATAGATAGGATTTTATTTAGAGAAAGATATGCGATAATGGAAATTAGATGAAAGTGAGATGACAAAGGGGTGTTATACCAAAAATAGGTGTCTACAGTTGCCTAAAATAACCTTTAAATGGATCCCATGTGATATTAGTTTCATCAATGTTTAACTCAGCCTTATGATTGTCCCACCATGAATATGCCTTATGGGAAAGTTGATATGCTCCCCATATCGCCTTTATTTCTTTTGAGAAATTCCTTATTGTAAATTATTTCTCCATTTCGTTGAGCCAATTCTCATCCCCATCTCCTAATGTGGTCCCATCAAACTTGGGTGGACTTATCCTTTTTATATCATTAGTGAGTTCAGCTACCAGCCTATCCTTTTTGTTCTCAGGCTGATTAGGTATGTTCACATTGTTATTATCAACACCTACATTGGTGTTGTCCTCAGAAGGTGGCTGATTATTGTTATCAGCATCTTCTTCCTCCTCATTGCCCATTACTTGTTGTTCAAGTACATCCAAATGATCTCTTGTGTCCAACAGGGCAGCAAGGATCTTATTGAGTTTATGGGCAGTTTCTGCTCCTTCCTCAAGTAGAGGATTATTCGCAACATTTCCTATTGTTCTAATCATTTTCTGTTAACAAGAAAATTTAAGTTTCATCAGATTATGGACATAACAGGTCCAAGAGCAGCAACCTTCAGCTCTGATACCAAGATGTAACATTCCCATTTTAAGATTTTAGAAACAAGGGAATTTTTTTTTGAAACATAATGTTCTCTATTCTAAATAAAACATTGTTTAAAACACACATTCCATGCCAATCAATCTCATAATAGATAACCATATAAAGTTGTAATGACTCAGTATACTACTAATCTCTCATTCCATGACTCGATTACAAATCGATATCTCATGTTAACTTAAAGTTTATAATACTTTATTTATACTATACTACGTATACTTAGTTCTCCTACCCTATTATGGGTACTAAGTGATATGTTTAAAGAACCTATCTGAATATTTGTTACTAATATTCATCTGACATCACGTTGCTTTAAACTTGGTGACATAGGACAATGCAACCAGAAGCTTGCGATACTTTGGCCAAATATTTTCAACATAATGTTCATGTTAATATTCCAAGATGGCATAATCATCATTTGGCAACACGTCCTTCACCTCACTCTTTCATTATCTTAAATGGTCTTTACTGACTAACGTCAATCCACTTGCCCAAGGTTTGACCCTAGCTCGGGTTAGAAAAATAATTTATTATAGGAAGACACTCACGATGACTTAGGGTATATGGGCATACTTAGTTGACCTAAGTCAATTGGATGTGCCAAGGTACCCTGAGTCATTGAAAGCTACTACCTATCCTAAACATGCTACTAACTTGACCTAGAGAGAAACTAAGTTTAAGTCCAGATGTGTGTAAATCTAGATGAACAAATATGGAAGGGGGTTGCCAAATGTCAACTACAACACTTTATCATTGATAAGTCCCAGGACTTCTCAAGGGTACAGTATTATATTTGGCGTGTGCCAACATCCATTAAAACTTATTCATCAAGATGTACATACCCCATTAGTGGTCATTAAACATAATTAGATTAGATTAAGATTCAGATTATAACAACCATGCCTAACCCTAATTCCCACATTTATTAATTTCTTTACCATAGTTATCCTAATTAGATATGGAGAACTTCATTAATTCAAGTTTGCATTGTTGTTTATTAACATGGCATAACACGTAGTTATCTCAAAAATAGGACAAAAAACATCAATGTTTAATTTGTAATGCAACCTAGATGTCCAAATCAAGTGTGACATCCACCTAGATTTAGCTAGTGTTTACTTTATAAATGAAATTATAAAGATTAAGGATCATAACCACTATTCCTTTTACTTTTCATTCCATGAGAGAGAGAGAGAGAGAGAATCTTCCTCTTCATGGTAAGATGTTAGGTTTAACATAAGCCTTTTATCATTCATTACTTATTTAGTTTAATTGTATGTCCAAAGCATATATCATTATTAAACTACAGTTGTGTAATTAGAGAACGAAATCCTTGGCATTTAACAAGTTCATTTCTATAAGGGAGATTATACTATCTCCTTAATCCAACTCATTATCTTATATCAGCAATAGTATACAGAGATATAAAGAATATCACAAAGATATCACTATTATTTCCATCATACAAGTATAAATTATACACATCACAAATTGTAGTCCAACACAAAACCTTTTATTTCTTGATGATAATTATACATTTTCAAGATTATGCATTACAGACATTCTGCGTGTCAATCCGAATAAAGATCTTAAAAGAACATCACTTCTCTTTTTCATTACAACTCAAGAATGATTCGAAACTCTTTGCATAAGATCCAACATTAAATAAACCAATGCATCATAAAAGTCTATGTCTTCTTTTATCACTTATGATGTACATATGTAAAAATTGCAAGCACGAGTCAAATCAATGAATTGAGCATGATAAGCACTAAGCATTAAAGTGAAGTGCATTCCGCTAATTGTTCCATTAAAACTACTCTACTTTAATAAAAAAATTAATATATCATACAAATAATCATAAGTAATAACATCTAGAAAAGAAGTACAATAAATGAGTCTGAATTCACTTTTAAGAAGAGAGCATAATAGAATCCGAACATCTGAATTATATGACAAGGTTTAATTGATCCTATCAATTACTTTAAAACAATCAAGAGGTCTTGTCATCCAATTGTTTCATAGTTCTATAAGAATATAATTAATCATTTATCTTTACTAAGTAGTAAAAGAAGTAATTACAGCATAGTTTATTTTAGAAAGCTTCATCATTCCATATAACAAAGGAAGAAGAATCAATACATGTTATTCCCCAAAAACTAATCATCAAAAAAGACAATACACGTTTAGAACACATGAATCTGCCTCACTTCAAAGATAGCAATATAAGGATTCAACATTAAGGCAAAGCATCCATCAAGAATCCCAAATAAATTCAAGTAGGGTAGAGAGTCAAAACAGTTCCCTTGCAAGTTAAAACTAACTCCCATATGTTAAAGGATACTAATTCAAAATTTGAAACAAAACGTTCCACAATGAATTTTCCATCTCATAAGAATATTGAAAATAGAAAAATTTAATCAAATGAACTTATCCTAACAAGAAAAAAGGATCTCAAATAGAAAAGGAACCAATGTATAATTCATTTCATCTATACTATGAAATGAATTCTCATTTCTATTTCAAACTTAGAATTCCTTAACTAGTTCCCAAAAGAGAACACATGAATGAACACACATCTAATGAAAGAACACTTCCAATTTTCCATTACAATTCTATCAAACTAGTTTACCCATTTCCATTCACCAAGTTCAAGTTCAATTCAAATCTCAAAATGAAATTCACAGTACAAACTCTAAATAGTAAGCTATCCCCAAGAGAACATATTCCTTCCTCTATAAAACTTGGAGATTCATTCAATGAATCCATAAAGGAGTAGAAATCCTCAAACAATAAAATATATACAAGTGCAGAAGTAATCGTGAACTCAAGAATTGGAATCCCATTACACGGCTTCAACATTTCAATACAAAGAAGTACGTAGTTCATGTCCCAGACAAGAACAATAATACAAAATTATCTGAGCAGAGATAATATATATACTTTCATACAAGATTAAGTATACTAGGTTTTAAATTCAACTTCCAATAAAACCCAAGAAACCAATTAAGAACATCTGAAGAGAATAAGAAAGCCCTAATGATGTTTAAGTCCAGAGATGTTCCAATCTTACTTCCTACTCAATTGAAACAGAATCACCATAAGACGTTTGAATTCTAGTTTAAAATATTATGATAGCGAAGGTAATTTTTTTAACATCTAAAATAAGAAGGAAAGTAAATAATGCATTTCCATAACCTCTAAACTTTTAACGATTGATCCAAACGAACTAAAGATCAATCAAACCCACAACAAGATATATTTCTAGTCCATTTATTACTATGAACAAAATAGTCAAGCTTTCCATAAGAAACGGGCTCGCTCAGGGAAGAGATGAACATGATACACTTCGAATTCACATTCACATTCAAGTTCAAGAACATAGTACAGTCTAAAATACAGATGTAATACAACCATTCCCTCTCAAGAAGCTAAACATAGGAGATCTCAAAAAGAGGTTACCTGGTCTACTTCCGACCAAAACAAAACTCTCAAGACCCCTTCGAGCAGATAGTCATAAAGGAGATTAAAGCTTTTCAAAACCAAAATACCAACAAAAATCTAGCTCATAATACAAGTAAAGAATAAAATACGTCGATTCCAACACAAGTTCAAAACACGCAATAATGGAATACATGTACAGTGTGGAATACGAGCTTTGAACATAAGTTCATAACTTCACAAGGCTCAAACATCGGCTCAGAAAAACACAAGTTCAAATATGAGCCTATAATGAAACACAGAGCCCTAAATAAAAGCTCATAACAAAACACCAATGCTCTAATACATTTCACAATATTCTCAAATCCTTGAATAATAATAAAACTTCCAGCTCAGAGTATATGTCTAGAATCAAAAGTCAATAATTTGACTACAAGTTCAACATTCGCAAGAGCTAAATATGAATACAGTGTTGAATACAAAGATTCAACCAAAATTTCAGAACTACACCAAGTTCCAACACATCTCAGAACAAACACAAAGCTCCATTAAAAGCTCCGCAAAACCCAAGACTAAAATAGCGATTTAGAACCATGCGAGCAACAAATGCCAGTTCATAACAACCCAAAAGCTCTACTACAAATTCAACGAACACAGGCTCTAAATGATAATTCAGAATGAAACATACAGTAACGAATGCCAGTTTAGTCAACACTAGCCTCAAATACAAGTTATAAAGCTTCCAAAAACTATTTCGAATGAATATCACCATTAAACTAGCATAGAGAAAGTTTCCCAGAAACTACCATTACCAGTAATGGATTTACATTCCAAAAACCATAGAGATTTCATGAAAACATGTAAGTAATAAACAAGACAAATCATGCAAATATTTATCTCAAGAGAGCAAAATTGTTTTAATTAATCATTTAGAAGAAAGAAAGAAATATTAATGGGTAGAGCCTATCATGCTTGATAGTGCTTCTGCGAATTCGAAGGATACTTCTAGCAGAGCTCCCAACCCTTTTTCTTCTCCATGACAGATCAACAACAAAACATTTTTTCTTCTAATGCCTCTTATACATTCCCTTGATAAAAAATAGACCAAAGAAACCAAAAATAGCCAAGAAGAAGAAGAAGTCAAACTGTTGGTTCAAAGAACTAGATAGCTCCATGTAGATAAAAATTTGTGAGGCATGCAAAACCAAACAACCTCTCACAAACCCGCCTCATGTGTTTCCAAGATGGTTTGCACACAATAATTGAGATTCATTAATGCCATAAATCCTAATTCTCCCACTTATCTCTCCTTGCCACTGCCTCCCAAAACTGGCGGATACCAATCCCAAGTCCACATACAATTCCATACTTTGTGAAGCCTCCACGTAAGCCCCTCTAAAGTTAACTAGCCCTTGCCAAAACTAGCGGTGCCACCTTGCATTAATACTCAATCAAATCAAATCAAATCCATTGGAATCGTTGCCATAGTTTTATGTGACCTTAGGCCCCATTTCAAATAGTTTAGGCTAGATTTCCCAAAACCTAGGTTATTCCAACAATTAATCACCGTAGGTCTTAAAACATTTCCTTAGGTAGTTTCCACCTTAGGTTAGATTAAATTCGCCTCCATATAGTATTAGGCATTAGGTTAACATAGCCAAGAATTACTATGGTACTCTCCCCTTCCCATATTCATTTAGCACATGAGCTTAGGTTAGGTCACCCCTAACACAATAGAATAAGAAGCTTAAGTTAGATTATAACCCGATTAAATAGATGTAGCTAGGAAGTAGGTTCTCTTACCTAGCTTTGGATACCATTAGGATAGTCCTTTAGCTTTAGGATCCTAATCCCCTTCATAGTCATGAAGTAGAATATTTTTTTTATGCCAATAATGTCCTGCGGAGATCAATCCCAAAGACCCAAGCACAAACATACAGCTGAATGAAGGCACTTTCACACAAGACCATATAATTTACAAAATACAAAAGGTTAGTCCACTATTCCTTTCAAACCATTGAATGTCAATTTACCATTCAGTCTGTTAATAAGATTTAAAACATTCCTTGGATCACTGAAATTGATCCAAGGATGAGTCAGTACAAGAGATAAGTTTACAAATCTCAAAACCAAATTATAACTTATCAATAAGAAGTGAAATTGGATTCTTGCAAGCCATAAAATTTCAGTCCAATGAATCCAAGAGTGGAATTTATTTATCCATAACAAGCATGATTTTCAATAATAAAGTAAACACCTCATTCAAGAAAATCGCATGCCAATGCTTGTAATTCAAAGAGAAATATAACAGTTTGTTCAAGGTGTTACAATTCGGAAACAAATGGTCAAAGAGAAAGAGTAAATTAGGTTTTGGAGGATATGTTAAGAACTTATTGTATGAATCAGCAGTACAAATGGGAAGAATACCTTCCTTTAGTTTAATTTTATTATAATAATAATTATCATTCCTCTTTAAAAATGACCTTTCAAAACATTATATGGAAGGAAACACAGAAATCCAGCTAGTTGGGATAGTATTGAAGATAAAGAGGTAATTGGACCGAAAAGGCTTACCGAAATGGAACATCAAGTGAAAATAATTCATGAATGATTACAAGAATTTGTTGATAGGAAGAAAAATTATGCATATCTGAAAAGGGTCGATAATAAATTTGAACTCGGTGAAAAATTATTTTTACATGTGAAGCCTAAAAAGATCTCTATTACCTTTAGCAAGTGTTTTCACCATCAAAATCCACCCCTCATTTTTTTAGTCAAACTCAAAAAATTTAAGCTCACACCCTCTAGAAGTGTTCAAGTAAAGTTGGAAGTCTAAAAAGATAGAGAAATTTATGCTTTGAAGTTGTTGAAACTCTTCAGTCTGCACGTTTTGAAAAAAAATTATTGTTGTCCTCATTTGAATGAAATTGTCAATCTTTCTATAGCCATGGATCGTCGAACCTTATATTGTTTTCAATTCCTTGGTTTGCAAAAGAAATTTGAAAATCAGGCGTGAAAGGGTGGATTTTTCTTCTTCTCTGCATTTTTCCACAGTTGTGAATGATGCACGTTTTCTTCCCTGTCAAAATTTTGGCCCCATTATCCATGGGTACGTGGACATATCTAATTAAATGTGGCAGAATGGGTCCTTTTTGTGAACTTAACATTTTTGTTATTTTAGCAAATAATGTCAATTTAGCCCCGCGACCCTGATCATGATAAGGAAAAAGTCAAATCTTGAGCCCTCCATTGGAAAGTCAAAGCGGGGAAGTGGGTTAGTGGAGAACTTTGAGGTTTTGAGCCTTTTTGGTAAAAAGGGCTAAAAGTCATAAAGTGACCTGTAGCCCTGATCAGGCTATAAGGAAGAAGTAAAATTTTGAGCCCGCATTGAAAGTCAAAGCGGGGAAGTGTGTCGGCGGAAAACTTTAGGAATTTTTTCTTTTTTTCCATAAAAGGAGAAAAGTCATAAAGTGACCCGAAGCCTCGATCATGCTAAGAGGGAAAAATTAAAATGTTGAGCTTGCATCAAAAGAGTCAAAGTGGGGAAGTGGGTCGGTAGAGAACTTTGAGGTTTTGAGCCTTTTTGTAAATAGGGCTAAAAGTCATAAAGCGAGCTGCGATTACTTTTCTAATCAAATGAAGCCACGTATCAAAAGTGGAAGGGTGGATCAAAAATTTAAAAGAAGCCAAATCTCTATAAAGCCACAAAATACAAAAAGGCATCCTCCACGCCCACTCCAGTAAATTTCTTCCACATGGACGACTCTAGTTTAAAGTTTCAAAGGAAAGATGAACAATTCAAATTCAAAGTTACAAAATGAATGTAATGACTGCATTATGAAAAGTCTGGTTTTTTCCACCATTGGCGTTTCTTCGCGAATCAAGAATCTGAACGGATGCGAATGTTTGAAAATATTATAAATCGTTTCTTACTAATAAAGAAGAATTTGTAACCATTTCTTGCAAGATATTTAATGGCTTCTTCACGCCATTGTAAGGGGTTGGTGATTTATCTTGTAAACTCAAGAGTATATTGTACTTTGAGAGAACAAAGGAGATAGCCATTTTCTTCCATTTTTGCCCCTTCTCAATTTCCTCCATTTCTCCACTATCTATAATTTTTGTTAAAGCATCAATACAAGAAGGAGTTTCTACCTTTCTTTGATGAGGAGATTTTAGAAAATTTGAGTTCGCAATATTATCTTGTCTTGTTGCCATTTCCTGGGTTGTTTCTTCTCATAAATGCATGTGTTAAAGTTTCTAACTAATGTGTGTAGAAATCTGATTTTCTACCTACAACATTAGTTCTCCTACCTCTTTTCTCACTCCGCTTTCTCACCTTCATAAAAAAAATCCCCCATTGCAGATAACTAAAAGCATTTTCCATAGGATCAGTGGAGTGCCCCTGTTGGATCCTTGACCGAAAGGCCACCATAAAAATCCATGTTTTCTCACGCATACATACACAAAATCTGCACCAGTTAAGTAGACAGACTTAGATTCCCAGAGCACTAGCAAGGAGTTCACAAATTTTTTCACTTGAAAATTTTCCTTGCCAACAATTTTTGGCACCCACCATGGGCTATATTTAACAGCATCTACACTTGAATGCAATGACAAGGTCAGAATATTCAAAACTCAAAAAGAGAAAAAATTATAATATTTGAATGGCTATATGAGCCACATGGATTCAAATCATGGCTATTCCAGGAAACCCTCATATTGAAAGACCCAAATTTCTCTTCCAAATCTAAGAAGACATTGCTTCATATTTGAGGGAAGTTATCTGGCATAATAGAAAAAGTTCTAATCACTACTTCATTATCACAAGAATTTTGGACCTTGAAGAAGAACACGCTGCTAAATTGAAGAGGCAAAGACAAATTCCAACATGCAAAGAAGAGAATAGATTTTCAAGCTGGTGGATAGAAGATACACCTGGCAATAGAGACAAGAAGGAAAAACTGATCCCATTTTTGAGGAACTTCAAAGGAGACAAGAGCTACTCAGAATCTAGAGGCTTCATTTTCAAACAACCGGTCATGTTGGGAACCTGAGTGTTGCCAATCCTTTGGATTGTTAATTTCCATACATTAATGAGAACCTTGTAGAATTCACTAATGTGGAGACTGAAGAAGAAGCCAGAGAAAGAGAGGTGAGAGATGTAGAATAAATAAGAGCTCAACTTGAATAAATCGAGAGACTTCAAGCTGAGGCAGACAAAAGAGCAGCAGTAGAAGTCGCAACCTTAGCAAGGTTAGAAGATAGAAAAAAAATAGAATGGGGGATCATGATTGGGAGCATGAACGTGATTGAGCGGGATCTTGCTCAACCACTCCATGAGCTACCTAGAGGCTCGAGAAAAAAACTTCCCAAAATTCAGAGGGGATGGTTCTCAACTTCCTGAAGAGCATGTAGAAACATTAATCACTGCTTGCAATGTGTTGGGTGTTGAAGATGAATATGTGTTAGCCTGACTCTTTTTGGAGTCACTTCAAGAGAAAGTTGTCGAATGGTTCTACATGCTACCCCTGAGTTTCATCACCTGGTGGGAGGATATAAGAAGTGCATTCAAACACAGGTTCAAGAGCATAGAATAGTGTAAGGATCTTTTGGTCCAATTGGTACAAATGAAGAAGGAAACCTCCAAGTCAATGAGGTACTTCATAGAAAGATATGATAGAGTGATAAGAATGATCTCTGAATATGTGGTGCCTCCTAAAAATAATTTGAAGAGGTTTTTATATCAATGCTTTGCCATCAAAAGTAGTTTTCTTCCTTAGAATAGCCCAACTAAGAACATTGAGGGAAGCCAAGGACTATGCAATAGAAGTTGATGATGATCTAATCCTTTTTGGAAATGTGAAAGGCCCCAATGGAAAGAAAAAGGGTCATAATTCAAACTCTGTCACCACAGATTCAATGTTCTAAAAAATAGACAATGACTTGGTCGCCTTGAAGAAGAATCTATCTCAGATCACAATGAGGAATGCTTCAAGGAAACCAAACCCACCAGATAGGACAAGGATTTCTCCACCTCCTCTTCAGCTTGCTCTTGAAGCACCACCAGTCAATGCTATCTGTGACACCAAATATCTAGAGGAGAAAGTAGAAATTGATGAAATTGAAGAAGAAAATATGGAAGACTATGAAAACTATCTTGATGTCGAGGAATTTGATATGCATAATGGCCTAATTGAGTATGTTGATGATGAAGATGAGGATGATGAAGAAGCTCCAAGTTTCTCATGTGTTGTTTTCACTCATGTATAATCTAGGAAAGGTGCTTCATCCTCAATGGTTACAGTAAAGGATAAGAATAATAAAGAATATTCTCCTCTAGAGGTCACACAAAATAAAATCATCAATAAAGGATCACCATTACCACCTTCTATGGAGTTGGCTAAAGAAAAACCAGACTCACTGGTTTTCAAGGATCATGCTACTATGCCAAGTAAGTCATCTAATTCTTCTCCTAGCTCAAAATTTGCTAAGAACAATTATCCTTTAAATGTTGTTCCTGAAAAAACATCTAAGGTTCAATCAAAATCTACACCCTCACCCCCTTCCAAGCCAATTGTTACACCCCAAAAGTAGAATTCAACAATGAAAGTAGCAAATCCTCTACAATATAAATCTTCGTCCATTTCTAAAACCTCTTTCTCGGTCACCATAACCCCATTTGACTTTGTGGAACATGCAAGTAAAACCAAATTCTAGCTCTCAGAAATAGAATACCTAAAAACACACCCTGCCTAGTTTAACATTTTCATTAATACAGTTCATGGTGGTAACCCTGTATCCTCAAATCCTAATTCTAAAGGCTTACTGCCCACACCATCCACACTACCTTCTCAAAACATGGTTTAACCTTTCTACATGTCATTCCTCATTAAAGGCTTCTAACTAAATAATTATATCATAGATTCAGGAGCTTCAGACAAGTGATGACATCCAAAGTTGCAAATTCTCTAGGCCTCACCTTTACCTAGGTAAATGAAACCTTATACTCAATGGAATTCAAACAAGTTCCATTGGTAGGAAGAATCAAATATGCAAAGGTAGCACTAGCTGATTTTCCAAACAAGAAGGTGCTCCTAACCATACTAGTAGCATACATCCCAGCATCCTTTAGTATTTATTGAGTAGGAGTTTCAGTAGAGACCTAGGTGGAGAGATAAAAATGGATTGGTCATCTGCAACTATCCCAGTAAAAGGTGAGATGAAGAAGTTGCTACCAGTAAGAAAGATGAAGTTCACAGTATGAAGGTTTGATGATCCGAAAGAAAACATTCTCTTTCAATATTGTGGGCTAGGAAACTACTTCCTCACATCAAGAAAAGAGGAGAACTTTCCACTTCTCATGGATGATGAGGAAGATCAAATTTGGACAATGGAATTTTATGATAGTCATTCCATTGTCAGCTCGGGAGCTAGTGTAGTATTGTACTCTCCTTCCAATGAGTTGTACCCATTTTCCTACAAGCTATAATTTGATAATACAAATAACACTGCAGAGTATGAAGCACTACTCTTAGGCATGAGTGCATAAAAGGACATGGGAATCAATAAAATAAGATGCCAAGGTAATTCAGAGGTTGTGGTAAAGTAGGTCTACTAACAATATCAGGTGAATAATCCAAGACTTCGACATTACAAAAATAGAGTGTGGGACTACATTGAATCTTTTGATGCATTTTCCATTAAAGATATTCCAAGGGAACAAAATGAAATGGATGATTCTCTTGCAGTGTCACCTTCCCTAGTGACACCTAATCCTTCTTTTGGTAAAGAAAAAGTGACCATTGAAATGGCATTCAGGCTTAGTGTACCAAACAATGCAAATCATTGGCAAGTCTTCAATGATGATAACCAAATTATAGCATTTTTAGAGCAAAGGGATAATTTCAATAGTCTCTTCTTTGAGGGAGGTGAAAATCCACACCGAGAAGTAGTCCCCAAAGAAGAGAAAGAAGGAATTGAATGGATTGATGATGAGGAAGTAATCAAATTTAAAGGGAACAAAATTCCCAAAGGCCTAGTCTCTTTAGAACACCTCTTTGACAAACATGATAGATTCATTCAAGAGAAATAAAATCAATCTTCTCAGTGCCTAGCTAATTTTGATAAAGAAAACATTAGCACCTAAAGGAGCCAAGGATGCTCAATATTGGAAATTGTTGCTCGCCTAAAGAAAAAAAGGTTTGTTACATTACTCAAGAAATACTTAGATGTCCTGGCCTACTCTTATGATGAACTCAAATCCTTCCCGCTAAAGGAAATGCATCACTCAATTCCTTAAAAGTAGGGTGTTAAGCCCTTTAGGCAGAAACAAAGGCCGTACAACCCAAGTATTTCTGATACCATCAAGGAGGAGGTAACGAAGATGCTTAATGTAAGGATCGTCTTTCCTATCCACCATAAAACATGGGTGGCTAACATTGTGCCAGTGCAGAACAAGAATGGTGAAATTAGGATATGTGTATATTTTTGCAACCTGAACCAGGCATCACTAAAGGAAAATTATCCTCTTCCTATCATGGACCATATCCTGCAAGTAGTCACTAGATCTGAAATTCTTTCATTACTTTATGGATTCTCAAGATATAATCAAATCAAAGTGGAAGAGGAGAACTATACCAAGACAACCTTTACAACAACTTGGGGCACTTTTCCCTACAGCAGAATGCCTTTTGGCCTAATCAATGCAAGAGCTACATTCCAAAGGGTGATGGATTTGGCCTTCAAAGATCTGAAGAATTACATTGTCATATATCTTGATGATCTCACCGTATTTTCAAAGAAGAGGGGAGATCATATCTATCACTTAGAACAAGTACTTGCAAGGTGTAGGAAACATGGCATATCACTAAATCCAAAAAAGTGCATTTTTGGAGTCATAGAAGGCAGGTTATTGGGGCACATTATGAACAAACATGGAGCACACATTGATCCTGAGAGGATTAGATCCATTCAAGCATTATCCCTGCCCACAAGCAAGAAAGGAGTTCATTCATTCTTCAGAAAGGTGAACTTTCTTTGTTGTTTGTGCCAGAGTTTGTTGAGTTGATAAAGCACATCACTTCCATGATGAAACCACAAGAAAAATTCAAATGGAAAAATTAAGGGAAGGAATCATTCGAAGAGATCAAGAAATCCATTACCAAGGCTCCAAATCTTGTATCTCCATATTTTAAAAAATAATTCATCAAGTATTGTTATGCATCAGAACATACACTCTCTGCCGTTCTCATTCTGAAAAATGATGAAGGCGTGGAAGAACCTATTGCTTTCATGAGTTTTCCTTTGAAAAAGAATGAGCTAAAATACAGCCAATTGCAGAAGCATGTCCATGCAGTGGTCAAGGCTATATAAAAATTTAGGTTTTACATCCTCAATTCCCATACGGTGGTGATGGTCCCCGGCAGTGCAATCAAGTCCATCTTAACATAGCAGGATCTTGGAGCTAAAAGAGGAAATTGGATTGCAAAGGCTCAATAATATGACTTGGATATTCGACCCTCCAATATGGTAAGGGGAAATGGCTTGTGAAAGTTGATTGTTGAAGATGAAACACTAAAATTTCAACATGGCGAAGAAAATTGTGCTTTCTCATCTTGTTCAGAAGACAACCCATAGGTTCTCTTTGTCACCACTACTGATGAGTGGTATGCTGATATTTATTATTACCTAACTTATGGAGAATGCCCTCCCCATCTTGATTATAAGAAAAGGAGAACACTCAAGCTCAAGGAAGCTAAATTTGTAATATAGAATTATGCACTTTACAAAAGAGGCCTGGATGGTTGTTTCCTCAGGTGCATAGATAAAGAGCAACAAGAACAGTTGCTTAAAGCATACTGTGACCAAGCATGTGGTGGAAATTTTTCAAAAATGGTCACTGCACACAAGATCCTTTGAGGAAGGTATTATTGGCCCACCATCTTTGCAGAAACTCAAGATTGGGTTTTTAAATGCAAAGCATGCCAACAGTTCATTGGAAGACCACAACTCTCTGCATTACCACTTAGGCCTATGGTTATTGAAGAACCATTTCAATAGTGTGGGCTGGACTTCATTGGTTTTCTGAACCCTCACTCAAGTGCAGGGCACACCTATGTACTCACAACAATAGACTACTTAACCAAATGGGTGGAAGCCATTCCAGCCAAACAAGCCAACATTGAAATAGTATGCAACTTCATCAAGGAGAATATCATAGTCCATTTCGGAGTGCCACAAAATATTGTAGCAGAGAATTCTACCTATTTCTCTTCAAGAGAGTTGACCAAGTTTTGTTGTAACTATGAAATCTCCTTGTCTCATTCTTCTGACTACTATCCACAAGGAAATGGATAGTCTGAATCAAGCAACAAGAACATTGTGACCATTGTCTGCAAGATTGTAAATGAGAATCAAAGGAATTGTCAAAAAAGGTTGTACAACACATTGTGGGTGGATAGGATCACTCCCAAGAAGGCAATAGGTATGTCACCATTCCAACTGTTGTATGGAGTTGAAGTAAAAATTTCTCTCACGATCGAGATTTCAGCTCTTAAGATGCTACAGGAAATAGAAGATGGTCAGTACAAGGATTCCATTGACAAGAGGATCCTCTTTCTTGAGAAGATGGAAGAAAATGGACTCCAAGTGGTGGATCACATTAAGGAGCACTAACTGAAAGTAAAGAAGATTTTTGATAAGAAGGCCAAGGCAAGAGAATTAAAAGTTGGAGACTTCATCTTGCTATGGGATAAGAGAAGAGAACCAAAAGGCAACCATGGAAAGTTTGATTCATTATGGCTCGGCCCATTCCAGATTCATGAAGCTTGTGGCAAGAATGCTTTTCTTCTCTCATATTTGGATGGAACTTTGTTGGAATTACCTTGGAGTGGGAAATACTTAAAATTGTATCATTAGTGAAATTGGGTTGTTCCCCCACCTTGTACCATAGGTGGGTTTCCCTTTCCGTTGTGTGGTTTTGTTTCGCCTTCTGTTGTGTGTCATGTGTTCACTCCTTTTGTGTGCTTGTGTGTTTATTTCTTCTAATATTTCTTTCTCGAAGTTGTATATGACTCTGTAAGGCCCAATGGATAAGGCATTGGTCAACAAATTACAAGGTCTAGAGATTGATATTTTTGATTCCCATGTCATGTCTTCACTATGCTCAGTCCATGTCATGTCCCAAAGCTAGAGCTAGCTATTATCGCCCTTAAAATCCACCCCCCATTTTAAAATTCAAATTATAAAATTTTGAGCTCACACCCTCCAGAAGTGTTCAACTAAAGTTGGATGTCTAAAAATATAGAGAAATTCATGCTTTGAAGTTGTTTAAACACTCCAATCTACACATTTTGATAAGTTTTTAGTTTTCTTGTCTAGACGCATGAAAATTTTATTGTTGTCCTCATTTGAATGAAATTGTCAATATTTCTATAGCCATGGATCGTCTAACCTTGTATTGTTTTAAATTCCTTAGTTTGTGAAAGAAATTTTAAAATTAGACATGAAATGATGGAATTTTCTTCTTCTCTGTATTTTTCCACAATCGTGAATGACAGGCATTTTCTTCCCCGTCAAAATTTTGGCCCCATTATCCATGAGTACGTGGACATATCTAATTAGATGTGGCAGAACGGGTCCTTTTTGTGAACTTAATGTTTTTGTTATTTTAGCAAAAATGTCAATTTGGCCCTGCAGCCCCGATCATGCTAAGGAAAAAGTAAAATCTTGAGCCCGCCATTGGAAAGTCAAAGCGGGGAAGCGGGTCGGTGGAAAACTTTGAGGTTTTGATCCTTTTTTGTAAAAAGGGATAAAATTCATAAAGTGACCCGCAGCTCCGATCATATTATGAGGAAAAAGTCAAATGTTGAGCCTGCATTGAAAGTCAAAGCGGGGAAGCAGGTCGGTGGAAAAATTTAGGAATTTTTTCTTTGTTTCCATCAAAGGTGAAAAGTCATAAAGTGACCTGCAGCCCCAATCATGCTAAGAGGGAAAAATTAATATGTTGAGTGTGCATCAAAAGAGTCAAAGCAGGGAAGCAGGTCGGTGGAGAAATTTGAGGTTTTGAGACTTTTTTGTAAAAAGGGATAAAATTCATCAAGCAAGCCATGATTGCTTCACCAATCAAGTGAAGCCATGTATCAAAAGTGGAAGGGCAGACCAAATATGTAAAAAATTCCAATTCTCTATAAAGCCACAAAATGCAAAAGGCATCCTCCACGCCTGCTCTAGTAGATTTCTCCCACGTGAACAACTATGGTTTAAAGTTTCAAAGAAAAGATGAATGGTTCAAATTCAAAGTTACAAAACGATTGTAACAACTACATTATGAAAATTATTGTTTTTTCTGCCATTGGTGTTTCTTCGTGAATCAAGAATCTGAATGGATGCAAATTATTGAAAAGATTGTAAACCGTTTCTTTCTAACAAAGAAGAACTTGTAACTATTTCTTGCAAGATATTTAATGGCTTCTTCACACCATTGTAAGGGGTTGGTGATTGATCTTGTAAACTCAAGAGTATATTGTACTTTGAGAGAACAAAGGAGATAGCCATTTTCTTCAATTTTCCCTGCTTCTCAATTTCCTCCATTTCTCCACTATGTAAAATTTCTGTTTAAGCATCAATACAAGAAGAAGGAGTTTCTAGATTTCTTTGATGAGGATATTTTAGAAACTTTGAGTTTGCAATACTATCTCGTCTTGTTGCCATTTGTAGGGTTGTTTCTTCTCATAAATACATGTGCTACAGTTTCTAGCTAATGTGTGTAAGAATCAGATTTTCTGCCTACAACATTAGTTATCCTACCTCTTTTATCACTCCCCTTTCCCATGTTCATAGTAAATTCCCCCCTTGCAAATAACTATAAGCATTTTCCATAGGGTTAGTAGAGTGCCCTTGTTGGATCCCCGGCCAAAAGGCCACCACAGAAATCAACGCTTTCTCGCACATGCATACACGACAACTGAACTAGTCAAGTAGAGGGACTTAGATTCCCAGAGCATTGGTAAGGAATTCAAAGGTTTTTCCACCCGATAAATTTCCTCACCAACAACAAGGTAGCCAAATTATCACCTCATTTTGTGGGACCTTTCGATATTGTTGAAGTGATTAGCCATGTAGCTTATCGCTTAGCATTACCTCCCACTTTATCATGAACGCATGATGTTTTCCATATTTCTTTGCTTAAGAAATAAATTTTAGATTTATCACATGTATTAAATTGGGATTCCTTATAGGTCCAAGACCCAGGAATAATCATGGTTAAACCCATAAGAGAGTTGGAAACTCACCGATTGCACTTACGAAATCATGAAATCAGTCAATGCAAGGTCCAATGGGACCAATTTAATGAATAATGTGCAACATGGGAAAACCTTGAGGATATGAAAACTACTTTTCCTCATTTGTTTGAATAGAATTAATTTTGATTTTATAGACAATTAAATACTTTGTTTGGAAACTATCTTTAATTTCTTCCATTTTTGGGTAGGTACTATAATTTTTAGTACTGGGATAACAATTATAATGTTGTAATAAGTTATGAAAACTAATATTTTTGCAAAATTGTTTCTGTTTGAAAATTTTGTGGAAAGAAGAACTATAATTATGATTATTTTTCTTGTTTATGATTCTGGATTAAGTTAATCATCAGGACAATGATGATTTTTCGAGGGGAGGTATGTAATACCCCTGCCATGGCTATTATCCTTGATCACTTCCATAATGTAAGTAACAACGTTGATAGGTGATTTTTTGTTTTGAAGACAGGTACTCTTTAAAACTAATTAATCATGTCATTGTAGATGATATGCTATATATTCTAAAACAGGATAACATCATGCCACGACAATTATGAATTTATTAATGAAGTATTATTATACTGTTTATCTTGAACTTTTTAATTTATTCTACATTTGGATGAAGGAAATAAAATCGGTTTAAATTGTTCATTTACTAGTTTACAATATTGAACTTGTTTTTCAGTTTGTTAATTGCAAAGTACAGGATTAACCACACCTTGGATAAATTGCAATGATCCAAGGCATGTTTGGGATTTTTCAGTGTTTTGATCATCTTAATTGAGTCGGTCAGAATATTTTATTTCTAAACCCGGGCTTGCACTATGGTCACATGGGCATCTGTACGTACCCAAAATTGTAAGGTACCGCACTGCCGGAACAACATAACACGTGCCCTTATGATGATACAAGTCTCCTCGCAAGGTGTTCGGGACCCAAAAAATCTCTCAAAGTATGTGTTATCATCCCACATGCCCATCTTAGCCCCTACGTGCTTTGTTTTTCCCTTTTCCCTTCTTTTCTTTGACTTTTTCTCTTCAGTTACGAAACTGCCGCCTTGCCTGGGCGGCGGTCTCGTAACCGCCGCCCTGGACAGGGTGGCGGTTAGGGTAGTGGTCCTTCACGCATTTTCTAGAACGCTCTTTTAACATGACTCACGTAAATTTCAATGTTTACCAGCTTTTTTTCACCCCCTTGGTCTTGCATTAATGATTCTGGTTCCATGGAATAGTGTTTTGCCATTGTTTATAGTTTAAGAGATCAATTTGGTTTTTACCTTAGGTAAATGCAAATGCTATAAATAGTTGGCTTGTGCTCAAGCAAATGGCGCCTCAAATTTGCCTCTGAATTTCTCATTGTAATAGATTAGCCTTTCATTTTTCTTAGAATTCTTAGTTTCATTCATTGCATGCTTAGTTAGTATTGTCTTGTTATCAGGAAGCCACATATCCATCTTGTGCAATTGTTGTTATCACTTCATCCAAATCAATTGGAATAGGATAGTTTGTTTTCAATAGGAATCCATTAAAGTTATAGGTTTTGTTCTTCAAACAGGATAGTTTCAGGTTCTGGACATTTTATGTTGCATGAATCACAATAAATCCCTCTAGGAATTACATAAGCCAAGCTCTGTACTCTTGTGCTATCTCTCTCCTACTCGCATTGTATTCAGTCTGTATCCAAAGCTTCCTTTGTCCCAATATCTACTTCTATTGATGCTAGCATTACACACTTTTCTTGATCCACGTGAGCACGAAGGAGCGAGGAGATCACACTGAGGGGGAAAAATCACACACACCATCAGATTCGCCACTATTCTATAGAATCCAGGTTCTATCTTTCAAAGTTCTAATTAGAAGCATATCAAATAGAGTAGACAATCACTTTATTTCAGTCAATTTTACTTTTGATATTGCCAGGGAAGCTGTGGGGATTGATAGTTTTTGAGAGATTATGATTCATTCCTCACTTTTGAGGTAGGATCGAGAGTCTTTCAAATAGATTAGATCAGCTATTTCATTGTTTAGAATATATTTATAACTGCACATACAAGTGGCTATACTCAGTTGCTTTGTTTGTTTTAAATTCATCAATAGATTACTTTTCAATTTCTAGATATATTAAAATAGTTTCTCCTTCAATTTCATTCATATAAATTCATCAGAAAAATACAAAAAAATAGAGAAGTCATATATGCTATAGATATACTTCACATAGTTAATTTTACATTGTTGCTTTTGTATGAAAATCACGGGACCTAGAGAGCCCAGAGAATACGTATTCGATCCAATCGTGCCCCAGATTCATCTCATCACCACAATAATTGACATAGATCAGAATCTTAGGATCCAAGTCTTCCAAACAACAGCAAATTTACAACAGATCATCCTCCAATTAAGCGGGTTAAACATAGAAGATGAAAAAGTGCATACGTTTTGGTCAAATCAACCAAACTACATATTACCCTAGATATATATCCGCATGACTATGGAAGGGTTTGAAAGAGAGAAAATATTTGGTTGTGATCCTTTGGTTCCACAGCTAGACGCAGGAGACACTCTCACAGATATAGATACCAACTTAAGAATTCAGGTTGCACGAACGCCTGTGAGATACTCTGAAAAGATCACACAACTGTTAATTCTGAATATAGAAGCTGAGAAAGCATATGAATATTAGATACTAGGGATTAGGGACTGAATCTGCACATGACCATAGCAGGACCACAACAAACATGAATCTATGGTGGTGACCCACAAATCCCATAGCCCAATGAGCCCATAAGTGAATCAGACATAGATGTTGGCCTATGTACATTAGTATTCAAATCTACTCCACTTCCACCTATCATCATTGAATAGTTATCCTTGTTAGACATAGCAGCTAACGAAGCTAAGGAGTTCTAGACTAGGCCAGAGAATCGCCCATAGAGTCAATTATATTTATCATCTACCCTATGACCTTATCTGGAGACATACACGAAACTATCCCAGGTCATTTTCCACGTATTCCACAACCCATAGACCGAATCACGCCAGAGCTCGATATTGATTGGAGCCTTCGAGCAGTCATCCTTGCCGATCGATCTATCACACCAGTTCAGGTTAGGAGGGCCTTCTTTGCCTTAGATTTGTAATTTCCACTAGTGTGCGTCGAATACATCAGATTGCCTAACTAGTTTTTCTACATCCCAAGCATATTCAATCCCCACCGACTGTCTCGGCACGACCTTGAGAGGTCAGGTGCGAGGCAAATTTACTTGTAGATTCCCACGCTCGCTTGTCACTTTTCCATTGTACAGCATCCTATAACATATTTTTATTTCACCCTTCAAGGTGATCTAATTTGTCATTTTTATGAACTACGAGAGGTAATGTTCTTTGATTAATTAGGATCTAATTAATCTAAGTGTTTGATTATTATATCTTATCCTAAACCTATGTTAAGGTGATTATATATATTGTTATGATTAAATCCTAAAGAGGATAATGGGGAACTATCCTAAGTTTGGACACGAATTAATCCTAAGCTATGCCTAAGGTCTAAGCTATGGTATATAAACTAATGTTAGGGGAACTTAACCTAATGGACATCGACCTAGCCTAGGGAAATATGGTTAGCTATGTTAACAAGTTAATTTGGATGGTGGTGGCACCATTCCAAGTGCTTTGCATAGTTTAAATGAGGCATTTAATAAACCTGTTATCACCAATTTTGGCTAAGGTAAGAAGGTGGTGGGAAATGTTGAGTTTTCAACTACTAAATTAGATTTGATGAAGTTTTTAAACTATTAGTTGTAACTAACAAGAGATAAGGCATGGCACAAATTTTGGGAGGGACATTCTCAATCCTGTTGGTATTTATGAACCTCGACTGAAGAAAAAACCGCATGTTGGAATAGTAGAATGGGTTGGAGGAAAAATAAACAATTTAGTTTCATTGTGCATTCATATTTTTTGATAGCTTCTTAGATCTGCATGTGGTATTTTCATTTTATGAGCTCTCAGTTTGATTATGTTTCATGTTTTAATTATCCCTTGCATGGCAAAAACGATGGTAAAATTTGGTCATGGAAACTATAAGAATAAAATGGGAAAATTTTGAGAAGATTTGTTTGGAATTTTTCATTGGAAATATTTTTGTAGAACTTTTTCTTAAAGGATTTAAACAATGAAGAGAAGACAAGAGTACTACCAGGCATGATAGGCTCTATCTCTTTAAGATTCTTGCTTTTATTTAAAAAATTTCATAAAAAGAACTCTGCTCCTCATCAAAATGTCTCTGAGAAAATTTTCTTGTGTGATTATTTTCTCTTTCTTGCTTCTGTGAGTTCTTTTAGACATGGTTTCTTTCGATTAGAGTAGTTTTGTGAAATAGTGGTGTTTTATTGAATCTGGGTATCAGATGTAGTTAGAAAATAGATGTGTTGCTTTATTGGAAAACTGGGTGTGAACTTTCAAGGGGATTATGTGTTTTGATAATTATGTTTCCTTATTTTGTATCCTTATTGTGTTTAAATGTTTTTGCAGGGATTATGTGGAAATCTCTTGAACTTTGGAACTCCCAGTCTATTGTGAAATTGGGTTTTTATTAATGTTATTTTGGACGACTTTGTTCACCATAATAAAGAGGGGCTTGTAATGGAATTTGTGTTTCAGTTGATGGTTATTTTTTTTGTTGTATTAGCAAGTATCGTTGGTCAACTTGTTTCTTGAAGGTCTATTTTGGGATTCTTATTTTGATTTATTAACCTTCATGTCGGCTTAATATTGATACAAATCATTAGATATCTTTTTGTTGTTTTAAAATATCTTTGTCAACCCATACTAGGTATTCACAAAGGTGTTTTTTAAGCACTGTAAGTTCATGATGTTAGGTGATCAATGGAGCTTTCTGTATCTTTCTTCTTAAGTTTCGTTTCATTGTTTGAATACCATTCTTGGGTGCACATGTAGGATAAAAAAGGACTGGTAATAATTTGTTCCCTCTCTTTTGTGGGCTTGTTTTTCGTTGCTTGAATACCCTTCTCAGGTTGGTTTAAGTTTTTAGAACTTAGTTAATTTTTGAAAGAAACCTGGGTTATTATACTCTCAAACTGGGTTCATTTTCTTTAGTTGTATGATCTTGCGATGGGACTGTAAGCTTTGAGCATCATGTCTGGGGTATTGTGATTTGGTAGCAGTTCTTGTTATCTCTGGAGTTTATTTTGATTAAGATATTTTTGGTTTCCTTGATGACGGTTGTAGGTTTTTTTTTCAGTGTTTAAACCTATGAAACATGTCTTCTTGAGACTATTCTTACATCTTTGGGATAGTTTAGAGGTATAATTGTAGTTTCTTTCTCGTATTTGAGTTCATTTCAAATGAGTTGGATTATGTGAGGTTTTCTTTGATCTTTGTTAAGGAATATTTCATTTCTTAAACTTGTCTCTTTTTCTTTCTGAGTAAGACCATGCTCTATGTTTTTGGTTCTTTGAACCGTTCTGATTGCATTCCCATTTATCTTATATGTGAGACATATTGAGAATCCAATTGTTGATTGTTTATTGAGATGAATGATTGTGAAGGTTATGTTTTTTTCCAATGAGGTTTTGAACACAACTTGTGTTGACGAGGAAGATCTTTCTAGAACTTTGTATCATGTGTTTGTTTTAGTGAAGACTGGGTAAATCTCTTGTAGACTATGTAAGTGATGATATACAATATTTTCTAGTTTGTTCTTACTTGAAGGTATCCTCTTAGAATAGAGGCATGGATTTAGATAACTAGCTTGTTAGGAAAATATTTTGTCCATGTTGGGTCATTCATGTTTTATATCAAACATTTTTAGTTGTTGATATGAAATTGATTGTTGTAGGAACATCATATTGTTCTTTTCAAGTCATTATGTTTTAGATCAATTCATTTTCGATTGATTGATTGGGATCTAACTCTGTTATAACGAAACTTTTATTGGTGAATTAAATGGAAACCAATGTCAATAGATCATGACTTGAATTAATTATTTTCTTAATTCGTTATAGTTGAATGTTATCATGTTGAAATGATTGTCAATACTATGACATACATGGAATTAAATTATGATGGATTACTTAACTTCTTCTATGGGAAATGATACTTAAATAGATTTAGTGACTCTTTTCTATATATGATTTTGTGACTTTCTGGGTAGTCTTTCTTATTTATCTTGTTATTATGTACTTGGAACCTTTTCATAAATAGCAGGGTTCCTTTTACAAAATAGATAGATAAAAGCATATTGTTTAATGTTATAGTTTTTATCATGCTCATTTCTTGTGAACTGACTCATGCTAATAATTTTTCAGATGGACTTCATGAAAAGTGAAAGGAGAAAGACTTATAAAAAGTTGTATTTGTTTTATTAATGAGATCATTTTCTTCATTCAGATGCTTTCTATATTGAAAATTCTCTTGAAATGAACTTGTTGTAAAAACTAAAGATGTATTAAAATTTCTTTTGTAATTATGAAAGATGTTTCTTCTAAAATTATGGAATATTAAATAAGTTGGGAGTAAAGTGACCTCTTGATAAATGAATTATTGGGAAGGGTTGTTGATTTATTTTTATTCTGAGGTCTTTTATGTCTTAAATTTGATTAATATTCCTAAATACGAACATGCATGATGGGATTTTATTGATATACTTAAAAATTAACAGAAATGGCTTAATGGATTATAAGGTATAGAATAATGCTTGATATATATATATATATATATATATATATATATATATATATATGTAGATATATGTATAGATATATGTGTGTGTGTGTGTATATATATATGTATATGTATATGTATATGTATATATATGTACACATATATATATATGTGTGTGTGTGTGTGTCTGATTCATTTCATTTTGGGAAAGGGTGTATAACTATGATGACTATGATTGATAGATCCTTACTCGAAAAAGGTAATAAGGATAGCTTTATATGGATGAATGTGGCATTCATTTTTACGAAACTAAACCTTATGTTTTCTGATTTCATTAATAGGACAATAGTCCTTAATATGAAAGAAAAAGGATACTTCCTTTTATCATTAAATCAGAACTATGTATGTTATCTCATTGTGTGTTTAAATTTAAATCATATTTGATGATTGGTTGTATGATCTTTATATGTAAACAATAAATGGAAAGGGGAAAGATTTAACAAATTAATAGGAATATTTAGTCATTTGATATGACTAAGTCTAATATATAAGCTTTCAATCAATATTGTTTACAATGTTAAACTATAGTAGGAAAACTTAATGATCTTACTTACTTAACATCGAATTCAAATATATCGATAAATGGAAATAATGGTTTAAGATTAAAATGTTCATATGCATGAATGCAGATTTTATCTGCATACCTTCAATTGGTGTAAAATTACATTTCCAATCATTCTTTGGATAAATCATACTTTGTGAGCCTTTAGGTGCGTTGTTTAACGATTAATTTGACAAGATAATAATTTTAAGGGTTAATAATCTAATGTTTCGCAAGTATGTTAGTTTATTTGAAAGAACTTAGTAGGTTGTTGCAATATAGGGGATACATCAGAGTACCCTCCTAATGACTGAAGTCATTACGAGAATATTGTGATATAGCCAGATATGCTTCAACACCCCACTCAATTCAATTAACTTGATTGACATAAGTGGAAATTTGGTTCATAGTTCTACTATAAACACAGATAAACACATGGACTAGTGAAGTGGTCAACTTATGTTGATTTAGGATAACTAAGAACACCCAATTAATGAAATTCGATTGAGTATGTCTATGTATCCTTAGTTTCCACAATTAGTCTTCCACACTAGTGTATGTGAGATTCTCCCTTTTAGTGAGAAAGTTTGATTTGGGTTTGGTTGATGGAAGTCAAGGAAGACCAATCTAGATAATAGTTTGAGTGTGGTGAAAGACATATTCCTTTCGATAAGTATGTCATCTTGGAATTTAAACAAGCTAAACATGTTTAAGACTTTGGCCAAAGTATTGCAAGTTCCTAATTGTGTTGTCTTATGTCACCTAGTCTAAGTTGTGGGATTTCAGATGAATATCAGTAACAGATATTCATATATGATTCTTAGACAGAACACTTGAGTAACCCTTGATGGGTAAAATAATCAAAGTATACTTATTATACTCGTGAATAAGTTAAACAAGAGAGATTAGTTTAATAATGAGTCATGAAATGAGGGATCAATGTTTCACCAAGTCACTACAACTTCATATGGTTTTTCTGTTATGATAATTTATCACTGGAATGTGTGTTCTAAATTATATGAATTTAGAATAGACAACATTATGTAAAAAAAATCCCTTGTTTCTAAGTCATAAAAAGTTGATGTTACATGAAACATCCATGGCTATCAAGCCTTATGTTTTCCATTATAATTGAACTAGAAATAATTTATTTATCAAAAAGACAATCAAATTATTAGAAATATATCATATTATATATTGTTTAATCTAACTCAGAATTGCCAACATTTTAGTGAAACATCTGTGTTTCCCTAAAATGCCTACGTTTCCTGTCATTTTTGACATTTATAGTATTTATCAGATTATCATCTATCAAATACATCTATTTCTCTCGTTTTGCTAACATATGATCAAGGATGGGTCTCTGTAGATGGATATAGTAGGTGGCTAGGCACACGAGATAACTAGTATCAATTCTCTTCCAATTATTTGTCCCTAGGAGCTATGAGACGTATTGCTTGATCTATAACTTTGCATAATACATTTAGTCCCTTCAAATTAGTTGCAGAATGTCTTCGAGATCACTCAAAGAATTTGAGAGGCTATAGATGAGTTCTATGAGGCATACTTTGAAATCTTATGCATTTGAGTTGAATTATCTTGGTTCTAATATCGTTACAATGCCGGATTGGATATTTGGAACTCAGAAAATAAATCAAAAAATCAAGCTAAATCCATAGAACAACTAGAATATCCATAATCTAACACAAAATTTGATCACTAGTACGATTTAGAGAACAAAGATCCTGAATTCATCTCTGAATTCTCTTAAAACGTGTATATCGATGACTACGATTATGAATACTTTTAGGAAACTGAGATAGATTATCCTAATTTCACCTTCGAAAATACATCCTCATCCAATGATTTTGACACCAAATTTGATTCGGATCTAAAGATTATAGCTTATATATCTTAGTTTTTCATTACGCATTGGTAATAAATTTTGAAATTGTTAGAACAATTATAGTTTTCATCCATCCAAATATCATGATTTCCTATATATATATATATATATATATATATATATATATATATATATATATATATATATATATATATTGATTGATTGCATAAACAATGGGTTGACATCCTTACGAGGGAGTCCTTTGAATTTCGAGGACTAAATTTTTTTAGGCAGTCCACTTATTATTTTTACTAAAGTTTGGTGAGGTGTCTTTGATTGCAGTGTCATTTGCAAGAGAAGATCTAAATTTTTCTGTACATGAGGCAGAACTTTAATACAATCCACATACATTTGTGGGTACTGTTAAACCCCACCATCTCAAGGTTTGATAGTTTTAGTTTCTTGTTTATTAACTTAAATTGAAGAGGAAAAATTTTCTAAACATTTTGGCATGCCCGGTGAGGCCTTTAGTACCTTGTTTATTGGATCTATTTTATCATTAAAATAAAATTTTATTTATTTTTCTAAATATCTGTCTAAAAATCACCTGCAATTTGGTAAATCACATATGATTCGGTAAATCACCTGTGATTCAGAAAATCTCTTGTGATTCGGCAAATCACCTGTGATTTCCCTATGTGTTTTTTTCAAAACCTAATAACTTGCATTTTGTTTCTTGTTTATGATTTATGTTTCTCTTAACCAACTTGCAGGGTGTTGTTTCTAGAGAACTCATATACTAGATTGTTGGAATTTCTTGTCTCAAAATTTCCAAAATCTAAAAAAAATGAGCAATCTCACAATAATTTGTAACCCCTCTTCTACTTTTCGCACTGCATTTTGATTGATTGCTCTAATTGAAAATAACACTTCATTTAGGATCTTAAAATTAATCATTGTGTCCTTATTGATCACATAAATATAATTAGGAAGGTAAATTGGATGCATCCACTTATGTTTCCCCCACATACAACCAAATCACAATCAAACATAATCTGCATTCAAACATCTCCCACCCAGGTGAAATTGGTTAGGATTTCATCACCCAACAGGGAAACTGACTCAGTGTTTTGGCTAAGTATAATCTAATTTTTTTTAGTATATATTGGCTCAACACCCGACACCCTTATCACTATGGGACCATGAAGTGAGGGGGTAGGCCCCAATACCATGCCTGTGTTGACAGTAGTATACAATTGGGCCTCACGTACCTTTGGGTATATCAAGGACTCCGCATTTAAACATACCTCAAACTAGCCCTAGATTTCCATTTCCTAGGACCCTTATTAACCATTTTACACATTTCACCTTATAATTAAATCAAGAAAACTTAAAAATCTATATTGTCTATTTTTTATTGTTGTTTATAATCAACCCATTTTAGTACATTTTTTGATAATTTTTACGTATGTGCTTGCTTACAATGGTACAAACAAGACAAAAATCTCACAATACAACTACTGAAATTATGTCTCAACCAATATCCATACCTTTGCAACAAAAAATTCCCTTATCCACTCCGTTATCTACACCATTGCCAACACCTTCATTTACTATTGTGTCGACACCATCATTTAATACACCGCTACAAAAACAAAACCCATTCCATCAACCAATTACATCAAACCCTCTTACTAACTTCCAACGATATTGGAATGAAATAGAGGGACAATACAATGAATAAATGAGACAACGAATTCTAAATTATGTGCATCACTTTAGTAGTCAGGATTTCAATACATCTGAACAAGAAAATATTGAAAACATTACAAACACTTAACAACCATATCCCCCCAATTCTCAATCAAAATTTTTCAAAACCACTTTCTTTGAAAGAGTAGACCCTTCTTTCGAATAAATGTTATATTCAAATCCCATTGCCCTTAATGCATATTTGGTAGCTAGGGGTTTTTAGCTCCATCCATTTACATCATAAACCAATCTATGAATGTTCCTGGAACCTTTTCAGGTTCCTCACAACAACTTTAATTCAAACCATTTTCAAGTGCTTCTAATCCTACGTAACCTATCGATCAACAATTCATATCCCAACCAATGTCTTCATATGATCCTTCCTCCACGATGGAAAGACCTATTCCAAATCAGGGACATGTTATTCAACAATTACATTCATATCCACCTTTGAGTCAAACCAAATTGTTAGAAGTTACGTCCTATGTTCCTATTTCTAGTCTTAATATGGTTTTTCTCAGGAAACATCTACCCAACAATATTTATCACCATCTAAACTCTCTATTGGTTCAACACCTCCGTAAAGCAATATTAGTACTCCATTATCTACCCCTCCAGTATCCTCAATTAATCAAACACTTCCAATAAGTTCTATTGTTGCTTCTACCATTCTATCTCATCCAGCCAACAACATTCAAAATATTACTATGTCTATTCCAACATCAATCCCTTTAATCAATACTAGTGCAATTGCTACAACTCATCCTGTCTCACAACACATACTGCAACAATCATTACCATTAAGCTCTATACCACAATCTGATCCTACACAACATATTCTACAACAAGCACCATCTTCTGTAGCCTCTATTATGTTCTTTCAACAACCACCCCATTATTTAGAACCCTTTCCTTATCAGTATATACACTCTTCATAACATTTTTCATCTCAACAGTACATCCCTCAAAAAACTCTTTTGCAACAACAAAACATTCCATCTCAATAATATATTCCACAATAGACTCTTCCACAACAAAAAAAAGCATCCCCTCTCACTATTACATCCCTCAATAGACTCTCCCACAACAACAAAGTATTCCATCTCAATAATATATTCCACAAAAAACTCTTTTGTAACAACAAAGTATTCCATCTCAGCAATATATTCCACAATAGACTCTTCCAAAACAACAAAAAAGTATCCCCTCTCAACAGTACATCCCACAACAAACTCTTCTGCAACAACAAAACATTCCCTCTCAATAATACATTCCGTAACAAAACATACCCTAGAAAAGTATTCCTTCTCAACAATATATTCCTCAACAATACATCTCACAACATAACACCCCTAGCAAAATATTCCTTCCCAATACAACATTCCAAAACAAAACGTTTCACAAAAATATCCCACAATACAACATTCCACATAAAAACATCCCTTATCAGCAAAATATTCCTCAGCAATATGAGATGCACTCACAAATTACATAGTTCACATTTCAACCTCGTCCATCTTCACAAAAATCCACAACAAATGATCCTCTTCAAGCCCTTATTAATATAATATCAAGTCTAGAAGCTACCTCGTCTACACCTAAATTTTTTTTCTCTTACAAAAAAATTTGTAATGAACCCATTCACCCATTAGTCCCATAAAAAGCATACCCTTCTCATTGAGAACTTCCTAAGTTTATTAAGTTCTATAGCAAAGATCTACATGACTTGGAAAGTAATCACTAATGGCTGTAATGTTGATGTAAAGGTGCGGCTTTTTAAGTACAAAATGATGACATCTTCTAAGACCTTATGTTGCAAACTTTTCCAATGTCATCATCACAAATCCTAGGGTGGATGCTAAGGATTGGGGTCACTAATAACAAAGTCCGGTCTAATAATTATATCATTTCTGCATGATTGGGACTCAGACTTGCACAAATAGAGTTGAGGCTGGGTAGAACACTTCTAAAATTTTAAACATTAGCTCGAAACGCTGATCACCATTAATGGGGGGAGCACCTTGTACGACAGAGCCCACCCATAATCTAGCTTGGAGAGATGATACGGTCCATTGCTGATTTTTTTTCCCATTGGAGGGTCTTGTGAAATTTATTGAATCAATCCAAGGTTTTTGATCAGGATATCACTATTAAATTTTCTGAGGGATGGAGGAATCGCGTGGTAAAATACAACAACATTGAGGTCTAAGATTTTGGAGGAGATTATTACTCATGTCACCAAACACAGTCCTTGGATGGCTCCAAATTCATTAACAAGAGGGTGGTCATAGAGGTGGATTTCAAACGAAATTTTTGGATGAAGGGGGAAGATCTTGACTTTGTGATGGACCGAATCAAGCTGGAATTTCGATTCCCAAGCCTTTAGAAGATGGTCGTGTTAGAATGGTTATAACCTATGTAACACTTGATGGGAGATTTGTCAGTATTCCTTCTAAAACATTTGATCCTTCTCAGTCACTTTCATAGAAACATCAACATCAACTTCCCCTCATTACTTGTTAAACTCGTTGTAGATAGTCAAGTCTGGAAGTCCTAAAATCATTACTAGGGGCAGTTCCCCTACATCAAGGGTTGATACATTCTCATATCACCTACCACTAATTATCCTGTCACCAGCTTGGGGATATTTACTAGCATAATTTACCTTCATCCCTCCCCCTGCCCCCACTACCTACATTCCTCCCCTACCCAATATTAAGATTGACACTTCTCCCTATCTAACAAGATCAGGACAGGGGATCTATATCTAAGGTCCCCTTCTTCATAGAGGGTTCTTGGAAGTCACAATGACTTGGAGCTTGCCAAGAATCTCCTGCACATTATCCATCCGGTGGAGAAGCCTAAGGATGAGCACTTTGTTGATCATATTGGGAAAGGTGCCGAACAGGAAATTGCAATATTCTTCAGGATGCTATTAGAGATATGAAAAAAGCTAAGGGGAAAAGGAAACTCCAAAATGATGAAGAAGAGGATCTCAATGCTGAGATTTTCAAGAAGCTTCAAAACTCTGGATGGTAGACTTGGAAACGTAAAAGGGTGTAATGACTGTATCCTCTCTACCCTTAAAATAATTCTACAATCTCATCTGATCAACACATTCATAGTATCTGCAATGTCATCTATACTTACTCAGGATCATTAATGGGGCTCCAAGGATAAAAGAGATATGTGCACATTGTTCAAGTGAATCCAAAGGATCCTTCCCATGCCACTATCATTGCATAAACATTTGCATCTCACTTCAAATGAAAAAAGCCAAGATTTGACTAGGCTAGAAAGTGATCTGGCGCCCTGTTGTTGTTTACTAGCAACCAAGTTGATCTTGACTGGCGATTTTGGGTGCTGTATCTTGGCTGGGATGACCTAGTTTCTTGTTATTTTTTGTCTCTTCTGCTACCCTTTGGATCACTGCTATGTCTTGATCCTATTTTATTACCATGTTGTCTTATCAAGTAATTGAGCCCCTTTGGTGTTGGTTGTTTTGCTCAATATTGGGTTGTTTCTACCCTCTTTTGATATCTGGCTTTTGAGCCTCTCTGGTATACAGGGTATAGTCCCTTCGTAAACTATTTACCCTCATTCAAAAAAACCATAACTATGCATTTATTCACGCTTGTTATTTAATAGTTCATGATCAAGACCCTTATGTTGCAACCATCTCTAATGTCCCCTAACCAGTCCAACTCTAGATTGGTCCAATAACATCTGAAAATATTTCCTCATTTCTCTTTCACTCAACTTGCACAATAATTCTTAGAACACTTCTTTATAAACATAGCTCGCAACATCACCATTAATGACCTTTACGCAGTTAAAAAATTTAGAGATGAGTCCATTGCTGATTTTTTTTCCCATTGGAGGGGTATAATCAATCAATTATCCTTCACATTAATACATCTTGATTTGACCTAAGTTTTCTGTCAATCATGTGACCTAATAAACATTTTGTCAACATTAAAAATTCCAGGACTTTAAAACTTTCGATGAAGCCTTATGCTATGGATCGAAACATTACCACTGTGTACTTTAGAAGATGGTCCTGTTAGACTTCAACCTAATAAACCATGTAACCAAGTTTCCACTTCTCAATTCATACCTCTAGTCTTGAAAAATCTAAATCAGTTGTTAATGTTATAGTAGTCAAGTCGGCTCCTAAATAAAATCCTACCATTGAACATTCTCATCCACAACATAATTACACACCAATTGGGGATATTTATAGTATATTTTTTTACAAACTGCTTTTCGCCAATATTATATCCCTTCTCCCTATCTGACCTATCAACACATCTATATCTAATCCCTTGTGGTATTGGGACAATGACTATTGTAAATACCATATGGTCAAGGGGCATGACATTTTAAGGTGCCAAACATTTCACAATTTTCTATCAGGATTACATTGACAAGTGGTGAACTTCATTTGGATAATCTCATATGCACCTCGTAACCAAAACCTGGATATATTTTAAACAACAACCCTTTCAAAATAATTCTCCATCTACTGATCAAACCTCCAGCCAATGTCATCTATACTTATCACACCATTAATTCCATTGGAAAAGATACACATGTAGTCGAGGCCAAAATAATTCCTACTGAATAAACATTCACATGCTATGTGGACTGAAAAAACACATCTATGGAAGAAACGTCTATACCCACACAACCAACGATGACAACAACAGTGCTTATTGGAACCTAAATTCCTGTATCTACTAAACCCTTTCACTGTCATCTTACCATTACCATCTATTAAGTAATTACCATGACCCACGGGGATGGACCAATTCCACGCTCTGGTATACGATACTTCCGTAACTACACCCTCATGTGAATATCATAACTATGATACCACCTTGAGGTCATTCTTATTGACAACCATCTCGGCCTAAAGCAACTTTGGGCCACACTGACCCTCATGCTACATAAATTAGATACATCCAAGACTAATAAAACCTTCACCAACATTGACATTGCATTAACTACACAATTCAAACTCACATTCCTTCATTAGCATCAACTATCAGTTAATCACCATCATCTTCTTCTAAAACCTCAAGGGGACCCAATAAACATAGTTTATTCCAGGACTTTAAAATTCCTTATTATGATTAAACATACCATTTTCAATAATTGATGCAGTTTGTATTGCTACTAATTCACATATTTATGACATAGATCCATGTAAGTTTAAAAATGGTAAAAGCTACATATCAATGCTTCCGCCATAAGAAATAGTTGTCCCATAAAAAAAACCCAAATTACCCATCCCTGTGGCTCCCGAAATATCTAGACTGAAAATCTCACCTAAGGCCAAATTTTCCATCCTTGTTGCACCACCTTCAACATCCACTACAATACAAAAGGTTGTCGTTAAACAACTACATCAAGATCCTATCAAAATGTCATTATATGAATTGATACAAACATCACCACTTCACAAACAAGAAATTATGGAAACTCTATAATCAATAACAATACCTTTAGATGATCCATCATATTTTACAAACTTTTTAGGAACCCTTAAATAATCTACTACCATATCATTCAAATCATTTGAAATACCTTCCCTCAAACCAAAGGATCATGATTTACCACTCTTCATCATTGCTCAAATTAACGATACCTACATCAAAAGAGTAATGATTGATAGTAGTGCTACTATTAATATTATCTCCTCCCTTTCTTTTGATTAGCTTAAACTACCCAATACCATTTTTTCCCAAACACCAGTCTTATTATGATCATTTAATGATACTATTTCACCCATGTTAGGCACCATCATCTTACCACTAAAATTTTGTGTAAAAACTCTACTAGAAATATTCTACATTATAGATGGAGAGTTTCAATATAATATGTTATTAGGACGTCCATGGATATGTACTATGTGGTTTGTTCCATCCACACTTCATCATTGTCTCAAGTACGAACATGAGGGTCAAACATTCATTGTTCCCATAGTTCTGAACCCTTTCATTGATTGCTACATGATGTATCGTCCACATGAAATACTTATTCCCAAAACTACATCCGATTCATCCAATGAAGCTTCTACTAGTACATCAATTCCTTCTTCTAAATTTCCAGATGATTCTTCTCTTAGTGATGTCATACAATGCCTCACATTGGATGGATATCAGATCTTTATGCTCAACTAGATTCCTTCAACAAAAAATTATGGTCACCCCGACATACAAACCACGTACAACCCTAATGTGAGAGATGTTGTCTCTTACGGTCCATCTTATCTCAAAATGAATTTTTTCCAAGCATTTTTTTAGTGGCGAATATTTGTAATATGGAGAATATTCCATTTTAGAAAAAATTCAAAAGGTGAATTTTCTGGCACGGGTCATTGACATGTTTTCCTAAAAATTACAGTTTAATTTTTTTAAGGTTCGGCTTCACCTACCTCTTTAAAATATCCCCTAGATAATCTTATATTATTCACTAGGTAGAACACTACTTTCTAACTCATACCACCTAGGGGCATATCTATTATCAAGTACAACAAACTTGTGAAGCAACAAAGGCCAGTACACAAATTATAGTTTTTTAGACAAAAGTGTTTGAATGACACACGATAAGAAGACTCTGTTAATGCGTGAAAACAATAACCTGCTGACATGTGATAATAAGACTCTATTGACACACAAAAATAACTCTCTACTAACGCACAAAAATAATTCTTTGTTGATGTGCAATAAGAAATCTCTATTGACATGCTACGATAAATCTTTATTGATGTGTGACAACTCTCTATTGACGTGTGCCAAGAACTATTTGTTTACCTATGACAAGAACTCTCTACTAACATGTGATAAGAATTATCTACTGACACATGACAGGGTGTTTTGTTTGACACATGATAATTTGATGTGTGACAAGGTGTTTTGGTTGATGCGTGACAAGTTTTTGTTACTAACACATGACAGGGAACTTTTGTTGATGCACGACAAGGTGTGTTTGTTAATGGATGACCAAGAGCTTATCTGACTAGAATTTATCATGCTCATAACAATGGAAGTTGCTAGTGCTCAGAACACCCAACAATTTACAAAAAAATCAAAAGTCTATGTTCAAGTATTTTGGAAACTCTGCTGGTTTAGATACTGTAACTGCCAACACCCATAGAGCTCCCACTGAAATTAATTAGAGCACAGACTATGTGGAAGGTGTTATTGAAGTGTACATGCATTCTACTTAGTATCATCCAAATGACACCTATAATGATAGCATGTCAGGGCTTAAAGATATTCCAGTTGAGATGGTAGAGCTTAAAGATATTCCTAATGATGTGCAACCAGGAGTGCAAAATGCAACACAAAATTCAAATGCAAATAATAGTTCATGGAATAGGGAAACTGATGATCATGATAAACCTAAAATATATACACGTAAAAGTAAAACTGTGAAAATGAACAAGAATATGTGGACACTTGGGAGGGCATATAAGTTTGAATGGGCTACAAAATTTCCATTTATAGAACCTATACAGCCAGCTAATTCTGAAGAAATTTCATCTGAATGTACATGTACAATATGTATGTGGAAATTGGGAAGGTAGAAAAAAATGCAACTGAAGTTAGACTTAATTGAAAAACACTGTGGAAAACAATATTTGATTGTAACATGGGAAGATGGCCAGAAAATAAAAACACATAGATGGAAAATTGAAAAATAATGCATGCATGTGAAATATGCGGTAGAATATGAGGCAAATTATAAAAGACATAGACTTCTCATTGAAAATGGTAGAATGATCACATCACAAATTCATAAGATGAATCAATCAAATTTACATGCTAAACTCATACAATTTTCTACTTTATTCCACATCATTAAGAAAGGAAGACCGATTTAAGATTTCATCAATTTCAAAAAAATTATCAATATAATGGAATGCATAATGTTCCCCAGTCTCATTAGGTTAGACAAACAGTGCATAGGGAAAATAGGTTAAATACATAGATAAGATTGAGAAGGAAGATTTGAAAAGAAGTAGTGTAAAAAATGTAATGTTCTATACTCTTTTTCAATTGATTGAATTGAAAGCTGTTGACAACCCTACATGGTTATTTATCCATATTTATAATTTAGAACACTCATAATGAGGACTTCACACCTGTTGGGTGTTCAAAAAATGGTTGAAAATTGCAATGCAGAAAACCTATATAAACTAGTTATTTTTCTTTTGAAAGAAATTATTGGCATGACTGCTAATGAAATTGCTACAAAGTTGGTATGCATGGGAGCAGATGGTGCATTAGTCATGCAGGGTCATATAAATGGGTTTTGTGTTTAATTGCAAGCATCAGTGGCCCCCTATATGCTAACAATTCACTGTATGGATCACAAAATGAATTTAGCATATAAAATCATTAGCAACTACAAAAATGTTGTAAAAGTAGAAGACCTTATAAGAGAACTGCATTCCTATATGGAATTCAACCCAAAGAAATTTCTTGAGTTTTAGAAATTTTCCATAGGAATTATGGCAAAAAACTTCTGAAGGATGTTGAGACAAGGTGGATTTCTTTGTATGAGCCTGCATGCAGAGTGCATGAGGAGTATCCTTCATTGGTTGGTTTCATGCACAAATATTGTCATGAAATTAATAGGGCAAGGGACTTGTTGTTCTATATAACTAATTTGGAGACATTATTTACATTAGTAGGTATTCTTCTAATGTTGCAAGAGATTAATACATTGATGAAGCATGCACAGGGGAAATTAATCTATATTGTTGATTTTATACGGATGAGAAAAATAGTGTTTATGAGTCTTGATGCCCTGTACACTTACTTGGATAGTTTTGATACACATATTCTTGATAACTAGAAATTTTTATTGGATCTTAACCATCCCAATAAATTTTTGAGATTTAATATCCATGATCACCTTTGTATCCATGTTAGCAGGAAAGAGATACTACTACACATTCTGCATAAAAGTAAAGATGTTACATCAACGGAAAAAGAATAAGTTCCCATGACATGAAATTTGTTTCATTCTGTAATAATTGAAACAAGAATAAAACTTAGAAAAATTGCATAATCTTTAGCATCAGAAATTAGAGAACATTTCACTAAAGAAAAAATTATTGAAGCCATGGGTGTGATGAATCCAAATTTTTAGAATACAGAAGGTGGCCATGTTGATTTTGTAAGAAATCTTTTCCATAAATACATGGGTACAATATTAGATCATTTCAGCAAGACATCAGAGGTCGAGGGTATTGAAATAAAAGGTATACTGAATGTTGATTTAATAAAGAATCAATCAACTAATTTTGCAATGACAATGAGGTCACAGTATAAAATCTTAGATGAAACTTGAGAGAGTGGTGATATTACAAGGCTCTGGCAAAAAATCTACCAAATTAGTGTGTTACAGGAATACATCAATAAATATTTTTGTTGTATGAGTTGTGCCAAATAATGATTTTTTGATTTGTGTAGGATGAAAGAGTTTTCAGTGCTTTATCTTTTATTGAATTAAAATTGAGAAACAGGTTGGATAAAAATCATGAAAATTTCATAAGGTGTTATGTTTCTCGCTACTCTTTAGAAACCTTTCCTTTTGACAGAGCTATTTCACATTAGAATTCCCTTTCTGAAGGAAGAGGTGTAAATAATATTGCTACAAGTCCAAGTAATATCAATGATGAGACTAGAAGTGGTGCATCGTCAAACTCTGTGGATGCAAATATTGAATACGAATAGGCTATTGAAAATGGATTGTTTCATCTTTAAATAGGTATCACCTTGACATTACACTTTAATTGTTCTTATTTATTCAATTTCATATTAATAGATTTTAATTTAATTGTTTATAGTTTTACATAAATACCATTGTAATTCTGCAGATGCAAATATTGACAGTGAGGAGGTTATTTTTGATCGGTAGTTATCATCGAAGATGTTAAAATTATGTATATTTAAATTTATTCAAATACTATTATTTATTAAAATAGGATTTATTTGATTGGTATTTTTAATTTTCAAACCACTTTGATGTTGTATTTTACAAGGTATTCAAATCTCAGATATGGATTCTACATATTCTGCCATGCTTAGTGTCTGGTACAGTTGTCATCCACTTTGCAATGCATTCTTGATATTTGTGTCACCTTCGAAATGAACAGGTTCTTGTTTGTTTTAATTTGCTTAGGTTAGATCTGGATTATGCATTTTAATCTCTCTTCATTTCATTGATGTTTATGAAAAATGTGGGTTGACATCCATCCAAGGAAGCTCTCGCTTCTTGGGACTGACATTATCAAGAAACTCACTCATTTTTATTCTAATCCTTATTAATTTTCTGTGTTGAATTCTGGAGAATCGAAGTTCGTCTAGCTTGCTCAAGAAGACAAGAGGTACCTTAAACCCTATCTTAGCCATAGTTTTAAATGTGAATAATATTTTACTGTATTAAGATATTTGTGTCATACCACATTCTTGTTTTCTTTTAAACTTTTTCATTTCAATTCAATATAAAGGTTTGAAAATAAATTTGAAGAAACGATATACATATTAAAGAGTTTGAAATTTAAAATAGAGAGAAGAATATTTTACTGTATTAAGATGTATATGTCACACCACATTCTTAATTTTCTTATAAAAATTATCCATTATCATCATCTAGTCACATACAATTCATCATCATCCATATCTACTCTAATTTCATTATCGAGACATCCACATCTAATGTCCACATAACACCACATTCTAAATGAATAAATGGATGATCCATTCTAATGTCATCAAACATATTCCATGTCATCATCCACATGTAATGAAAAATGTAATCATGACCATCATTGCAAGAAGAGATAATATTGCATAAAGTTTAAATCCATGAATCATGATTATCCATCAAACATAAACACCATATACAATATAGAAGTTCTATATATTAATATAACAACATAAAATTCATCTAGTCATGTATAATTCATCATCATTCATATCTAATCTAATTTCATTATCCAAACATCCACTCCTAATGTCCACATAACACCACATTCTAAATGAATAAATGGATAATAACTATAACCACATCTACTCTAATTTCATTATCTAGACATCCACATCTAATGATAAATGTAACTATGACCATCATTGCAAGCAGAGATAATATTGCATAAATTTTAAAATGAAACTTCAAATTAAACAAATATTCAAGTATTGATTTTCATTCTTCTATATATAAAATATTTAAAGTTTCAATTTTGAGGTTCCCCAATCCTCAAGCCTCGATCATTAACATTTTCACCAAGATCTCAATAATCCCAGAACTAATCATATCCTCAGTAGTCATGTCTAGGTTCTTAACGATTGCTTCTTATTCCTTTGTAGCATCTCTATGGGATGTCAAAGAAGCATCTGCCACTTCCTTTGCTTTGAATAAAATGTCAGGGGCGTAGCCATTCTCTTTAATTATCCACTTGATCGTATTGTTTTTTTTTAACCAAAACAATATTTTATTTCATCTTAATTGTTGTAGATAAACTATTCTTTTCCATTTCCAAGTGAACTTGGAACACCTTAGCTTAACTCTTTAAATTTTCATATTTCAACTGCAACCAAAAGAGTGAAGTCAATTAAACATATTAAAAAACTATTTTTTATTGAAATTAATAAAAAAAAATTTCAAATTGATTATACTTATGATAGCTCTATCTCTTTCGGCGTTTGCAATCGCCACCATATCCTTATCCTTATACCATTTGTTGAAATAGGTCTGGGCCTCAACACTGATATTTTCCAATTTGTTTAATACTTTATCTAAAATATTTTTGTTATAGGTGTTCTTATATGCGACAGTCCCACTTTTAGCTCTGATGAATAATGCATCCATCTTTGCAGGTTGATTCTAGACTATAGAAAATAAGATCTCTCTTTGCCAATGGTTATCATAACAACTTACTATCTCAAGTATTAATACTTTTCCCCTTTGCTCCCAATGAGTGAGCTCACTGCTTTGAGGTGTGATAAATTCTTTCAAGTGGGATTGACAATCATAGCCAATCAAGTTCTCCAAAGGAAATGTTGGTAAGTCATCACTATCTGTTTCAGAAGAGGATGATTTTGAAGGAGAAGTATGACAGCTTTCAGGTCGAGCAACGTCTATTGCATCTTTTTGTTTTTGGTATCCCTGATCCTAATAGCAATAATAGAAATTAATATTGAAATTGAAATTGAAATGTTAAAAATTTAAAATTACATTTAGATGGAAATATACCTATTGGCCCTAAATCATATCATGTGTGTAGAAAAAACTAGTTGGGTCACAGCTATCAATGCCCGAATAATATTCATCTAAAGTTATTTGATTCAAAATTGATTGCTCTGTTGTAGTAGGATAGCCAGCGAGAGAGAGGGTTGGAATAGCGAATGACAAGGGAATGTTTAGTGTCCTGCTAGGGGCTAGAATCAATGACATGTGTTTACCAATGGTCTTTTGTCCTGAACCTTTGGTCACCATTTTGATTTGTAATTGAGGGGTTGATTGAGTAGGTGGGATTTGCATATTTTGATTAGAAAATAAAGGATTGCTATCAACTTTGAACAAAAAGAACAAAATCATTAGTAATTACTAAATAATATGTAAAAGTCTTAAAAAATCACAAAATAAAAGAAGTTTGACCTTGTTGAGCAGGATTTTGTTGTTGTACGAATTGATTGTGTAACTTGGGGAGCTGTGAAAGAATTTGAATTGTTTCGGTTGGAGATGATGGTGGTAATTGTTGTATTTGAGATTCAAAAATTGCACAATATTGTATCAAGCGGGTTGGCGATGCTTGCTTTAAAGAACGCATGTAGTCCAAAGTCCCTGCAAGTGCAGGAACTACATGTCAATTCAATATGGTAAATCATTAAATGGTAAAATAAAAATGTAAATAACCCTACTTTGAATGTTAAGGGTATTACTTATCTATCATTTCATTAATGCAAATACGTGGGCATTAGATGATGACTGAACTTTGATTTTAGATTGTGATTCTCCCAAGGCCTTAGCATGTTGTTGGCCTCTTCCTCTCGATGAATTTTTTTTTTTTGGAAGTGACTCTACAAATATTTTCTGCATACAGAAAAGATTCAATCAAAATTACATTATATTAGTGCACAAATATTTGATCAGAATGAGAAAAATATAAATAAGACTACCCTTGGTAATGATGGAATATGAACTATTTACCTGCAGATCTTCAAGTGGAATTGAAAAATTCTTCATTGTCTTGTTTTTGCAAGTTGGATTTGGTTCGTCTTTTAAATTATAATAAGCCTCATAATAAATATCTAGGAGATAGTTTATGGAATGAATAACTGGTTTTTCTAAAAGTTGTGTATTGGTAATGTCATTCTTTATCTTGTTAGATGGAAATGTGCACCAGTCAATTTTTTTATTTCCAATTGTTGTAAGAATATATGCAACAACCCAATTTGGAATGTCTGTTTGTTGACCCTATATAATAATTTTGGCTTGAAACAAGTAAATCATGGCAGAAAAAAAGTGGTGTGCAACCTCTTGTGTATCCACTCCTCATCTTGATTTGTTGACATGAGCTGAAAAATTCATCGAAATTAATATCAATTTGAATTAATATAAAAAAACATTCAAATGAGAGTAAATTACACTTACAATCAACATTAAAACCATGACAAGATTTGAGTAAAATCTTATCATTTTTAGTGAGGGTTTCTTTGGTTGTTACTATCGGCACATTTTTAAAAGGGAGGCATATCAATCGATGGATATCAACAGGTTCAACACCAAAGGAGAATGTACACCTATATTCCAATGTAATAGTAAAAGTACTATTTTCTATATTGTAGAACGAAAGTAGGTAGTTAAGAATATGATGGTCAACCTCAAACTGGGGCATTCTAACAAGCCCTTGGAATTCAGATGCTACTATTGAATCCCTGTATTTGGCATTCATTTCCATAACTACATATATGTGGGGGCACATAGTGCTTCTATATTGAATCTTTCCCTTGGACTCTCTAGGTGTTGGATCCTAAGGTTCGCCTTGGGCACAAGAAGCCATGAATTCAATTGTGGTGACGTGGAAACTTTGATTGATACCAATGTATGGTACCTATAGCAAGTAGTGCTTAGAGAAGGAAAAAATTTAGTATCTAGGAAAGGAGAACGTGAAAATGAGGGGAGGTGTTGGTATTTATAGGGAAAATTAGGGTTTCATGACTAAATGGTTTCATGACTATTTAGTCATGAAACCCTAATTTTCCCTATAAATACCAACACCTCCCCTCATTTTCACGTTCTCCTTTCCTAGATACTAAAATTTTTCCTTCTCTGAAAATAGGAAAATAAGGTGTTGTTGACGCACATCAACAACACTTTGTTTTCACGCGTCAATTTTTTTTTACTATCGTATGACAACGATGTGTTGTTTACACACGTTGACAACACCTTATTTTCATGCGACAGAAAGGTGTTGTTTATGCGCATCAACAACACCTTTTTTTTTTCATGTGACATCAAAATTTTTTTTATGCACATCAATAACACCTTGTTTTCACATAACAGTTAGGTGTTATTGATAATCGTCAACAATGTCTTGTTGTCATGCAACAATAAGGTTTTTTTGATGCGCATCAAAAACACCTTAATGTCGCGTGAATTTCACACCTGCTCTCTTAAAACTTCCAGGTGAATATTTTGTGTAAATACCTACAAAAATTCACCTTTGTGGTGAATTTGGCCAAAGGAATATTTGTCGGGGATTTTACACCTACATTTTTCAAGAGGCTTCTTAAATTGAACCCTGATTTATTTCTATGCGGGACTTGATCATCCTTCATCTAGGGATGTTAATCAACACCATGACATGCCTTTTTCATTAGATTTACAATCTTTAGATAACCCAAATTTCACCCGTATGTATCTTCACCAGTGTGCATGGAAAGGTTTCAGTCTTGGGCATTATGAATAGGGAATTCATGATGTGGTCATCCAATGTTCCCTTAAAAATTATGAAAAATAAGGTTTAGGATATAAAAATTCATTTCAGAAGTATCTAAAGTTATTACATCCAAATTGACTACATCTGTACTCATCACTGAATTAGACTCATCACCGTCAACATCCTCTGAAGATCATATGGACCTAGACAATGTTATACCCATCCCACCTAACGTTTTTTATTCAATATTATATCCTTAGGACCACTTACTTATCAATCTAACCACGATACTAAACAAATACCTCTTCTTTGGCCAGAAATGGTTGAGGAAGATTCACTTGTTGTAAATATTCTCCAATGTCATGATGACTAGGATATCCTTTCACAGATGGGAGTTGAAGATCACTTCTTTCCAAAAAATTACCATTTGAAACATCAACTCTCCTTAATGAATCTACCATTGACATTAACTTAGGGACCTCTCAAGATCCTTGTATAGTTAAATTTATTCAATCATTGAATCTACAAGAGCTTGATGACTTCACTTCATTTCTATCCAAATATTATCAAGCCTTCACTTGGTCATATTTTGATATGTCGGGAATTGATTCTAATATTGTGGTACACAATATTGTGACATATCCAAATGTTAAGCGAGTCAAACAATATCTTCGTAAAATTCATCCATGTATAACTCTTCTTATTAAGGAAGAGTTAAAATGTCTATTATCTACCAATTTTATCATCCCTATCGATTATCCACAATGGGTTTCTAATATCATCCTTGTAACTCAGACATTAGGAAAGTTACGTATCTGTACTGATTTTAGAGATCCCAATATTTCTTGTCCAAAAGATGATTTCTCCCTTGAAAACATAGATCAACTCATTGACCTAATAGCTGAGCATGAAATGATTTCCCTCGTGGATGGTTTTTCAAGGTATAATCAAATTCTTATCGTTACTGAAGATTAGTATAAAACTACTTTCATTACCCCTTAGGGAACCTACTGTTACCATGTTATGTCATTCGGCCTCAAAAATGAAGGAACCACCTATCAGTGAGCCATGACCTCATTCACAAAATAGTCAAATATTATGTTGATTACCTTCTAGGAAATTCCAAACAACTTAAAGATCATCTTACTATCCTTGAGACAATCTTCATTTGTCTTATCCAATATTGTATTTATCTCAATCCCTCGAAATGTGTTTTTTGTGTTCTAACTGGTAAACTTTTAGGGTTTATCATATTAATTCGAGGTATCAAAGTTAACCTAGCTAAGGTAAAGGCTATCATTGAAATTCATCCTCCATCTAATCTCACATAGTTATGCAGCCTTCAGGGAAATTTGCAATCCATATGGCATTTCATATCACAACTCTCTGATTGTTTTTCATCCTTTTCATCACCTCCTCCACAAGGACATATATTTTTGTTGGGATTCTAATTTTCAAAATTCCTTTGATGAAATTAAATGATATCTCTTATCACCTCATGTTCTTACTCCACCGCGTGAAGGAGGGCCATTTTACTTATACATATCTACTTTAGAACATGCTCTTGGAGCCATGCTCGCTCATCATGATAGTCAGGGTTGAGAACAATCTGTGTATTATATCAGCCACACACTTTATGAATATGAAACCTGTTACACTGAAATGGAGAAACTATGTTGTGTTTTATACTTCACAACTTCCAAGTCCATCATTATCTTCTTAATCATAAAATGTATTTTGTCACTAGTTTTAATCCCCTTAAATATATAAACTCTAAACCATATCATAGTGATCATATCAATCAATGGATTATGATTATGACTAGGTTTTATTTAGATTTAATGTCACAAAAATCCATTAAGGGTCAAGATATTTCAAACCAGCTCATCGACGATCCATTACCAGATAATCATCCTCCTTGTGAGTATTTTCTAGATGAATCCATTAATAATGTTGATGAATATGAATTCATCCATGTCAGTATGACTCTCTTCTTTAATGGCTCTAAATTCTAGGAAGGGGGGTGCCAGTATTGTCATTATCCCTTCTTGGGGTATTCATATTCCGTTATTGTTTAAACTCAATTTCAAGTGCACTAGCAATATGAAAGAATATGAATCTTTAATCATGGGTCTCACCACTATTATTATTATAGGTGTTCATGACTTGGACATCTATGGGGATTCATAACTTTTTATCAGTCAAGTTAAATGAGAATATTAATGAAAAAATGAAATTTTACAAAAATATAAATCTAACGTAGACTTTCTCCTTAGTGCTTTTGATCATTACACCATCCAAACCATACCACAGTCTTCTAATAGGTTTCCAGATACAATGTCCTATTTAGAAGTCCTCATCCCATTTCAATAGACAACACTAAAATATTTTTCATTTTTCAACGATTAGATCATCCCTCACATAAAAATGAACTTCCCCCTATCAATATCATTGACAATAATCCAACTGATTTATGGTATACTCAAATGTATGACTATCTCACTAAATCCAAAATTCCATTTGATTTACCACATAATGTTAAATGATCATTTCTTTAGCACGCTACTCACTTTTTCACTATAGGCGGTATTCTTTACAAACATAGTTTTGATGGTATCTTACTAAGATGACTAAAGTCACACAAATCAATCAAAGCCATTGAAGAGGTCCATGATGGTGTTTTTGGAGGTCATTTCAACTGAAATTCCATCACTAAACGTGTAATTTGATCAATGTATTATTGGCCCACTATCAGCAAGGATTGTTGTGAGTACGTTAAAAAATGTGTGAAATGTAAAATTCATTTAGATTTGATCCATGTTCACAGTCAAGCATTGCAACCTGCTCAGGATTTGTGGCCTTTCTCTCAATGGGGATTAGACCTCATTGGGACTATCAACCCCAAGTCATCTCAAAAACATCATTCCATTATCATATCCATTGAATATTTCACCAAATGGGTTGAAGTAATCCCCTTGACATCAACTAAGTTAGGACTAATTATCAATTTCATATATCAACACATTATATGTCATTTCGGCATCCCACATAAACTTATCATGGATAATGGAAAATATTTTAAAATTAAAGAAGTCAAAAATATTTGTGATACCTTCAATATTAAACTCATCTTTTTTATCACCATACTATCGTCAAGAAAATTTACATGACGAAGCCTCTAATAAAAGACTCGGCAAGATCCTTATGAAAACAATAAATGACGCAATAAGAAATTAGTATCTACAAATTCTGTTTTCTCTTTGGAATTATCGAACTAGCATCCGTACACCAACAAAAAAAACACTGTATTCACTTGTCTATGGTTTTAAAGCCATTAGACCTCTTGAAATCCAAATCCCATCACTTCTTGTGTCCCTCAAGGAATTTATCATAGATGGAGAATATCGACAAGGTTTTTTAGCACAACTTAAACTGTTAGATGAAAAATGTTTGATGGCCCTTGAACATCATCAAGTTTATCAAGAACGTGTTAAAAATGAATATAACAAACATGTAAGAGAATGTGACTTTAAATTTGGTGATCTTTTGCTTAAATAAAATCGAAATGTCACTCGATTATAATAGAGTAAATGTGGAAATTTTTTCCCCAATTAGATCGGTCCATACATCATTACTCATAAGTATGGGTCACGAGTGTATCACCTCACTTACCTTTATGGTGAACTTGAGGAAGAACCTTGGAATTCCTTACACTTGTGGCCATTCTATTGTTAAATTTTCAATTGCCATAACAATAGTTATATTTTATCATTCCATTAAAACTATACCACAATAGTGATTTGAGAGTGTGCGGTTATCCGTCATTATCCTAAAACACCTTAAAGATGAACACCACAGATCTATTCATTTCATCTTTATCTATAGATAAGTTCCTCTTTAGGAGGAACCACGTAATCACTACGTTCATTAACCTTGTAGCAATAAGAAAGGAACCTAATAGGGAATACGAATGTGTAGATAATATATGCACTATTTCCCCTCCTTGAAACGATCTATTAGGGAATTTCCCTCAGTAAAATTATGTGTTAAAAAAATTAATTTGGATGCATTTCTCAACAAAAAACAAAAATAAATGATAGAATGATCCCTTGAAGAACAACTATCCATCATAGACCGATCCCTTCATGCAAGGCTATCTATAAATAACAATAAGCATAGACCATACCCTCAAAGGATGGATACCCATAAAAGTGGGCTTCTCACATTGATCATCCCTTTAAAGTATCTATGTTGATATCAAAATCATCTAGGAAAGCTTCCCGCATTGATCAACCTTCTTCTCATAACAAAATTCTCACATTAAGGTTGGGGCATCTCTTGTTAGATGTGTAGAAAAGGAGAATTTGTTTCCCCTAATTGATCTATCCACATTCGAACCCCTTTTTCATGTCCTAATAAAATATTCTTCACTTAATCCCATGATTTATTAAGTATTGTGTAACTATCCATTGATGATCATAGTTAACATTTGTAAAAGGTTGTAAGTGCAAGAGCATTCAAAACTTCAAAACCCATCGTGTATGTATTAAATCCATAAATAGGATGAAAATTCCATATTTATTCTATTCTATTTGACTAGATTTTTATATAATTAAAATCACATTTTTAATTTTTAAGTTTAACCAGGTTTTCCAAATGCATAGTATCATACATTTATCAAATATTAACACATCTAAAGTAAAATACATATACCATTATAAATATAAGATTAAAACATGAAAGAAAAAAATGTCATAAAACCTCATCATCATCATCATATATATTGATCAAATCCACATATATCAATATCAAAAATAAGCTTCTAAGAGCCATGTCAACAAAATACATCATACAAAAAATTAGCTTCCATGAGCCATAAAACTACATATCAAAAGTCTGTAAACTTAAACTCTTGACGAGGAGTTGTACTACCCTCTCCTCCCTCGGCACCTCTACCACTGGCATATCCTCTAGCTTCCCTCTTAGTGTCGCCAAATTGCTCCTGTCTCTAAGGTGGGGGACCTAAACTCACCACACTATCACTAGGGCTTGTTGTTACCTTAGTGGCCACATGATTAGAATACAAAACATACTCCATAGTAAAATTAACATAATAATCACACTATGGTCATATAGCCTCATAATGGGCTTTAGGGACTATCCTAGATCCCATAGGTGGCCTCTCTCCACTCACCTCTGGCCTCACCCTACTGGATCTAGATCTCCTTCCGCTATCTTATGCCTTCTCTCTGTGGGTCTGTGCCATCTCAGCTAACTCTTCACCAGAAATAGAATGCTTGCTAATCCCTAAGACCTTCCTCATCCCATCTCTTTAAACCTTGTTACCATCTCTATATATGGTAGCAAGGTCCAACCAAGCTCTATAGTCATCCCAATCTATTTTCACACTATATGTCTTAGTGATCAAGCCATCCCATTCAGTAAGCAATATATTTTGAATACCCAAGAGGTCATCCCTCTCCCTCCTGGTTACATATCTATCACCCTTTACTGTGGCATTCTCATCTGTCACCACAACTATTGTTGTTTCTAACTCATCATCCCCATCCTCCTCGTTATCACCCTCTACACCCTCCACTACCTCATTACCACTTCTCCTCTAGTTTCTTGAGCTCACACTCATATTACTCTATGCGCTTCTCTCTCAGAGACCAGAGCTCCATCAAATATCCTCAATACATGAGTCCACCATGTTGTATAATCATGGTTAACCCTGCATCATCAATAAAAACAATATGACCCTCATCATTAGGACCCATGGCCCCTGGTTGATCCATGATATCCTTAGGATATGTCACAACTCCATGTGGAGTCTCTGTATCTCCATCCTATCATCTGTACTGTGCAGGCTCTAATGGAACTCCATGTGTCAATCTAAATTGTCTCATAACACAATCAAATTGGATTAAATCATGCTCTCCTATTCAGCAGGCCTGTACCCATATATGTTGTTGTAAACTAACCATCTCACCATAAAACTTGTTTTAAATAGGGAAATTTAGGTATGGCCTCTATACCACATCACCAATTTTTAGTCCAAACAACAAATCTCTAAAATATCCCGATCTCCTCATCTTTCGGCCTCTATCCGGCATCCTCCCTCCATCTCATGAAACCGAGATGCTCATCATCAATAACCCCGAAGAAACTTCACCAGTAAAGTAATAATTATATGCTCAAAGGCCCAATCCTGTAGTAAAAACCAAATGTCAATGCCATATCTCTTATGGACCTTCCAGGCCCATAACTCTATGTATGTCTGAGTAAGTAGGGTAGGACCCCACTAAAAAATGGTCCACTCCTTTATCATCTCTGCCAAAAAAAATTTCATCATCCAAGGAAATGTGCCACCTCCTGAATTAGGCAATGTGTAGTAAAGAATGGCCATCATCATCATGGTCATATGAGTACATCTTACTCTCTCAGCTAAATATGATCTAGCATAAGAAAAACCCTCTGACTCTAGTATGATATCTGATGCATCACCTCCATATAATCTAGTCATAGTATCATCTTTCTCCTCCTCTATAATGAGATACACACCCTCTTCATGGATAGGTAATCTCAGAATGTGGTGAACATCCTCTATAGTAACCATAATCTCTCTAGTAGGTAGCCAAAAATTGTTGGTGGAAGGATTCCACCGCTATAGTAAAGCCAACATGAAACCCCTACATCTGTGTAACCTCTGATAATATCTCATACCACCAAAACCTACAACCTCGACCTGATCCCCATCATCGTTAGACATATTAGTCCTAACCTGATCTAAGATCAATGGTACATGATCCCAAATGGTAAATTTTACATCCAACTGCAAGATAGAAATAATCAACATTAGTATTATCATTAAAAATATGCAAGTGAAAATTAGGATCATCAAAAAAATATCAAAAGAAACAAAGTATCAACCAACTTCACTAAGACCTCAAGGATTCATTCTATTCATCCCACATATAACTCACGCATCGATCAATCTATTAAAAATACAAAAGCAAAAAATAAAATTTAAAAAAAATCAAGAAAAATACAACTTTTCGTCATGGATTTACCTATTTTGGTTTTTAGGTATCTTACAGATGAAGCATGTTTTCTCATAACAAGGTTATGCTAAACATCCCATTTCACCTCATCTTCCTTTCTTTCTTATCTTCTACCTACTCAAGGGACGTGCTGCAAATGTGACATTTTTTGATTATTTAACTTCCTTCACCCTTAGAACAGTCAATCATGCACTTCCTTTAGGGGTTTAAGTTCATCAACTTGTCCTGAGTGTGTTCATTATGGTCCTTGCTACTTCTGAAGAATTTCACATATTTTACCGTTCGTCTCTTTTCTTAGTTATTAATTTTTCTACATAGGACTAGACGTTTGACACCTACATCCTGGGATTTGTTTTCCTTCAACCATGCCTAAACAACCTACACTCAACTATGCCTAAATTACCTAGACTCCACCATGCCTAAAACAACCTACACTAAACCATGCCTAAATGACTTAGATTCCAACATGCCTAAAACCTAATAACACATTCATCTACCTCATCATATTCTTCCATATCTTATGGTATAACTACATTGGCCTGAGGCCCCTTTTCGTCAGGGCTATGTAGGAAACACTCAGAGGGCATGGGGCCCTTGAAGGTTAGCTCGGCCACTTTTACCCCTAACCAATTTTCCCCCTTTACATGCACATTCTAACCTAGTTATTTTCCATTCACACAATAACTTGGAGATTAATCTATAAAAAATCATACATCATTTCATCATACCTACCATTTTATAACATTTCCATGATATCAATTACTTGGAAATTTAAACACAACATACATAGAACATATCATTTCTATAAAATCGGTAACTTGGAAATTTTTAACTCAACCATGCCTACACCTAGAATCAACCATGCCTATGTCTGACTCCACCATGCCTATACCTGACTTAGCTATGCCTACACCTAAATTAACCATGCCTACACCTAACTCAACCATGTCTAACTCACCTAGTTTCCATAATAAACATAATAATAGAAATAAAACCAAGTACATCATTAGTACAATATCATCATTAACTATATAAAAGGGGGTGTCTATGTATCAATACATATATACACATGGATAAATAATCAAAGTATCTCAAAAAATCTCATGTACAATCTCGCAATCTTTAGCACATAGGCCGGTATATATATCAAAATCAAAATAAAATTCCACATCTCATAAATATCTCATCCCAATCTAAGGCCCTCATCTCCACTCTCACCTATATCCTCTTCTCACCCTATCACTCACCCGCTCATCATCTCTCTGCCCTCCAGGGTTATCTATCTACCACCATATCCTCCTCCTTGCCCTAATCTAGGCTTGGCCTATGAGAGTTGATAACCTCACCGTGGCCTTGTCTTTGGGGCTGATGACCCCCTGTGCTACCTGAACTGTGAGTCCAGGACTTGGTCCTTTCATTAGCTGTTTACTGGGCTGTGTGCTCAGCATATGATGGGACATACATTCTGGCTACGGTCAGTTGATCCTAATAATAATGAGCCTCATTCAGGGCATCCCTGAACCTAGCCATGGACACTGTCTAGGGTGATGCCACCCCTTGGCTAACATGTGAACCATTTCCTAACAATAATGGCCTCAGTGTATGTACTAAGGGACCCTATCATGGTGATGGTGCCTATAAAATGGGACCCTATCCTGGTGCCTATCCTAGTGCATGTGTTAGTACCTGTGTGGCTACATATGCCTGTAATACCGCAACTTGTGCCTACATTACAGTCAGTTGGCCCTGTAAGCTTGTGACATGTTCCTGTAAAGTGGCTACCTATGCTCCATCCCCTACGGGAGAATGTGTAGGAGCTTGTGCCTATGCATATGCTAGCTGACCCCATAAAGTAGTCACCTACCCTATCAAGGTGGCCACATACACCTTTGTTGTTGTCAATTGTACACCCTGTAGTGCATCTTCACTATGGCAAAATCCAGATGACCTGGCCATGGTGGTGCTACCTGTAACTCTACTACTGTTACACCCTTAATTATATATCTTACATGGGATGGATATAGCTGACTTGTTGCTATCATAACTTAATATCATAATGTATCTCTTTTATATATGATCTATTATCATTGGTTGGTCAGCCTTGCTGATGGCCATAGCATAGGAATATTATAAATAGGGGTTATAGGTAGTGGATGATCATTATGTTGAGTATTTGAGTCTTATTATATGTTCTGGAGGTTGCCCCCTCGAATTGGCCAAGCTATTATACTTTCATATTGAGAGAATTTATCTACAATATTGTGTTATTTTGTGTTCTATTGCTGATGATAATCATAATTAATCAAGTAATTTCATTACAAGTTGTATCAGAGCTTGATCTCAACCAGGATGGTGTCAAACCCTAATTTTGAAGGTTTAGCTATATCTCAATATTGGTAGATAACTTTTATGTAATTTTTTTTGTGGTGAGGCAAAATAAATCAAGTAAGCTTCTCTCTAAATTTCAATAATTTTTGACTTGTTTTGCAAAAGTTTTTACGGTTCTATATTTATTCATAATTTGGTTCCCTAGGGCATAATTTTTGGAAATTTTTCAAATTTCTTATATTTTGAGAAACCCCTCCAAAAATAGCTAGGGTTTCTATTTTATAAGTTCCTATTTTTGGCCAAAAATATTACGAAACCCTAAACCCTAAAATTTTACCCTATTAAGTCTACCCCTAGGCCCACATCCTTCATCATGGCTGGTAGATCTACCTGAGGCCAAGGAAAAGGACAAGAAACTCTAGGAATGACCCCAAATAAGGAAGATATGGCTTCAGATTCTACTGGTTCAGGAGTATCTGAGGTGGTCATCCAACTTCAGGAAAGGGTAAACAATATGGTGAGTAAGGATGACCTTAATGTTGAGCTTCATCAACTAAAAGGTAGCCTTAGGAGTGAGATTCAGAAGGATTTTCATGCATTACAGTAGGAGTTGTTGAATTTTATTTCTAATACAACTTCCAATGCTAGTCATATGGGTTCTACTATAAATGGTCACACAAATCCAAATCACTCAAATCAGGGAGGATCCTTTAATCATTCAAGTGGATCTTCTCACCAATGGAGGGGCATGATTCCAAAAGTTGAAATGTATGAATTTGATGGAATGGATCCACTCAATTGGATTACCCAAATGGAAAATTTCTTTGATCTCCATCAGATCCCAGGAGGACAAAAGGTAACTGTGGCATCCTTATACCTAGAACATGATCAATTTGTGGTATCATTGGTTATGTGCTCAAAGGTAGAAGAATGGCCTAAATGTCACTTGGATAGTGTTCACTAAAGGGCTTCAATTACAGTATAGTTATATTGTTTCTGATAATTACTTCAGCCAATTAGCAAAGTTACGCCAAACTGGTTTAGTTAAGGAGTATGTCCATCAATTCCAAACTTTGTCCTTGCATGTAGATGATATTACAGTAGAGTATTTGAATGACCTATTTCTTAGGGGTCTTAAGGACCACATTGAGCATGAGGTATGCATGTTTAACCCACTCAAGGTTGTTGATCCTATTATCATGGCATGTCGAGTTGAGGAAAAATTTCTTTCCAGTAGAAGGAAGACCTTTTCTAGCATAAGATATTGTAAAACCTTGCCTCCTTACCCTCGGCCAATTCGGTTGACACCTCAACAAATTGAAGACAAAAGAGCCAAAGGGTTATGCTTTAACTATGATAACAAATATGGACCAAATCATAAATGTTCTGAGAAAAAATTGTTCCACATTGAAGGATCTGATGATGAGGAAGAATATGAGGCAACATCAACATAGGAAGTGGAAAGTTTAGAGGAAGAATCTGGAAATCCTCAGCTCACTATTTCATGCCATGCTCTACCAGGTATTAATACTCCACAAACCCTTCAAGTTGTGGGTTATCTTAAGAAGTAGAAGGTAACAGTCTTGATTGATTCAGGGAGCACACATAATTTCATCAATCATAAGTTGGCAACAAGATTAAATTGTTTCATCCATCTAGCACCTAAATTTCAAATAATGATTGCAGATGGTGGCACATTCCAATGTTCAGGTAAATGCCATAAATTCATACTTATAATGTGTGACTACAAACCGGAAGTCCCCAATGTTCGCTATTCTCATGGGTGGAGTTGATTTTGTCTTAGGTGTTCAGTGGCTCAAAAATTTGGGCACAATAGAGATAAATTTTGAGGATTTGTTCATGTGCTTTCATTTTGAAGGTAGACAATTTGAACTCCAAGAACTACAAGCTAAATATCTCCTCAATTGGTTAACTCTCACCAAATGTAGAAGATTCTTAAAAGGGGGGCAGAATATTTCGTAGCACAATTGTTCTCCATGGAAGTTCCAACCGCCAAATACAAGGTATTGCACACCCTGATCTTCAGAAGGTTATTGATAAATCACACATGTAGTTGTCTTCAAGGAGCGTATGAGGATTGCCTCCCAAATGAGATCGCATGATCATGCTCATTCAATTTGATCCTAGGAAGCCAACCCCCCAACATCAAGCCTTATAGATACTCGTATGTGCAAAAAAGTGACATTGAGAAGATGGTGGAGGAAATGTTGGAAACGGTTATCATCCATCACAGTCAAAGTGCTTATTCTGCTCCCATGGTGATGGTCCGTAGGAAGGATGGCCGGTGGTGCATTTGTGCAAACTACAAAAAAACCTAGTAAGCTCACTATCAAATATATGTTTCCTATTCCTGTCATTGATTATTTATTAAATGAGTTGTATAGTGCCATTTATTTTACAAAACTAGATCTACGTTTTGGGTATCACCAAATTAGCGTCAAGCAAGAAGATATTCATAAGATAGCTTTCAGAAACCAACAAGGCCATTATGAATTCCTAGTGATGCCATTTTTCCTTACCAATGCTCCCTCCACATTCCAAAGCTTAATGAATTCGTTATTTAGACCATTCCTAAGAAATTTTTTCTTAGTATTTTTCGATGATATACTCATCTACAACAAATCATGGGAGAAACACTTACGTCACGTTAATACTGTCTTAGAAGTCTTAGAGAAACATCAACTTTATGCCAAGCCTTCAAAGTGTTCTTTTGGGGTACAGGAACTGGAATACTTGGGCCATATTGATTCTCATGAAGGTATTAAGGTGGAGCCTCACAAGATCTAGGCCATGGTGGAATGGGAAACCCCAAGAACCCTCAAAAAATTACAAGGTTTATTAGGTCTCATAGGCTATTATTGTAGATTTTTCAAAAACTATGGTAGTATAGCAACACCACTCACAAAATTATTGAAGAAGGACTCCTTTCAGTGGAATGAGGAAACATCTAGGGAATTTGAAAAATTGAAGGTAGCTATGTGCACCACTCCAGTATTGGCAACCCTAGATTTCTCCAAAACTTTTGTAGTTGAGTGCAATGCTTCAGGAAATGGAATCGGAGCAGTACTAATGCAAGAAGGACACCCCATTGCTTTTGAGAGCCGACAACTAAAAGGAAAGAATTTTTTAAAACCCACATATGAAAAGGAAATGATGGCAATACTACATGCAGTCAAACAATGGAGACCATACTTGATGGGTAGACATTTTAAGGTAAAAACTGATCATGATAGTTTGAAATATTAGGTGAATACCAAAGCATACTATCTTAGAACAACAAAAATGGGTCACTATGATGTTGGGATATGAATTTGAGATTGTTTATAAGAAAGGACAGTAAAATTTGGTCGTTGATGCTCTATCTCGGAGGGATGAGTCTGCTGAAGCATTGTTATGTGTCATCTCTATACTACATGCAGATTGGGTAGATCAAGCACGAGAAGAATGGAAGAAAGATGCAACCACACATACTCTCATTCAAAATCTCTAGGCAGATCCATCCATATCAGATCAATTTATATGGAAGGGGGATACATTGTGGTACAAAGATCGGTTATATCTATGTAAGAACTCTACACTTAAACACCATGTTCTTTCAGAGCTACATTCTTCTCCAATAGGTGGCCATGCTAGGGTTCTGAAAACATATCATAGAGTTAAGAAGGATTTATTTTGGGAGGGGTTGAAAGGATATGTTCAAAAATTTGTGGCAGAATGTTTGGTTTGCCAAAAAAATAAGTGTGAGACCATTAAGACACCTGGTCTTCTCCAACCTCTGTCTATTCCTAGTGAGAGATGGGAAGAGGTATCAATGGATTTCATCACAAGATTACTTAAATCAGAAGGGAAAAGTGTCATCATCGTTGTGGTAGACAGACTTATCAAATATGCTCATTTTTGTGCCATGGCTCATCCTTTCATAGCTAGTACCATTGGCCATCTCTTTTATGGATACAATTCAAAAGCTCCATGGCACGCCAAAAATTATAGTAAGTGATCATGATCCAATATTTACAAGTAACTTTTGGACTGATTTTTTCTCTTATCTAGGTAACCAACTAGCCCAAAGTTCCTCTTATCATCCCCAATCAGATGGGCAAAATGAGGTGGTAAATAGATGTTTAGAGGGATATATTTGATGTTTTACTTCAAATAAACAAGAATGTTGGGTGCAATGGCTGCCACTAGAAGAATGGTTGTACAATACTTCATTTCATACCTCCTCCAAAATGTCTCCATTTCTGGAACTTTATGGGTACCATCCTCCATCACTCATATCTAGCTTGAAGGTCAAACCAAAGGTGCGAACAGTCGAAGATCACATTCAGCATCAACATGAGGTACTCTCTAGTCTTAGATAAAATTTGGCACGGGCACAAAACCGTATGAAGCAACATGCTGATCAACATAGGAGTGAGCGACACTTTGAAGAGGGAGACTTTTTTTTTGTAAGGTTACAACCATATAAGCACTTATCCTTGAAACAACAACAAAAGGATAATAAGTTTTCTCTTAAATACTATGGTCCTTACCGAGTTTTGTAGAAAATTGGTAGTGTGGCATATAAGCTAGAGGTCCCTCCAGGAAGTAGAATACATCTAGTCTTTCATGTTTCTTGCTTAAAGAAAGTTATTGGGCAGCACATTTCCACCCAATCAGTGCTTCCAGAACTATAAGAGGAAGGAAGGATCATATTAGAACCTGAAGGCATTCTTCAAACACGCACCAAAAGACCAAGGACCATAGTCATTACCGAGTACCTGATCAAGTGGAAGAATTTGAATATTGAGGATGCATCATGGGAAGATGAAGCATTCATGCAGAAGCATCTAGGGTTTCGCAACATTGGGAAAATATTTCTTTGAAGGGGAGGGGCATGTTACGCCCTTAATTATATATCTTACATGGGATAGATATAGCCGACTTGTTGCTATCATAACTTAATATCATGTTGTATCTCTTTTATATATGATCTATTATCATTGGTTGGTAGGCCTTGCTGATGGCTATAGCATAGGAATAGTATAAATAGGGGTTATAGGTAATCGATGATCATTATTTTGAGTATTTGAGTCTTATTATATGTTTTGGAGGTTTCCCCCTTGAAGTGGCCAAGCTATTATACTTTCATATTGAGAGAATTTATGTCCAATATTGTGTTATTTTGTGTTCTATTGTTTGTGATAATCATAATTAATCAAGTAATTTCATTACAACTACCCACCACTATCTATATGCCATAGTGATCCCTACATCATCAATTATTTTATCAACCAACACCTCCTCCTACCCTGATGGGTTTGTAGGATGGGGTGGAGACAATGGTCTCTCCACATCATCTATGTAGTATTGTGGGGATGGTGGCAGCACATCCTAGTGTATTCCAAACTGGTGTCAGATTGTATCCACTGGAATCATCTTGTGCTCAACGAAATGCCTTCCTTATATCCACCTCAATAGCTATATCCCTTGCAAGTCTTGGGCCATCCCTCTATATGTGGGAAAACCAACGTAGGGTCTTCAAACTAATTCCATGGCATATAAACCCTCCAATTGACAACTGTAGTAATCCACATCATGCACTACCTCCTCCACTCATGGATGACCACCTATTGCCACCCATATTCTATATCTATCTCTGTCCACCATGATGTCAATCTACTATTGAAATTCCCTTTGGGTGCACAATCATTATGCGTTCATACGCTAAGTAGTGTAGTAGGAATGTACAATATATGTCATGTTGGTACATCCTCTGATAGCACCACAAATCCATGTATAACTGTGCTAAATATGTCAGTGCCCAAGTAAAAAAAAACATGATCTTTAATGATATCTTGTAGAACTCCCATCAATCCCCTCAAAAATTGGCCACCCTTTGAGTCGAGGAGTACATAACATCTCACTTCTACCATCATCAGTACTACTAATTGAGCCTCTTGTAGGTGTGAAACATACATCACTCCATTTACGAGACTAGTGTTGTTCTCCTTCAATTCACTCACCATCTCTCCAAATAGTGTAATCATCACCTCAAAATCCTCATCTACTGACACTGAATAAACGAGCTCCCTAACAATAGGTAACCATAGAATCTGGTATACATCCTCCAGCATGATCATCATCTCATCGGTGGGTAGATGGAATGTGTTGGATGTTACATCCCATCTATCGATGAGAGTGACCATAAGAATTTGATCTTGTTGGATCATCCTATACTTCCTGATCCCAACCAATTCAACCTCTCACATGTGATTCCACTCATCCTCCATGATGTTGAATCACACCTCCCCCAATAATGGTGGGACCCAATTCCACAATGTCACCTGATGTCGTGCTTGCATCCATGAAACTCAATAATGTCAAGTACTTACCTAATTTACTCATTTCTTCGCCCCTAATTACCCCCACCCCATACCCACATTTCTCTACCTACCTATCTATTTCCTAACTATTTCGTTAACCTATCATCCATTTTGTCTAGCCTACAAAAAGTCCCCATGTTCTATTTTAACACTTTCTCTCTGTTGATCTTTGACCTAACCCATACCTACCTATTTTTAGATATATATATCTTAAACCCACCTACTTCTATTCTAGTTTGCCTCCCATCTCTCTAAAAATACTTACCTCTCTATCTTCTAAGTTCATCTTTCCCCATAACTTAACCTTTTATAAACTAGGTCACTTTTCACAGTGACTGACATCGATCACTGTAAATGGCACTGATCACTCTAAGTGGCACCGGTCACCTATCTTGACCACCGATGCCAATATGCCAAACTAACGTCTGTCGATGTCTAACTGGTGTCGGTCTCTGGTTTAGACCTAAGGCCGAACCCCCATGCCCCAAATTTTGAATTTTTTTTTAAAAAAAACAACCTAAAATCTACCCCAATCCCACCTAAACCCCACCCAAATTCATTTACTCACCTAATTAATCTACATTATGTTGTCCCAATACCCAATTTCCTTCATTTTTAACGTTGTTTCAAATATTCAATTTCCACCCCATTTGTTCATTTTACCAGAAATTTAAATTAACAAGACACAATATGGATTGATTCCTACCTCAACATGTTGCCTCCTCCTCACTGGCACCTGTAGTCTTTAAACTGGTGGACCTCCAACGCCTCCTCCTACTATAGTCATGCCTCCAATTGAACTCTCGGTCCTCTAGCCAATCCAATCACTCTGAATGATCTTGTGGACATGTCTACCTAGCTCCTCCGCCACTCAGATACCTCTAACTCATCCTGGTACAATGCCTCATTCTTTTCTCCATGGAAAATGCTAAAATCCCTTGGCTTTATCATTTTCTATAAGTGGAAAGGTTAAAATGAATTTGTAGCATACAAATTTTTACTTTTACCTTACCCCCGACCTGAACAATGTCAATTTAGATTAACCAATATTGTTCATGTGCCCTAGTGTACCATAATTAGTTACTCTTGACCAGCATCTATTTTCCCTAACTGATATCGGTTATCCTGTTTGAGTCTTTTACACTATTTATCTCCACATCCAATTACTCAAAACCCTTTTTTCCTTACCCAAGTTTTAACCTAGCCTTACCACTCAACCTAATGACCTTATTACCTATAACCAAACCTCACAATCAGTTGGGGCATGTTTTTTCCCCTAACATGGCCTTACCTACAGCCTTTCCTAAATGACCCAACCCAACCTCGTCCATTGTGACACTCGAATTCACTTACTAGTTATACCTTGCAATGATACTACTCGTGTTATTCAACCTCATGACCTTACCTTGCCTAATGCCATGCTATTTATCCCAACCTAACCTTTGGTACCTTGGAACAAACCTATTTCTTATTCCTGCACCTTTCCTCGTTGTGTTTCATAACCATATCCTATACCTTGGATTCCTGAACCACTTCAACCTTGTTTGGATAAACCTACTGACCTTTGATGAAGTAGAGTTTACAAGCTCTTCAACCTAGTACCTTATTGCATTTTATAACATGTGTGTGCATTTGAATGCCCCTGCATATTACCCACACTGATATTACCATTACCTATACCCCACCTATACCTCATTTTTCATCACTTACACATTTATCAAACCACTCACTGACTCCATCTGTCACCTCTTTAGATCCTAGTTTGAGGGGAATCACCTCTACCCATACTTGGGGAAACCTAACCTCAACCCATACTTAGGGAAACCTAATATTCATTCACACCGAGATACAATGACTCCCTCTTTATTTCAGCATTGTTTATCAATACAAGCTATGCGAAAAAAAAGGGCAAATGTAGACACCAAAGTTGAGTCACACTCCCCTTAGTTCCCTTTAATTAATTAACATAACGTATTCACCTAACCATGACCCCTTATCCCGCATTCATATCAAATTAATTACTTACAATTGAATTAATGTTCATCCTAACATTATTAATTAATTTAATTATTTTAATTATGTTAATCTACACCTCATCTAGCCACATCACCTAGACACCTCACCATAGACTTATTCCTAGCCTATTAAGTAACTAAGACTGAGTCTCTACTTATCTTAACAAACTAGGACTTTTTAAAACCCTAAAATTAAAGTCCTATTTCATCTCCAATAACACTACTCACTTATATAAGTGCCAACCCTCACTTGAGACCTGGATTAGCAATCAAGATCACGCCAAACATAGTAAATATCAAACTATTTTTTGATAACTTCGACTAATTCACCCTAACCAACGCTAGTTTATCCTCGGTCGATGTCGGTCACCTAAGCCACCATCGGTTCTTTTATATACAATTTTACAACTATTTACACGGGTTGGTCATTCCAGTTTTAGGAATTCTATTGCAATCAAGCATGAGTCTCAAAGCCATCCCTACATCCAAACGATGATGACACACCCCCCGAGTATAAAACAAGCAACATGTTCTATTGTAGAGTGTTGGATTATTCACGGGAACACACAGGCTGCACTGACGCATGGCACTAAACCAGCCATCACCTCGCCAATTAACCTCTAACCACCTCTCATTCACGAGATCTTCATGGACAATAAGTAAGTAATGTGGTTTTCATCACCTATTTTTACTTTACTGTAGATATTTTAATTCTTTTAGTATTTCTATTTATGTCTATTACCCATATATCTCCATCTTCCCACCAATCCACTTGCCCAACCATTTCAAGCCTTTCCACCTTTCTTAACCTCTTCCTCTGCACTTTATCAAGTCTTATCAATCCATATTACGAGCCTAACCACACCTTCATCACTCTCTGTGTAATCAAAGAGAGGCTAAAAATCCATTTATATTAATTTATCACCCTATTTCCCCTATCAATGTCATTTTACCTTACCATCGTTGGTTTCATCCCTATACCGACATCACTCACCTGACCGATACCGGTCTCTATGCTATTTTATATTCTTAGACAAACAATCCTTCTATTCAACCAAAAACCAACCAATACCTCACCTAATCAGTCCCAAGCCTTTACCAAGACCTCGAACAAACCTGTCCTAGCCTTAAAAAAACTTTGGTTTAATTAGATTTAGTGATACATTTCGTATTTAGCATTAAATCTAGCATATTGTTTTGTATTGAGAAACCTAAATCATTGCATTACAATAGGACCTCTTTATTTCAATTTCTTATTTACGTTAACTTAAACAATGGATTTGCATCCTCTCTAGGAAGCATCACGCTTCCCAGAATCTAGCATACGCTAGGTAGTCCATTGTCATATGGTATATTAATGCTCTCTTATGTTGTCCAGTTTTGTATTTACCGGCAGTCCTTCCGAGACAAAAAAGAGTTCTCTATAATCATCTTGAATAAACTAAAAAATGCAGTGCATTCTACCTTCCACCTTTGATTTTATAGGTATTCCTCCTAGCCTCTTACCTTATCTATTTTACTCAACTTATTGGTGAAATAGTTTGAGATACGGTTCATTTTAATTACCTGTAAAATGAAATACTCATTTGTTTTGATTTTCAAATCATTGCAAAAGAGAATACTAGGAATTCCAAATTTGTGAAAGAGAGGGAAGAGAGGATCATGCTTGGTTTAAGAAAAATTTGAAATCATCGCATTTGATGAGATCATGTCTCCTTGGCATTCCATCAAAAAAATCAAAGGATTTGCATAATCTTCCACATTTTGCATTAATTTCCTCTAGGGAATTTTCAACAAAAACCTATGATAATGATCCCCTATCTCTTGCATTGGCAGATTTATAAAAATAGCTCAAAATTCTCCTTGGCATGATTGGGAAGAAACTAAAAAAGGCTAGGGAGTTTGGTTGCTTTGATATTTTTTCCAAATACTTGTACTAGTGCATTAGCTACAACAACATTTGAAGACTTTCCTTTATCCTTTTGTAATGATGGATGTCCATACAATGTTTCAAAGCTCCCATTTTTTATCACCTTGGAATGATGTTGACAATGTACTCGGAGTTGGCTTTATACTTGCCAAACACCTTTGCTAGTTTCCAAGATTAAAAAAAACTTTTATCAATTTTCAACAAAACCATATCTTTCCTACGATTCCCAGGACTCTCTAAGACACCCATTTTGTGTGTATCTTTCATTCATTGATGCCTGCAAGACCACATATTTTTGGGACATTTTGTGAAATAATTCTCATGTTGCATCTAAGTTGTATATTTGGCACATGTTGGAGTTGAGTTAGAAAAGGTGAGTCGGTTGGGTTGGACATTTGTTTCGTGCATTTTTGAGACATTGGTAAAGTTCCATGAGTATATCTAGGCCTTTATAAATGACTTCATTGGAGAGGATGGTCCGATTATCACAACATTCCATGAAACCACATTTCTTCCATACATTTTTTCAAACAATCCACATGCCTAGAGTATGGTTCCACGTTTTTTTTTTATGGAAGGCAAGACATGTTCCAAAACTCTTATTCTTACACATATGGGATGTTTTCTAGAAGATTTGAAAAGATATAGTTTGTAGGCATGTTTTATTATGTTTGGTGGATGGTGAAGTGCCTTGTGAAGGAATTGAATCCTAATGCACTTAGATGCCAGAAAAACCTATCCCCACATCCTTTTTTGCACCTTCTCACCTACCACTATTTCCTCTCCATGATCAAACTTCCACTTCACCCCTTTTTATTTTATTTTTATTTAATAATATGCATTTATTTATTTATTTTCAAGTAAAACATTTATCAGAGCTAACATTAAATATTGAAACATTTATAACATTATTTTTCTTTTATTTTAATCTTATAACATTTCAAATTTCAATCATCCATTCAATTTAAATTTATTTTCCTTAACTTTTCCCCTTGTGGGCTTTTCAACGTGTGTGTGTACGTACGTACGTACGTATGTATGTATGTATGTATGTATGTATGTATGTATGTATGTATGTATGTGCGTGCGTGTGTATGTGTGTATGTGTGTATGTATGTATGTTAGGTTATTTTTTTAACCATACTCATATGTATGGTATTACCTCATCCAATCTTAAATATGACCATATATATACCTTTTTATTATTTTCAATTCACTTTTAATACTTGAATTGTTTTAGTTTTATTCATTATTATACTTACTTTGAATTCATGATTAAGGAGTGATCACAGGGATGTAACACAACATAAACAAGAAGAACCTCAATATTTTTGACTAATGTGTGGTGATAATTTTAAAAGTTTAGAAAATGAATGAAAATAACCTTACTCATTACTCAACAATCAACCATATGTGACTAGTTGTTGAATGTCATCTCGTGATACCTTAAACAGAGTGTTTCATCTTTTGAATTTCTTTTCCTTTCTTGATAAGGAAAAAAAATTTAAATTAGCTCACTCGCAACAACACACCAACTGTCTCTATGAAGTGGAAGGCCTCTTCACTTAACAAGAAATGGGCTAGCATCTTCACTCGCTGGGCACAAAGGAATGGGCAATTACAGGAAGGGAATTACATTTGTTCTTATAAACCCTATTTTCTTATATATATAAATATAATATGTTATTATTCATTTATTCCTACAACAATATAATGCTATATTATTAATATCACATATTACTAATTATAGGGTCCAATAAAAAATTCATCTTTGATCTATTTTCCAAATTATTTAGTGATTGTATATGATAGACCATTTTAAGGTATAAATTTCATCTTCAATGTAATGATCAAGAATCTAGTATGGAAATGTGGAATTAAATTATTGACCTACATCTTCTTAATATTATTGCTCAATATTCTATCAAAAGGAGACTTATAAAAAATGGCACGTGGAGAAAATTTTTTGTTGGTATAACTCCATGTAAGTCTACTAGTTCTTTTTTTCACTAAATACACAAATGGGTTAATAAATTCCTATTGAAAATCATGAGGATGGTCGCTTAGTTAAAAATAACCAAAACAAATGTGATCGTCGAACTAGATATAATATCCCTTGTTTTAAATATTTAGAACAACATAAGTTCATTATTGGGCCCTCCTTTTACATTCTTACCTATATTTATATACTTATACCAATTCAAGAAAAGAAAATACAAATTATACCTTTTATGATCACATGTTTTATATAGAACCTTATAAGTTTGAGATCCCCCAACACCCTTCCCCTGATCTTTCCCTCTTGGTTCAATTGAGAAAATTCAAGTCCAATAAGAAAGTGTAAAAATAAGATTTTCACGAGTGTGGATTTGTTTTGCACAAAATGTTTCCATTCTTGGAATAGATTTTCTTCTATCCTTTCATTCTCTTGAGAAACAGATAAGGGTTAGGGCTAGGAGGAATACCTGTTGAATGTTTGGAGGGTGTTCGCGTACCATAGAGAGAGATCAGATCGATTGCGAAGAACTCCTTTTTGTCTGGGAAGGACTACCTGCAAGTAAGAATACAAGACCACCAGATTCTAATTAGACAATAAATGAGGGAACTACCTTAGGCCTAGGAAATATTGGACTTCCTTTCGAAGGTGGTCAGTTCCCCTGCTAATACGAATTAACACAAATTCTAACAAAGAAGTTATTGCAAAATTACAATTTAATTACCTTGTTAAAACAATAGAGAAAAGGCTGGTCTTGGTTTTGAATCACAGTGACCGATGTCGGTCACTATCATCGGTACCGGTTTCTGATAACCGATATCGGTAGGGGCAGTGATTTGGGGGCTTTTAGTGAAGGTTGGCTATAATGTGGCTATGGTGTTTATTAGGGATTTTAGGCTGGTAAATGATTGGGGATAGGTAATGGGGGTGATGGAGAAGACTTAGGGAATATGGGGGGCTATTCTTGGGGCAATGTAAGGGTAGAGGAGGTATAGTTAGATGTAGGGTGTTACCGGGTAGTGGATTTGGGAGTAGACTTATAATTACTGTGATTCAGAAGTCTAAGAAATGTTATTACAAGAACGTACCAGACACTACTTACTAGTTCCTGATGAAGATACAGGTCCAAAGACTGTGATAACGAGGGCAGGGCTCAGGTAGGATGATCTGACAATCAAAGATGAGCTATCTTCTCTCCCAATGCTTGGATGAGTGTCACTAGGCTCTGGTTACTCAGTTGCAGTCTTGGGCTTGATGTCCTTCTCTGCAAACTCTTCTCTTTCCTTCACTTGTCTCTGCTCGGCCAAGTGAATTCCTGATCTTTCCAATGAATTTCCCAGTTCCTTTGTTTTTGGTTGGGGGAGGTCATTTACAGGGAACCAATGGCGGTTACATAACCGACGGCGGTCAAGTAGGAACCGATATCGGTTAAGTCAAAGTGGGCTATTTTTAGTAAAATAGCCAACTTTCCCTCTTTTTCTCCCGAGGGATTAGTTGTGGGCTTGGTCAAGTCATGATTAGGTTGGTTTTAGTGCTGGTGAGAAGTAATTAGTCATGGGTGTGGATGTAGACCAAGTTATAGGTCTTAATTAGGTTAGTTTATGATTAGGGATAGGTCATGATGAGGTGGGGAAATGAGGTGGCAGGTTTGGAGATGTGGATTTATTAATTATAAGGTAATTAATAAATAATTGTGTAAGGTTTAGGTGATGAGGTTAGGTTGCGAAATGAGATGCGGGGCACAGGGGGTCGTAAGACACAAATTTGGTGTCTACATTAGCCCCATGTTGTCGTGTAGCTTGTCTTGTAAAGCTGCACTGACAATAATAAGAAGTGGTTACTCCCATTAAGGGTATAGGTAATCCCCCTCAAATCTATCACAGATTGAGGCAACGTGAAATCAGGGATAGGGTTGATAAAGGGTGAATAGTGTTGAGATGATGGTAAGATGGTGGGGTAAGTTCAAGGAAGCAGACGCACGTTGAAATGCAGTAGTGCGACCAGGGTACATGATTTGAAGAGCAAACAAGCAATTCATAGGCAAAGGTCGATAGTTTATCCAAAAAGGGGTGATATAATCCTGGTATCTAAGGCATAGGAAGTAGCTCCAGGGGATATAATGGGTAAGGTACAGGAATGTTTAGGCATGTTCGGGCAGTACCAAATGGTTGGTTTGGTTGAGATAAACGTCACGGTATCGGTCTAGAAAAAGTTGGTCGACTGATCAAGTCAAGTACCGTAATCATGCTAAAACATGAATAGGTGAGCTCGATTAAACAAAAAGCTACATGATGGGTGGATAAAATTGTAATTTGCGGGTTTTGGGTGAGGTATTTAATTGGTGCGGCCTTGGGTCAAGCCTAATTGATTAGGGGAGGGCCGTGGGTCGGGCCTGATTGGTTGGTTGCGGCCTTGGGTCGGACCTGATTGGTTGGTTGCGGCCGTGGGTCAGGCCAAATGGTTGGTTACGGCCTTGGGTTAGGCCAAATGGTTGGTTGCGGCCTTGGGTCAGGCCTAATTGGTTGGTTGCGGCCTTGGGTCAGGCTTGATTGGTTGGTTGCATCTGTGGGTCAGGCCAAATGGGTGGTTGCGGCCTTGGGTGCATGATTGGTTGGTTGTGGCCTTGGGTCAGGCCTAATTGGTTGGTTGCAGCCTTGGGTCAGGCCTGATTGGTTGGTTATGGCAGTGGGTTAGGCCAAATGGTTGGTTGTGGCCTTGGGTCGGGCCAAATGGTTGGTTGTGGCCTTGGGTCGGGCCTGATTGGGTTGGTTGCGGCCTTGGTTCAGGCCTAATTGGTTGGTTTGCGGCCATGGGTCAGGCCAAATGGGTGGTTGCGGCCTTGGGTCAGGCCAAATGATTGGTTACGGCCTTGGGTCGGGCCTGATTGGTCGGTTGTGGCCTTGGGCGGGCCTAATTGGTTGGTTGCGGCCTTGGGTGGGTCCAATTGGTTGGGTGCAGCCTTGGGTGGGCCAAATCGATTGGGTGCGGCCGTGAATTGGGCCAATGAAGTCAAAAAAGGATATTTAGCAAAGGAGGGTATAGGCGATGTGGTGAGAAAGGGAGATTGGTGAATCAGGGAAAATATTGTGGTGAAATAGGCATGGAACCGATATCGGTTTAGATATGATCGGTATCAGTTAGAGGATCGATACCGATGTTTTAGGGCATAATATAACTGATATCGGTTGTAGGTAAAAAAACCTATAAAAAGAAAAATACGGCCTGTCATTGTCACATTGTCAATTTGATAACCAATACGGCTTGTATGGGTTTAAAATTGATTTTGTTGATTTTTTACGTTGAGTTGGTAGTAGTTGAGTGGAGGAGTGAGTGATTGGTAGACCCCCAGCGAGTAGGAGGCAGAATTTGATTGGTGGAGGACCCAGCTGAGGAGATTTGGAGCCATGGCACAACCAGGAGGAGCAGGAGGTGATGGACTAGCTGGACCACCGCCACCTATCCCACCATGACGACGTGTAGTCGTACCGGTAGGCTCTAAACTCTTACCTTTGTGAATTGAATGAGTTTAACTTAGATTTGGGTTTTGGGTAGGAATCCAAAATGTTAATAAAATAATGAATAAACTGAAGTAATTTGTAAAATGGAGTGGGTAGGTAGGTTAGTTAGGTTAAAACGCGTAGGGTGGGTAGGTTTGTAGGGTTTTCTAGTGGGTAAAAGGGTAGAAATAGGGTAAAAAGATGTTTTTGGGGGCCGCGTCGGGTTCGGCTCTAGACCTGGACAGTGACCAATGTCAGTCACTAGGCGACTGGCATCGGTCACCAAATATTTTGCACAAATCGGATTTTTTATCTGGACCGGTGTCGGTCATATGGTCGACTGGCGCTGGTGCATAGGATGTACTGGGGAAGGGGACCGGTGGCGGTCAAGGGTGACCGGTACCGGTCATTAGTTAGGTTTGTTTTGTTGTTGTTTTTTGTGTTTTGTTGTTGTTGTTTTTGTGTTTTTTGTGTTTTGTTTGTTGTTTGTTGTGTGTTTTTATTTGTTTTTGTATGATTGTGTTTTTGTTTGTTGTTTTTTTTTGTTTTGTTTGTTGTTTGTTGTGTTTTGTTGTTTTGTTGTTTGTTTTTGTTTGTTGTTTTGTTTTTTTGTTTGGGGGTGAAGAGGGAGGGGGTAGAGTTGATAGGAAAGGTGATTGGGGTGGGGGGGAGATGGGGTGGTTGTGTGGTTGGTTCGGTTAGGATAGATTAGGTGTTGGGTATGAATTAGGAGGTGTTAAATTGGTAGGGGTATAGTTAGATGGCGAGAGTAGATCGGGGTGGTTGGTAGGGTGTGAGATAAGGAAAGGGGATATCGTAGATGTTTAGGGTAAGATAGGTGGGTGTAGATGTGTGTTATAGAGTCGGGTTGTGGTTGGGTGGGTAAAAGGGGGTATAGAGGGTTAAGGTAGTTGTTTTTGTAAAGGGTAGGCCTGATGAAGTGGGTTGTTTTTGCAGGCACGCCAGCAGCTTACGATGCGGGGATCGGATGCCCCCACTATTGAGACGGATGCAGCCACATGTGTCCACAGCGCATTGGGCCATTATGCGCGAGGTGGGACTCGGCGGAGTCCAGCGGTATAGGGCTGTGGATAGGGACCACAGCCTTATGGTTTCCCTCATCGAGAGATGGGATCCGGCAACCAATGTTTTCCATCTCCCTACTGGAGAGATGACGATTACCCTAGAGGATGTGTATCGCATCCTAAGACTGCCGATCGTAGGGGAGGCAGTGTTCCAGGTAGATGCGGAGACGGCAATGGACAGTATTCTTCAGGTATTTGGGGATGTAGACGCATTATTGACCTATCACAGCGCGAGCATTGCCTATGGCGATATGTATCGCACCCACTGACAGGAGACACGGCTTGCCATGTTGATGATGATAGGTATCACATGCTTCGCCCTCCCGAACTCAGAGGGAGGCTGCTTCCCACGGGCTTTGATGGGGGTGTTGCATGAGATGGTAGAGGAGCATACATGTTATGCCTGGGCACCAATATATCTGGTGCAGCTATACAGAGAGCTGTGGGGTTATCGCTGGATGAGGTGATTTGGGATTTGCTCAACATTTTTGTTACACTGCTAGGCATATGAGCACATCATATGTATACGACCAGTAGGGCTGCCCCAGCAGCCAGGGCCACAGATTGTATACAGATATGGCTTTCAGAGGTGGTTGGGGGTCGTGGGCCAGCCACGAGCGGTGCTCGCAGGATGGGATGTGGCCTACTACCATCATATGCTAGAGGGTTTGACCACCCTAGACATTATATGGAGGCCCTACAGAGGCCATCAGCCCCGAGGAGGAGCCCGAGCATAGATGCGCTGGATCCAGTATACTTTCTGGATAGCTGGACGGAGGCCCAGAGAGCATGAGTGGATACCCCTAGAGAGGGTACTACGGCAGTTGGGGCTGTGATAAGATGAGCCACCTCCCTTCCCACAGTACCGAAGGGATGATGTAGAGGCCCCACTGCCTGCACCACAGCCCGTTGACCTAGATTGGGTAGCAGAGAGACCGGCAGGATGATACAGTGGACGACGCCGATTGCACAGGTTCATTTTTGGTGTGGTGGGCAGGGGAGAGAGCAGCTAGGAGAGCACAACCCGCACAGCCAGATTTAGCGGCTGTTATAGCAGAGAGGGACCGGCTCTTAGGATAGGTGCAATTATTACAGGGGTAGCTTGCTGCTACACAGGCACAGATCGGGGTACTACAGGGGCAGTTAGCCCAGGCACAGGTACAGCCACAAGCACCACCACCGGCACCGGCATAGCCACAGGCACCACCATAGGCACCGGCCCCGCCGCAGGCACAGGCACCGCCACAGGTACAGGCATAGGGTGTACTGGCAGGACAGGGGCCACTATTATTAGGAGTCTGGGGACCAGCCCCAGTAGCCATGGTGGCATGGGCCTGCTATATGGAGGCGAGAGCGGAGGCCTAGTATTATCAAGATGTCCTTGATGGTACTAGGGTTGACTATTAGCCATATGCGACGCACAGAGCCGAGACCTCTCAGAGCCAGAGATCCCAGGGGGGTGTAGCCACAGCCGATGGGTCGGTGATAGGGAGGAGGTGAGAGCCAACACAAGGACCAGCAGGGAGAGGGGCTGAGGGTGGTGGGGAGAGCTGAGACATCCCTGGAGCGGAGATGGGTTTTTTGTTTGGATATTGGATATAGACACTGGTCTGCGAACTGGTTATGTATATAGAGGCCTACGTGCCCATATATGATTTATTTATTCATTCTTGTTGTATATACCGGCTTGCGAGCTGAGTACAGGTTGTATAGTTGATACCATCCTGCGAGCCGAGTATATTTTTGACATGAGAGACCGGACTACGAGCCGATTCGAGATTTTGACAGTGATAGTGGCTTGCATGCCGGCTTTGTATTATTTTGAGATCACAGAGGCCCCCATGTAGGGCAAGTTGTATATTTAAACATTGATATATATAGAGATGATGATTTTGATCCACATGGTGTGTATAAAATGTTTTATGTGTTTTGTCGATGGTTTTTTGAAATTGAATGTATATAGATGATGAGTTTGATCCACATGGTGTGTATAAAATGTTTTATATGTTTTGTCGATGGTTTTTGAAATTGAATGTATATAGATGATGAGTTTGATCCACATGGTGTGTATACTGATGGGTTTGAAGTAGATATTAAAATGTCGTATGTATTTTGTCGATGGTTGTTTTAATGTAGATAGATGATGTTGATGAAATTGTGATGATATATTGATGTGATTTTGATGACAAATATTGATAATGGTGTCGTTATGCAGGAAAAAGAGGCGGGCGCCACAAAAATTTGCAAAAAATAAAGAAAAGGCCCAGGTTTAAGCAAAAGGAGACATGTGACCGATATCGGTTAGCTAACCGACGTCGGTAGATCAAGGACCGATATCGGTTAGGTAACCGATACCGGTTATTACCAAAACGAGATTTTCTAAAAATAGAAAAGCTTGGGTGGCAACTTAAGTTCTTATTTTTAGAGTCATGCAACAAGTTAAATACGCGAATGCGACGCTATTTGATGACTGATACAGGTAATTGCCTGAGAGAATTGAGTGATAAGGAGGAAAGAGACAGGTAAAGTGAGTGTGGGCTGAGATTAAGAAGGTAGAAAGGCAAGTTATATTTGAAGAGGGTGGTGAACATGGCTGAACGAGGAGAAGCATCCAGCAGGCAGAGACAAGAGGGAAGACAGGTTCCACCCCAAGCTGCTGCATCCCAAGAGGTAAACTGTTTGGTTGTAATTTAATTCTTGCATGTGTTATGAATAGGATGAGAGAAGGTAAGTGGATAGAGATGAGAAAGAAAAGGTGATAGGAAAGGGTTTGGGATGGGGTGAGTGTGATGGGGTAGGTAAGTGGGGGTTTCACGTATGTTTGTAGGTACAGAGAGGAGTAAACGAGCAAAATAATTATCGTAGGTGGTGGTTTTAAGCAGGCTGTATAGGATTGACAGTGACCGATATCATTTAGAGATAACCGGTATCGGTTAGTAAACTGGTATCGGTTATCTATAACCGATACCGGTTACTGTAGGAATTTCCAGAATGTGAGAAAAAACACTTGGGGATTTGATTTATTGAATGGTTGTGTGTCGTTTTGATGTATGCAGGCAGAGGCAGGGTTGAGGATGAATGATAGTGTGCCAGCTTTATTGTCACGAATCCGAGCGGATGTAACACCAGCTGAATGGGCATTGATAAACCGTGTGGGGTTAAGTGGAATCCGCTATTATTCACGAATCACACGCAATCATGCTATGTTGCAGGCATTGATTGAGAGATGGAATCCAGAAAAGAATACCTTCTATCTGCCAACAGGGGAGATGACAGTGACGTTGGAAGATGTGTTTAGGATCTTGAGGCTCCCAATTATAGGAAGACCAGTGTATCAGGCAGGGCCGAGTGCAGCGCGGGGAGCAATAACAACAGTATTTGGTCCAGCTGCACGAGATTTGACACAACGAGGTTTGACATTCACTTATGGTATAATGTATGCAGCACACTCCGAGGCAACAAGGTTGGCAGTAGTATTAATGATAGCGGTGGGGTATTATGCATTACCGAGGGTGGATGGGGGAAGATTTCCAAAAGCATTGATGTGTATTATTTGGGAAATGATAGAAAGGAGCGTGAATTTCGCATGGGCACCTGCATATCTGGCGGAGCTATACAGGGGTTTATGGGCCTGCAGGTGAAATCACAGGATGACACTAGATTGTTCATACTTATTACATTGTTGGGCCTATGAGCACATTGTTTGTGTGTGACCGATAGGCCGACCCATCCAGTCGGGAGAGATAGGAGTGCAGAGGTTGGGATTCAGACGATGGGTCCAGACAGAACAAGAGGCAAGATCCTAGGCCGTGACAGAGGACATCGAGTATTATAGGCAGGTGTGGGAGATGGTGACGATTGCGGATATCTGTTGGAGGCCTTACGGGAACTATATGGTGACAGAGAACATAGCTGAGGAGTTGAGGGGTGTAGAGCGATTGAGGTGGATCGCAGGGCACAGGCCAGGTGAGTACGAGAGGATTCCTCTAGATCGCGTGCGGCGACAATTTAGATTTGTTTAGGATATACCCATGGCTTATAGACCATACATGAGGATCGATGCCGAGGTGGCATTCTCACCTCCCCGGTCGACATCTCCAGAAGGACCAGAAGAGATAGCAGCGATCGCAGGGTAATGGATGCAGGAGCGACAGAGGCTTATAGAATATGGTGGGTAGCAGAGCTGCGAGGTTCACGTGAGAGGGCCGATCATCCTGACATAGCTATGATTACAGCAGAGAGAGATCATCTACAGGGTTTAGTTCATCAGCTCCAAACGTGGGTGAATGAGACAACGGGATTGTTAGCGGTTGCAGAGTCACGAGTGGAGAGACTAGAGGTGAGATTCCGCCACGCGAGAGGGCATATTCATATGTTACAGGAGAGGTTAGCAGATCGGTGGGAGGAACCAATAGCAGTGGCACCTTTGAGGATGGAGAGGCCAGGCGAGCGGTGTTGACGATCACAATCATCACCTGGTTCAGGATGAGGCGCAAGGGTCTAAGTGAATTTCATAGAGGTATAAGAATAAATAAGGATGCCGACCTGCGCGTCGATGATAGAGAAGATGTATGTGTTTAACATCTAAATAAAACTGAATATGTATGTTGATTTGAGGTATGATAATAATAAGAATGGTTGTGTTTTGAATGTTTTGTTTTGAAAAAGGATAAAGATGAATGTGAGCAAATAGAAATACACAAAAAGATTTATATTTACCACACATGATAGGTTATGGTAGGGGATGGTCGAGCTAACCTTGGGAGACCCCATGTCTCCTAAGTGCTGCCTACATAGCCCATTGCACAAAGCAAGGAGGGGCCTCAGACCGATGTAGTTCTCCCTTAGGACCAGGGAGAGGTGAATTTAGGCAACTTGGTTATAGTTAGGCAATTTGTTGGCTGGTAAAAATATTGATATTGGTAGGGTAACGTTGTTGGTGTAGGTATAGGTGAAGCAAAAGTTAGCTTATCCAAGTAGTAGGGAACCGTGTCCTGATTAAGGTCAACACACAATCCTAGATTCGAGTAAAAGAGGAAAAAGTGTCCCGTAGTTGAGAAGAGCTAAACAAACCACATATTAACATAGGATGAGCTTGAATCCCTAGGTGCCTTGCATAGGCAAGAAGTCGATAGGTGAAAAGAGTTGTATAATCACAATATATCGAATATACGTCACGTCCCTTGAGTTTTGTTGTTTTGACAAATGGTGAGGTGAGGTGGCTGGTATATCGGGGGTGCAGAGAACTTGTTATAAGGTGATTATTCTGACTAAAGAGAACCAAACCTAAATAGACAAGTCCATGACTCAAAAGTGCTTTGGAATACTACTTTTTACTTTTCTGGATATAGACTGATCGATGCGGGAAGTCCATAGGGGATATGCATTTTGTTGTTCTTGAGCTCTTCACGAAGCTGATCAATGCGAGAAGCTTCTGATAAAGGCTGACTTTGTATAGCTGTCCTTCAAGGGAGCAGTCTATTTATAGTAGCAGATGTGGTTTTTGTGTATAGCTGTCCTTCGGGGGAGCAGTCTATTTATAATAGTAGAAGTGGCTTTGCACATAGCTATCCTTCGAGGGAGCAGTCTATGTATAACTTTAGAGGTCTAGATGTCCGTTTGGCATGAACCATCTAGTGTTGTAGGAAGTTTGACTCAAGAATATCCCATAAGCATATAATTGAGAACGTGTTATTTTGATACTTTTAAGTCATGGACTAGACTAAAAAAGGGGAAGGCATCTTTAAGGGGAGGTTATGACCAAACCATGTGAGCTTGATTTTATTTTGAGATGCATGAAACAAAGTGTATGAGGTGGTAAATGAGCTCAAGGGATGAGCGCAAGGTAGATAAGAAGTGATGTAACACTAAATTCAACAGTAGAATGGTCGGAGATGCAAGGCATTAAGGGGTTCAGGCTCAGGTTTACCATTAAGCGAAGCTAAACGATAAGTGCCTGATCCGTAGATGTGAGTGATAATGTAAGGCCCAATCCAATTTGGAGCAAATTTGCCGCGTTTGCTCTTTTCTAGTTTGGTTACATGTTGATTCTCTTTGAGGACAAGATCACCAACCTTAAAGGTACGCTCATGAAGTTGCTTATCATAAGCACGCTTGATGCGCTTTTGATAGATTTGAAGGTGGTCAAGAGCTGTAAGACGACGCTCGTCAAGAAGCTCCAATTGGGCTAACCGCTCTTGGCGGAAATCATCATTGGTGAGAATATCCTGAAGAGATATTCTTAGGGAGGGTATTTGTATTTCGAGAGGTAAGATAGCCTCGGTACCATATACCAAAGAAAATGGGGTGGCATTAGTGGAGGTGCGAATGCTAGTCCGATAAGCCCAAAGGGCAAAGGGGATGTGATCAGGCCAATTGCTTCCAGAATCGTTAACAACTTTCATGAGGATTTTGGTTAGGGTTTTATTAGAAGATTCGGCTTGACCATTTGCTTGTGGATAGTAAGGTGATGAGAAGCTAAGTTTGATACCAAAGTTGTCACAAAGGTCTTGTAACAACTTATTTTTGAAAGATTTTCCATTATCTGTTATCAGGTGATGAGGAACGCCAAAACGACAGATAATGTGATGGTTAATGAATTTGATGATTTTTTCTTTTTTGGTTGAAATGAGTGGAATGGCTTCCACCCATTTAGTGTAATATTCGGTTGCTGTGATTATCCAATGGTGACATTGCGAAGAGGGTGGGTGAATCTCACCAATAAGGTCTAAACCCCATTGTGAGAAAGGCCAAAGATCTCGTGCGACCTGTAGCGGATGGCTAGGAGTATGTTGAAGGTTGGCATGTTGTTGACACATAACACAACGCTTAACATATTCGTAGCAGTCGTTATTAAGAGTAGGCCAATAATAGCCTAGGCGAAGGATTCGTTTGGCCACGGCAAGGCCACTAAAATGTCCACCACAAATACCGTCGTGGACTTGTTGGATGGTATAGGTGACCTCCGCACCGGTTAGACATCGAAGGAGGATGCCATCAAAGCCACGTTTATAGAGGAGTCCCCCCATGACGACATAACGAGAAACACTTTTAAGAAAAGCACGTTTTCCATTACTAGTAAGGTCAGGTGGGAGAACAGAGGTTGTAAGGTAGTCATGAAATTGGTGATACCAGGTATCCTGCGAATTAGCAGACACATTATTTATCATACAAACATCCGGGCAGAGTAAGATGGGGCAAAGAGTTGTTGGACCAAGACGAATATGTCAGAGTCAGTTGGTGAGGCAGGAATTTGTGAGGCTAAGCAAGCCATAGTATCCATAAATTTGTTAGTGGAGCAGGGAATGGTTTGGATAGAATAATGAGTAAATAAGGTCAAAAGTGAATCCACGTAATGTTTGTACTTTTGAAGTTCCTCATTTTTACATTGGTAGATGCCCATAACTTGATTGACTACCAATTGAGAGTCACCGAAAATATTGATAGATTTGACACCTAAGTGTAACGCAACCTGGAGACCCAAAACAAGGGCCTCGTATTCCGCTGTATTATTAGTGCAGGGGAAATCGAGCCAGAATGAAAGAGGCATAGGCTCAGCGTCAAGAGGAATGAGAACAACGCTGGCTCCTCCACCATGCTGGCATTTGGATCCATCGAAGAAGAGGGTCATTGGATACGACTCCTCACTGAGTGAAAGAGTGGCGATGAGTTCGTCGGGGAAATTAAAATTGGTAAATTACTCCCCAGGTAAAGGGGCTTCCGCGAGTTGGTCTGCGATAGTTTTTCCTTTGATTGATTTCTAGTGTACAAATTCAAGGTCGAGGTCGGCAAGGAGCATAAGCCATCGGGCGATGCGTTGGTTTAGATGTGGTTTGGCGTACATATAATGAATGGGGTCCGCGTTGGTGATGACAAAAGTTTTGTGATTCAGGAGGTAGTGTCGGAGTTTGGTGGCTACGAATGATAGGGCTAGGCACAAATTTTCTACATGTGTATACCTAGTCTCGTAATCCACGAGAGTACAACTTATGTAATAAACGGCTTGTTCTCGATGCTCGGAGTCACGATGTGCGAGCATGGCTCCTACAACATGGTCGGTGGCAGAAAGGTAAAGGTAGAAAGGGCGATCGTCCTGAGGTGGGATAAGCACAGGTGGTTGCAAGAGATAGGCTTTAAGAGCCTCAAAGGCTTGGTGGCACTCTTCGCTCCATTGAAAGGCAATGTCCTTTTTAAGGAGATGATGGAAAGGTTGACATCGATCCGAGAGTTGAGAGATGAAACGCCGGATAGATTGGAGTTTACCTTGCAAACTACGCAATTGTTTGAGGTTAGTAGGTGGGGGCATTTCTAGGATAGCTTTGACTTTAGCTGGATCGACCTCGATGCCACGCAAAGAGACAATAAAACCAAGGAGTTTTCCCGAAAGGACACCAAAGACACATTTCTTTGGTTGAAGACGAACACAATATTGTAATAGGTGATCAAAAATAATGGTTAAAACATCGAGATGTTCACTGCGATGTTTAGATTTGCCAAGAAGATCATCGACATAATCCTCAAGGATAGTGTGCATGATGTCATGAAAAATGTAAGTCATAGCCCGTTGATAGGTCGCACCAGCATTCTTAAGGCCAAATGGCATGACACGATAACAGAAGGTTCCCCAAGGAGTTATGAAGGTAGTTTTATGTTGATCGGCTGGGGCTACCAAAATTTGATTGTATCCTGAGAAGCCATCCATGAGAGAAAGCATCTCATGGCCTGCAGTGAGATCAACAAGTTGATCAATACTTGGGAGGGGGAAGTCATCCTTCGGGAAAGCGAGGTTAAGGTCCCAGAAATCCGTACATATCCGAAGTCCCCCCATTGCTTTAGTAACAGGTACGATGTTAGAGATCCATTGAGGATAGTCAATAGGTAAGATGAAGGAAACAGAAAGGAGTTGTTGAAGCTCTTCTTTGACCAAGAGGGCAATGCGTGGATGCATTTTTCTCAGTTTCTGTTTAACTGGTTTGGCATCGGGTTTTAGGGTAATGTTATGGACAGCAATGTCAGGATCAATTCCTGGCATGTCAGCGTAGGACCAAGCGAAAGCTTGGTTGTAGGCACAGAGGAAAGTAGTGAAGGCAGTTTGTTCTGATGCAGTAAGAGATTGTCCGATCTTCACAATGTGAGGATCGTCCTCAGTGTGGATGTTGATTTCTATAGTCGACTCATTCAACATGGTTTGAGTGTCAGATGGCAAGGCACGTTGAATATAAGAGTCATCCACACCAAGGTAAGTGAGGATGGAGTCGTCATCCTGGCACTCAACAACATTAATTGAAGGTGAGTCCTCTTCGATCATGTCTGGATATAGAAGGGGAAGAGAAGATGGGTCTTCATTATCGCGTTGATAAGTGAGAGGACCCAAGAAGATAGCGTTTATGAAAAAAAAAGTTAGGAGGGATAGATTCAGGGTCTATCGACTCTGTGGGTGACGATGGAAAAATGGGTGATGATGGTTCGGAAGAGGTGACTTCGTCATCTTCCTGTATACAATGGATATGTGGTGTTTTCGGTGTAGGTGGTTCAGAGAATCCAAGACCACGACGATATTTGTGTTTGCGTGTAGTAATGGGAATGATCGTATGTTGGCCTTGTTCATAAAGACCGAAACTAAAGCCCTTCCAAGCACAGCGTGTCAAGAAGGTGAGAGCAAAACGACGATTAGTTAGATATTTAAAATCAGATTGGAAGGGAACCACACCAAGGGGAGGTTCAGGGGTGACAGAGGATGTGTCGACACCCCCATACGTTAGGTTGGTGCAGAAATTAGGTGGTCCATAGGATATTACTTCCCCCACACGACGGTCGTAGGTAGGATGCGCATGTAACTATCCATACTCCTGTGGAGTATGAAACGTGCTAACGTTATATAGGCGATACTCCCCCAGTGTAAGGCATTGAAAAACATCGACTAAGGGATATGAGGTTGGGATATTGTCCACAGGAAAGGAAGTGGTATTTGCGACGGTGGTTTCATTGGTTGAAGGTGTAGGTGCGGTTGAGGTGGATGGTTGAGGTGTGGTTGAAGTGGATGGTTGGGTTGGATGAATGGGTGTCTTGACTGGTACAAGCACATCATTAGGGAGATATAACATATTGCAGGTTTTGAAGGGGGGAGGGTCAGCTTTTACGGTGTAGGATTTCCCCTCATACTCAAATTTTATGCATCTATGTCAGGTGGAGGGAACGCATCCCATAGCCTAGATCCAAGGGCGGCCTAACAACATGTTGTATTGGAATTCACCATCAAGGACATAGAAGATTTCGGGTAAGGTACGTGGCCCTACACGAATGTTAAGGATCACAGTGCCTAAGGTAGAAGTAATAGCATCGTTGAATGAACACAGCATGGTGGGGTTGGCACACATGCAGCTAGAGGGGATATTCATTTGTTGGAAGGATTTGGAAGAGATGATGTTTAGGCTAGCACCTCCGTCAATCATAACATGATGTACGCAGATGTCTCGGATGTAAGCTGAGATGAAAAGAGTGGGGTCAGGATCTTTTGCATTTTTCGTTTTCAGAGAAACTGACAGTAGCGGTTTGCTGTACAGGGACGGAAGTGATAGATTGTTTGGTGAGAGAAGCAACGTGGTAGGGTGTTAAGATGGAGGTAACGGGCAAGGTTTCATTAGGTAAGACCTCTATCCCTTGAAGGATTACAATGAGAGCTTGTCAATGAGATTCAGAGGTCTGTATGAGATCATACAGTGTCATTTTTACAGGTGATTGGTGAAGCTATTTGATCATGGTTCGGTGGGAAAATCCATCAGAGATGGGGTAGGAAGGTCCACGAATAACCACTTTAGGTGGTGGTGCGATCGGGATGGTGGACGGAGAAAGAGAGGCCGCAGGTGTGCTTTCTTTATCTTTCCCATTGTTTTTCTACCCTCGAGTAGCAACACTAATCATGTTGATCTCGTGAACACGAGAGGAGGAAGACAATAGGGATAAGTCATGGTCTTTGAGAGGTGGGATTGTAATAATGATAGATCTTGGTGAGGCAGGGACAGGTGGTATAGGAGAGGGAATTGAAGTTAAAGGTCTCTCCCTTCATAAGTTGACTTTCTTAACCTTTCTATCTAAGAGAGGTGACTGACGAAGGATGGCTTTCAAAGCTTTTCATCCCTCTACATCATGTCCTCGTGTGCGGTGGTAAGCGCAGATTTTATACTCATCATAACCTATAGGTCGAGGTTTAGATGGATCATAAGGTCTAAGTGGGGGTAGGGAAATGGTTGCATTCTCCACCAACATATCAAGGATCTTAGCGTAAGATCCTTTAAGTGGGTCAAAGTCAGAGGAAGATGAAGCTATTGATTGGGTGGGTTTTGGTAATGTTTGGGTATGGTTGGTTCGTACGGGTGGTGGTTTAGACAAGGGGTTTTGATAATTAGATTTAACTAAACGTGGCTTGTTTGGCGCAGAAGTTATGTTTAGCTGGTTAGATGATGAGGCCATAGATGGTGGTATCAAGAAACAACCACGGAGAAAGAGGAGTGACAGCAAACAAATCCTTTGATGATGGATTTTGTTTAGGGTTGATAGGTGGACAGGATTATGGATGTAGAAGGTGCAGGTCGTTTTAAAGAAAACGCAGGAGGTACGATGTATTGAGGCAAGGTGGAGGGGTGAGGTCCCAATATAGAATGTAGGTGTGATGGCGAGGGTTTTAGTTGTGACAGAGGCATAGACTGGACTTGAGGAGATTGGGTATGTCTCCTAGGTGGATGGACGGCTTGATTTTTGGATAAATCTAACCGTTTAGGTGGGTGTGTTAAGCTGGGTATTGGTGAAGTCCCAAGCGTACGAGAAGGTTTGGTTAGTTTAATAGAGGCGGATGAGGTATTCGGTAGAGATGAGGGGGGTGAAGGTGAGGACATAGGCATTTTGAGTTTTTGTAAACACTACGGATATATGGTAGAGGTGTCTAGATCGGTCATCTGCATCTGAGTAGAGCATGGTGTACTCAAATGCTCCCATAGGACTTGTCTATCTTCTGAGGGATGACAATCTTCACGTGTGAATAGGAACTTTTGTATGGAAGAGAGGTGGGTTGTAATTCCGGTCCACTGTGGGTGTGATACAGGGGGTAAATGAGTTTCTGTATCAATGGGTGTTAAGAGGTAAACTGGTTGTTGAAAAGATTCAGGCGATGAAGAACTAATAGGTAGAAGGGCATGTTTGAGGGGATCTGTCATGATTAAAGAATGTGGTGATGTTGGTTCGAGGGGTTCCTCTTCCAAGGATGATAGAAACAGTGGCGAGCCTTCCTCTTTTATAGCAAGAGTGGTAGGAGGAGATGTTTAGGAAATAGATAAGGTAGATAACATCCGCTCACAATCTTGCAAGGATGTGGTGTAAGAAGGCTCATCTGTGAGAAGAGAACTCTGGGTGGTTAATTCCTTTATGGGTAAAGGAACAGCAAATATTTCATCTTGTCTTGGTGGTGGTGAAGGGGGTTCGGGTTCCTGCATTAGTGAAGAGGATTGATTCAAAATTTTCTCGATAGAAGCGTTTGATTGGGAGTCAAAGACCTCATGGATTTCATGAACACTCTCCTCAGCTAAGATATCTTGGTTTATGTTACTGTTAGATGAGTGGTTTAGGAATGGTTTGTTGAAGATTTTCAAATTTCGGTTAGCAGGGGCATTAGGATTATCAAGGGTTATATCCCCTGCATCAACCATTTCCTGCACTATATTTTTCAACATCTTACAGTTTTCGTGACTGTGTCCCTTCACGCGGTGGAAGTTACAGAAGTCATTTTCTTTGTACCAAGAAGGTATAGCACAGGTGGAATCAAACCCGGAGTGAGGTTTAACAGGAGGCAAGGTGATAGCTCCTGCTTTGAGCAATTTTTCCAAGAAGACACCATAAGTTTCTCCCAAGGGAGTGTAATTGATGGGCTCGGCTTTATACTTATAGGTGGTTTTTGGCGGGGTACTAGATAGTGCTTGGGATTTGACCATCACCGCGTGTACAGCTCCTTTTGATTTCGAAGCAGTCGATGCATGAGAATTGGTGGTGTTGGGTTTATTGGTGGAGTCTTGGGTTCAGAAAATTAGGGTTTTTGTTGCGCAACCGCAATTTCTCTTCCTCTAAGGCTCGAATTTCTAGTTTCCGAGCCATAGTAAAGGCCTCATCAAAGGTACGGAAAGTTTTAATTTGGAGGGTAGGAGAAATGTGCTTAGCGCAGGCTCGCGTAAAGAGTTCGATGATTTCGGCCTGAGGCAAGGCATAAGTAAGTTGGTTGATGAGGCCCCGCCATTGTCCAACGAAATCTGTGATAGATTCGTCTTCAAATTATTGGACGACATAGAGGTCGGTGATAGATACCTTCTTAGCAATATTAATGGAGAAATGATCCAAGAAAGATTGGGCTAATTGGTTAAAAGAGAAGATTGAGTGCTGGGTTAAAGCACTGTACCACTCCAAGGTGGGTTCTGATAAGGACATGGGAAAGGTGCGGAGTAGTAAGCCATCGTCATGAGTAATCAGATAGCAGGCATGTCTAAATGATCACAAGTGTTTTTGAGGATCCGCCTTACTATTAAAACGAGTGAACTTTGGTAATTCCCATTGAGGAGGATATGAATGAAGAGGGACAGAAGGATGAATAGGCTCCCGAAAAACTTTCTCGTATGTCAGGGTTCTACGGCTTCCTGAAACAGAAGCATCCAGATTTTACATCTCTTCCATCATTTGTTTGATGAAATCAGTGGTTGAATGAGATGATGGTGCGGTTGTTGTAAACAGAGGAGGATTGGGCCAAGAGCCCCCACTAGACAATGGTGGGGTTAAATGTTGATAAGGTATTGAGGATGAATATGTTGAGGTGGCCGAATAGGGATGTCCTATATAAGGTGTTGAAGCCACCGGATAAGTGTGTGGAAATGAAAAGGTGGGCGGAGCTTGAGAAGGAAAGCTCATGTGGATAGGTGGCAGAGAGCAAGATATGAAAGGGACAGTCTGCAAGAGAGACAAGGTAGGAGCAGTTGGCGGTAATGATACGTGGGGCCCCAGATTAACAAAAGGAAAGCCAATTTGTGCCGTAAGAACCTCTGAAGCCACTGAGCTGGGAGACGGGGCTAAGGATGAAGAAGGTAAGGCAGAGTTATCAGGTGGAGAAGGAGCTAAATGAGCAGCTATACTAATAGGCATACCCACGAGAAGTTGGCTGTTGGGTGTACGGTCAGGGGCATGAAACAAATAGTACTGTACATTGCTAGGATTAGCATCCAAAAATTTCACAAATTCCTTATCTCCTACAAGAATTTTGGGAACCTCACTAGTGTCCATAGGATTCCCTATAGAATGTGAAGGGGGTGATTCAGGCAAAGGCACAAAATAGGCATGTGAAACCATGGCTGCGGCTTGTTTCTGAGTGATAACAACCATGGACAAGACTACACAATAGGGATGCAACCTATCAGGAACAGAAGCAGCAACAAAATGTTAGAATTGGTAGGTTACTGGTTTTGGGAACTATGAAAGACAGTAACCGATATCGGTCTGGTAACCGATGTCGGTTAGACTGTAGCTGGCGTCGATAAGTTAACCGATGTTGGTAGAATAGGACTGGTGTAAGAAGCTATAGGAAGTTGCTGATTTGGGGTTAACAATGCTTAGTATGCCTACCCAACTGTTCTGAAGTGATCACTAAAACAATGTAGGATAGAGAAACAGAACTAAAAACAAGCAAGATGCACAAGCAAATCAAGAGACTAACCCCAGGATTAGTTTTAATTATTGTGGGCTTATACCTTAGACGCAAGATGATGTCAATCCTAAAAAAAAGACCTAAGGGGGATGTCAAGTTTATTTTGGCTTATAAGGTTACCTCAATCGGGCGGAGGAATACCGCGGAAAAAGGGGGGATGTTTGAGTTGTTGTGTTGATTATGACGTGATTTGGTATGTGTTGTGTAGTGAAAGTAAGATTAATTTCTTGTCAATACCATGGATATCACCCCCACGTGTACGACCTATTACTTAATCTACGTTCACTAGAATTGAAAACAACAAGCAAGAATGTGATGCACGTGTTTTAAACCCAAATCGAAAATGATATTCAATGAAGCAAAAGAGATGACTTTCACTAATGCAAAGATGTGAAAGCAAGACAAATTCTTTTTACCAAAAATGACAAAATATCTTGTGAATATTTAGCAGAAACAAATAGCAAGTATGCTCCCTATATGAAAGCAAGCAAGAAAGAAAGAAACCCGAAATGGGTCCCACCGGGCGTGCCAAAATGTTTCGCACAAAATGTTTTCATTCTTGGAATAGAGTTGCTTCTATCCTTTCATTCTCTTGAGAAACAGATAAGGGTTAGGGCTAGGAGGAATACCTATTGAATGTTTGGAGGGTGTGCGTGTACCATAGAGAGAGATCAGATCGATTGCGAAGAACTCCTTTTTATCTGGGAAGGACTACCTGCAAGTAAGAATACAAGACCACCAGATTCTAATTAGACAATAAATGAGGGAACCACCTTAGGCCCAAGAAATATTGGACTTCCTTTCGAAGGTGGTCAGTTCCCCTACTAATACGAATTAACACAAATTCTAACAAAGAAGTTATTGCAAAATTACAATTTAATTACCTTGTTAAAACAATAGAGAGAAGGCTGGTCTTGGTTTTGAATCACAGTGACCGATGCCGGTCACTGTCACCGGTACCAGTTTCTGATAACCGATATTGGTAGGGGCAGTGATTTGGGGGCTTTTAGTGAAGGTTGGCTATAATGTGGCTATGGTGTTTATTAGGGCTTTTAGGCTGGTAAATGATTGGGGATAGGTAATGGGGGTGATGGAGAAGACTCAGGGAATATGGGGGGCTATTCTTGGGGCAATGTAAGGGTAGAGGAGGTACAGTTAGATGTAGGGTGTTACCGGGTAGTGGATCTGGGAGTAGAATTATAATTACTGTGATTCAGAAGTCCAAGAAATGTTATTACAAGAATGTACCAGACACTACTTACTAGTTCCTGATGAAGATACATGTCCAAGGATTGTGATAACGAGGGTAGGGCTCAGATAGGATGATCTGACAATCAAAGATGAGCTATCTTCTCTCCCAATGCTTGGATGAGTGTCATTGGGCTCTGGTTACTCAGTTGCAGTCTTGGGCTTGATGTCCTTCTTTGTAAACTCTTCTCTTTCCTTCACTTATCTCTGCTCGACCAAGTGAATTCTGGATCTTTCCAATGAATTTCCCAGTTCCTTTGTTTTTGGTTGGGGGAGGTCATTTACAGGGAACCGATGGTGGTTACGTAACCGACGGCGGTCGAGTAGGAACCGATATCGGTTAAGTCCAAGTGGGCTATTTTTAGTAAAATAGCCAACTTTCCCTCCTTTTCTCCCAAGGGATTAGTTGTGGGCTTGGTCAAGTCATGATTAGGTTGGTTTTGGTGTGGGTGAGAAGTAATTAGTCATGGGTGTGGATGTAGACCAAGTTATAGGTCTTAATTAGGTTAGTTTAGGATTAGGGCTAGGTCATGATGAGGTGGCGAAATGAGGTGGCAGGTTTGGAGATGTGGATTTATTAATTATAAGGTAATTAATAAATAATTGTGTAAGGTTTAGGTGATGAGGTTAGGTTGCGAAATGAGATGCGGGGCACAGGGGGTCGTAAGACACAAATTTGTTGTCTACAGGATTACTACCATCTAGAAGAAATAGGCTCATTTTCTTTTGTGTATTTTTCATCAAGGATTATGAATTGGCTCTGACTTAGTATAGTTTGGAACATGTCACATATACTTTTTGTTGTTTCCATCACCTTGAATCACTGAAACATTTCTTTTTCTTTTTCAACTATTCATAGTTTTCCTAGGAGAAGATTCACACCCTCCTTTAAACCTTATCAAATAGAATATTGACTCAAAAATGGTTATTTTAGGAGAATCATCCTTCACTCTTACAAAATTAACATAATTTTTTTTTTATTTCATTCTAAAAATAAATTTCAATAATGGAAAAATAGATTTGATGTTGATTTCAATCATATTACTCATAATTAATGTTTTCCAATTAGTAAATAATCTCACATCATTATTAATGTCATTGTCTATATTCAAGTACAAGTAGAGAAATTCCAACTAGAGGTTTCTCATCTCTAGAAATTGTTGTATTAAGGTAATGGATATTATGTAGTTACCTGAGTCCCTCCAAATCCTCCTCACCGCTATTTGAACCCTTAAGGTTTTAGCTTGGGTCATTAAGGAATTTCTCCCCAGGTTGGTTATGTCACTAGCTCCTAACTACCATGATTGTGCCAAAGGTGGCCTTGTCCATGCTCATTAATGCTCTATTTGTTAGGTGGTTCCATGGCCAGGGAAGTTTCCTTTCTTTAGAGAATAGATTTTCCTTACTGGGTACGAAAATGTAGATGAAAAATATTTTAAAAATTTTAAAGATGATAAATGGAGCTTGTTACCTGATGATAAAAATCCTCATGGTAGTAATGCGTGATAAATATGATGATCCTCCATATCCATTGCACATTCTTGTTGTGTCTCATGTTGTTACATTATGTTGTGTGGTTTGATTGTATTTGCAATGCTAAAGTATATTATATTTTAAAATTGAAAAGGTTATTTAGGTATAGATTATTAAGTTGATCGATTGTTTTCTTAGCTAAAGTTAATGTGACACTGGGATTGTGTTTCACTCCACTTAATTTTATTTATGGTTAGATATGTACCTTAACATTTATATATATATATGGAATATATTTTCAAAACATAATTAAGAAGTATATAATTTAGATAGCATTCCAATTTTCAATAGTTTTTTACATCTGTTATAAAATAAGGGTCTGGAAATATGCATACAACATACCAAGTATATTGAATTTTGTCAAATTTTCATTACCAATTTGTTCAAGATAGGAGGGTTTTGTTAATAATGTAGGGATAACACATGCCCATGTTAGTACTCTATTATTTATGTGACTTGTAAACTGTATAGGATAGATTACAATTTATAAGAAGGAAAACAATTTCTTAGTGATATGCGTCGAAACTAGGAAATTTGAGTGAGGATTTTGAGGGCCAAAACCACTTGATCGCATTTATTGGACCAATTTTGCATTTGACATAGGGTTCCATATTTTTACTATAAGGAACAAATCATGTTGAATAGATAGCTCATATTTTCATGGCACAATTCATCTTCTTGTTTGGACTCCTTTTATATTGTCTATCACTAATGAATATCTCAAGAATCGCACAAAAATTGTTATTATCTTAAAAAATCCTAGCATCTAGTACTTTCAAACTCTTTCAATTATTAAATAATTTTCTATAATCCAAATATATTATAATATTTTGTATATACAAAATTAAAGATATCAAAATCAAATATAATATAGGGTCGCATAGTCTTATTATCACTTCAGCTTCTGTCAAAATTATAGGTACATTTGTTGCTAAAAGTATCTGGAAATCCTTTGAGCCGGTCAAGCCTTTGATGCATTCGCTTGGAAATGGTTTTCACACAGGGCTCTCTAAATTCTCATAATTTTTTGTGGTCTCCCATCATCATTCATGGTAATCTTGAGCTTGCTAAAACTCCGGGCTTAAAATCTCTTTGGATTTATCACAACCGCATTCAAACCATTCAGGAGCTGGTTACCCAAGAGATTGGATTTCTTGGCCCAATCTCAGGATGAAGTTCAATCTTTCCCAATCGAACGTCCCATCTATCTGAAAAATTAAAGAGCTCCTTCCAGATGTTATGCTCCACAAGTTGGGATTAAATCTCTAGCAGCTTGGTAGCGCGATTGGTAGTGGAATCAAAAAATTACTTTCCTTCGTTACAACACTAGAACCATCTATCATACGTTAAGCCCGCTCTTTCCCACCATTGACAAGCTCAATGCCATGTGGGATTTGTAACCTACTCATTCTACTTGGCTTCACTAGCTTTCACATACTTGGAATTCTCTTCTTGAGCCCAAAGTTAATCATTTCCTTTGGTATCTTGTTTACCAAGGTCTGCTTGTGGGAGAACGACTTAATCATATTGGCATCCCTAATCATAATTGTCCTTTTTGTTCTTTCCCTGAGTCATTTAAACACATCTTCTATATTATCCCTGTGGTAAGGAGATTTGGACTTGGATCCACTCTTGATTTCAGCCTTACCACCATGAATTCTTTATTGGCTTATGGCCTTATTTGATGGTTTTATCCCTTGGCCTCATTACATTGATACACTTTAGCAATTTTTTCGTGCTTGTATTTTATTTCATATTTGGAAAGCTCACAATGCCTTGATTTTCAAGAGAGATCAATTTGTTACTTATTTTTCCACTGATGACAAAGTGGTCATTTTGTCTACTGTGTCACAAATTCAAGCTCAAGCTGCTAAGGTTCCCTAAAGTTTTCTCATCTTCAGAAGATTCTAGATCATTAGGGGATTACACCCTGCACTACAAGTTGGGTCCTATCAAATCCTCTACTACCACCACTTGGGCTATCGTCACCCCAACAATCACCACCTGCAGGACCGCGCCGTAGAAGCCACTCACACAACCACTGTTCTTCCTCTCCTCGAGGCCACCCTCCAGCCTCGTTCTCGTCTGGACCTTGCTGGAGCATGCCTTTAAGGTGGAAGGGTGTTGTCAGTTATCCATGATAGGGCTCTCCGTCGTCGGGCTTACATACTATTTCTGGATCACCTCCCCCTCGATGGGGAATTATGGTTCCTTTACAAATGTAGTTTTCAGATCATGATGAATGGCAAGTTGATCATCCCTCAGCTGAGCTGAATAGTGGAGCGTTTATCCCTCCCCGAGATGATCCTCCCCTCCTCCTGGTGTTATGGCATGTTCTTGATTCTGGCTAATTTGATTTTTCTCATGTGCTCTTTGTTTTCCCTCTAGGCATTTTGATGTAGCATACGTGGTGTTCTTTGCTTTTTCAAGGCCCTTGTGGCATTTTGTGGGACCACGAGCTTTTTTGGTTGCCCCTTACTATGTAACTCTCTTTATTTAAAATTTATAAAGGAAAGTTCTAATAGTAAATATAACTAATTTAATACAATTGTTATTATAAAATTACATTCCACATCTACACTTTCACCATTACACTTAATTGTACCACCCACCTCAAGACACAATTACACTCAATCCTTCCACCTCCTTTTCTTGGGGTGTAGTTATGATGGTGTAGATGCAAAATATATTAAAAAAACTTGAAAGATGATAGATGGAACTTGATACCTGATGCTAAAAATCTTCATGGTAGTAGTGTGTGATAACTATGATGATCCCCCATGGTAGTAGTGTGTGGTTTGATTGTATTTGCAATGCTAAAGTATATTATATTTTTTAGTTGAAAAAGTTTATATATGTATAGATTATTAATTTGATCAGTTGTTTTCTCATCTAAAGTTAATGTGACACTAGGATTGTCTTTCACTCCACTCAATTTTATTTATGGTTATCGATGTACCTTAACCTTTATATTTATATCTATGGAATATCTTTTCAAAAAAAAAAAAAAAGTATATAGCATTTACAAAGCATTCTAATTTTTAATAATTTTTTTACATCCATTAAAAAATAAGGGTTTGGAAACATGCATAAACATATCAATTATTTAAAATTTGGTCAAATTTTCTTTACCAATTTGTTCAAGACATGAGGGGATAACACATGCCCATGTTAGTACTCTATGCTTTATGTGACTTGTGAATTGTATAGGCTAGATCACGAATTATAAGAAGGAAAACAATTTCTTAGTGATATGCATTGAATATAGGAAATTTGAGTGAGGTTTTTGAGGGCCAAAACCACTCGATCACATTAGTTGGACCAATTTTGCATTTGACATAGGGTTCCATTTTCTTACTATAAGGAACAAGTCATGTTTAATACATAGCTCCTATTTTCGAGGCTCAATGCATCTTCTCGTTTGGACGTATTTCATATTGTCTATCGCTAACGAATATATCGAGAATCCAACAAAAACTATTCTTATCTTACAAAATCCTAATCAGCTAGTACTTCCAAACTCTCTCAGTTATTCAATAATGTTCTATAATCAAAATATATTGTAATATTCTATTGCAATTAACTAATTTCTTAATGTATATACAAAATTAAAGATATCAAAAACTAAATATAATTCATTTAATACAATTGTTAATATATAATTGCTTTCCACATCTACACTTTCACCATTACACTCAATCCTACCACCCACCTCCATCTCTAGGGGTGTAGTTACACCAATCCTTCCTTCCACTATACTCAATCCTTCCACACCCCTTCCTTCCACTATACTCAATCCTTCCACCTCCTTCTCTAGGGGTGCAGTTACACCAACAAACATAAAATACAAATGAAATCTTTAAGTTCTTAATATTTGTCAAATATCCACCAAAACCTCACCAACTCTCAACCAATATAAAGGACGATGCATGTGCCTAGATTTGATGTAGGGCCTTCATTGTCCCTCGGATACAAAGTGTCTTGTAAGGTATGACATGTTATAAAATATATATAACTCAATTACTGCCCTCATTTTATAATGTTTTGACATCTTATCACTCCACCTTGGCGTATAATTAAATCAAAAAAGGGGCCAGGAAAACTTTGATTATGCGATATGGGATCTGCTTTATTTTTTATTTTACTTTAAATTTTTCTCCTCTATATCTGCAAAAACTAATTTGGTTCATAAAAGATTAGCTCAGATGACTCCCATTGTTCCCTTTAGGGTTACTAAAAGGCCGTGCATTTAATATTTTTGTATGACCGAATCCTTTTAATTTTATTAAAGCAACCCTAGACATTGAATATAGTCACATAATAATTGACAATCTTCATCCAAATCCAAATTGGAGAAATGACACGGTTTCCTTGTCCTATTTAGGTGGATTAATAAAATATAGATTTGTAAGGTTAGTATGGCCAGGTACATTGTTTAGATAGCAAAAGTCATAATTAAAACATGTCGCCTTTTAGTACAATATAACCCCCTCTTATCATTAAAGTTGATGTAACATTTATTTAATAATAAAATGATGGAGCATATGGATTATTAGCCCTTATTTATGCGGACAATAATTCATTGTTTGTGGACACGAGAATTTAAGCATGAATCACTAAATTCTTCATCTAAGATGACAAATATCAAATAACACAATCTTAGATGGCTATTAATTTAATCTAAAAGGGAGAAATGCTCTTAATAAAGTCAATGAGTGCTTTTATGATTACCCTAATTTCTTCTCCACTAAAACCTTTGGAGATTGAGTTTCATTAAGCCATCAAGTTTGTTGATTTTCATAAGGCATTTTCCCTCTCGGTTTCAATATATCATTGACCCTATTTACAAGTTGATAAACTACTTTCATCTAAATAATAATAGTATAATTTTACCCAAAAACAAATCTGTGAAAAATCTTTTATTTGGGTAATAATTATCTATGGAAGTTATTTTTATAATGACTTCAGAAATATGGATGTATAATTAAAAGTTTTTGTAAAAGTTTTAACATAAAAAATGTGATTGGATAAGCCCAATATTATGTTACTATTAATTGTGAGAGTTGTTGGATGTATTAGGCACAAAACACATTGTTGATAGAGAAAGAGGGTCCCCTTATGTTGTAGTTATTACCAAAAATATATGAGGTAAAAATTGTCATTTGCATAATAATTTTTATTAGAACATTAGAAAATGACTAGATGTATTAGGCACAAAACACATTGTTGATAGAGAAAGAGGGTCCCCTTTTGTTGTAGTTATTACCAAAAATATGTGAGGCAAAAATTGTCATTTGCATAATGATTTTTTATGAGAATATTAGAAAATGACTAAAACACACACGCATATGTACAATTCAACAAGAATTAATACATAATGATATCCAATAATTATGCTTACATATATTCAATTTTGAAGTCACTAAATTAATATTGAAACATTTTTCCTAGCATTTCTATTATGGCAATCTTTAATTAAACTTACATATATTCGATATGTTTAATGTCACAATATTAGACATTGAACCTTTCTAGGGCATTTCTATTATGACAATATCTGAAACGTAAAGGACACACTTTAAGAGAGGTTTCCGTACACTTGACTTGATTTATTCTTATTGAACTATCATTAACAATAATGCCTTAAGCTGCAAGGATCCACTAAATTTGACGAGTTTAAAAGTTATAGTTGTGAAGTTCATAAAATACATTGTAATAAAATTTAAAATGTTGAGCAAAACAACTTGATTTACCTTAATTACAAAAATTCCCCAAAACCTAAAATGAAAAATTTGAACCCTAGAAACTTGAAACCCTAATTGTTTGAGAACCATGTACCTATAAATTGTGCAAATAAAAATTATACATATAGATATATAAAATATTCCTAATATATTCAAAATTCAAAAACACTTATCTCGAGAATCGCAAAACCTAAAAGTTGAAAACCCTAATCCTATATGAAACCCTAAACACAAAAAGACCATACCCCAATATTCTAATTTTTTCTAAATATATTTATAACCATATGAGATACCTAATATATACACTTGACATATGTGACCATTTTATTGGAGATAAATAAGAAAGGTAAATACACATGATTGTCTACAATATTGGCGTACCTAAATCATAGAAATTGAGAACATTAAAAGTATATTGACTAGTATAGATATCTTAAATGCATTTATATAAGATACGCAGAGAGATATCAATCTCAAGGCACCTATCTAGTTATGATAGATATTACTATTTTTTATTGAATTTTCCAGATAAAAAGAAACATATTTATTTAAGTGAAAATCTTATAGAATTACAATTTATGAATGAGCTATCACATGCCGGTCAATTAAATGTCAAATTTACTTTTAAGAATAAAATTGAACAAAACACTCCATCACAACCTTTCCCGCCATTGTAGAACGCCTCTTGGCGTAATAAAAAATGCAAATTTCTTATATAAAACCAAAATTAGTTCAATCCAAATTAATAAGAAAACACTAAAACTTGATATTCAAAAATCCCATAGCTTGAAATCTAAAAATTTAAATGTGAAATCAATAACCCAAAAAATGAGTTTTGTAAACCCTAAATTCCGATTCCTAAATTATTTTAACAAAAAATCCCAAATTCTTTGAAAACCATAACCCATAAAAATGAAAAACACAAATGCCTAATCCTGAATGTCAAAATTCCTCAACTAAAAACCTTAAATAAAAAATCTTCAAAACATGAAAATTATATTGATATTTTCTGTCCCCAAACTCTAAACCTAAGAACCCAAAATCTAAAAAAACCCAAAAATAATAAGATTTGAACTTGAAAACATCAATATCCTAAAAAATATGAAACGTGAAAGCCAAAATCCTTGGATATCTAAATACCTTATAAACCTTTAATTATAATACTCTATTTAATGTTTTATAATGAAACTCGAAAACACTAAAACTCATAACATAAACATGATTAATATAATGCTCCCCAAAATCTTGAAGCCTAAAAACCATGAACCTTGAATCCCAAATTAACTAAACCTAATAACTCTACAACATTTGAGATTTATAAGTTGAAACCCTCCAAAGATGAAAATTTGAAAATGTAAAACATTCATTTATATAACATGTCCTTATTACTTGACAATTATTATCTCAAGCTGAAATAAATAACAATAAATTCACCCCAAAATCTATCATCTAGCCAATATATTATATTATTTGATTATTTTATAAAATTATTAAAAATCTAAATAATAGTAAAATGGACATCAAATTTAATATCTCAAATCACTACCTTTTATATTATTAAATAAAGAAATATATTTCATTACTTAATAGATTCGTACATCCACATACATTATTGAATATAATGATTAAAATATAATCCATGTAGGAACACTATTGGTCCATAATTTTTTATCAAACATAGAAGTTATTGTAAATACCTAAATATTGTAATTAAACAAAAGTATTAAGAATATGTGAAATCTGTCAATTGTTTTATGGAATTTAGAAATGCCTATAATTAAATTTGTATACATTTTTTATTTAGGATATGATGTAAAAAAATAGATGTCGAAAGTTGGTTTACTTAAAATATTTATAAGTAGATAAATTTAGAATAATTACTTCATGGGAAAATTTAAATAATATAAGTGTTAAGGATAGTTTGGTTTTTAGTTTGATACTTGGTTATTCAAAAATCTTTAAGTAATTGGCAACATCGAGAAATGGAAAAGAAATCAAAATAATGAGATGGATATTTTTTTGAAAATCCAAAAGAAATTTAACACATTGAGTATTATGTATATAGAAACAATTAAAATAAATCTAAATGTGATTTCACAACTTTGATCATCTTCTTATAAAATATAAAAACTTTTCTTATTTTTACATAATTTTTATGAGTCACATGGAAATCGTTTTCATTCCTTGAAACCCTAATTCTGCATCAACCCCTTATAAAGATGTCAAATGAATGGGATGATGTAATATTTGAGGTAATTTTTGAGGGCATGTCTTGCCAATACCCTCTTAATGGAGTTGTTATAGAAAACAATGAACAATTATAATGCAACCCAATATATAGTACATTGTAATGTAAGTTTAACATCTCTTATTCTTTTAGTGGATAAAATAAGTAGAAATGTTATTATTGATGCAAAATCACAACACCCCTCAAATGGCCTCAGATTTGAGTGGGGCATCCGGTGTGACTACATAACATGGGACCATCTCTCAAGCTTGGGGACTTGCAGACTTGAGATGGACCTCCGGAGAAAGCCATCTTCTTCTTCCTAAACTACCTGCCACAAGCTACTCTAGTGCAGGTAAAATATCTAATCCTAATCTAACCTTCCAAGGAGACATGAAGAGAGAGAAATGCATAAAAACAGAGCCTACACTAAAGTGGTGATACACCTGAAAAGGAAGTGGCTGATCACAAATCCAACTACGTGAAATGGAGAGAGGTGAGCAATGGAGAGGATGGACAGATGCATCATAGAACAAAGATAAATGTCACACATAACACCACCTTAACCCATTAAACATGGCTCTCAAAACCTGTAATAGACATCAGAAGTATGCACAGTACACCCTGCAACGATGAGAGGCAAGAAGAGACAACAAAATAAGGAAGGATGGAAAAAATACATCACAAAATAGATTTTATTGCTCCATGAGTTCACACAATACATCATTAGTGGGCAAGAGGAAATAAAATGCCATTACAGAGCCATGAGAGGAGGCTTAGACTCCACTTTCACCCTAAGGAAGAAAGAGAGAGGGGGGTAGGAGAGAAAAGATGACCAACCTTTTGAAATATGCCCTTCATTTACAATATATAGAAGAATGAGAGAGGGAGAGAAGGAAAGTTTGAATCCTTCTTTAACCACCCCCAGAAGAGAATTGAATCCACCTACTCTAACCACCCCAGAAAGCAATAAAATTCTCCTACAACAATGATGGGATTTACTACAAGACCCATGTCTCCACGTGTTGTTCCTTGCTGGGCAAGAAAGGAGGCCCATTATTCATCATGGCGGCAAGTAGGAGACTTGACAACCTTGAAAATGGCAGAATGAATCATTAATGGTGGCAGGTGAGTAACAAGCACTGAGAGATTTACAAAACATCCCCTCCTACTCAAATCTGAGCTTCCAGTCAAAAGATATGGCTGTTTGAAGGTCGAGGGTCAGGCATTTAACGTGGACTCTCAATATTTAAATGAGTCTTCCCATACAAGGTCCACGTGGCAGCCCCATGTGTGTTGAAGATTCAGCCCCGCGTGCATTCTTCCTAAGCCCTTCTTGTTGGCAAAGACACTATATCTGACCCTAGAAACGTGGAGGATTAGCACACATTTGGGACCTGCCTCTAGATTTTACCTTTGAAGTTGCATGGACGAGGCACGTGGAGGCTTCTATTGGTCCTTCTTTACTTTTCAACAACTAGCTCTACCTTTTCAGACTTTGGCCACCTGGCGGGCTGGCACTCGTTTGGGGACTACCTCCGGCTTTTAATTTTGAAGATGCGTTGAGTTGACGCATGGAGGCTTCTGTCGGCCTGTCCCGAGCTTGGAATTTTCAACAGCCAATGTCCCCTTTTCAGACCTGGGACACGTGGAGGGTTGGCACAAGTTTGGGGTCTCTCTTTGGGCCATACCTTTTGAATTTGTGCCAATGAGGCATGTGGCACCTTTCACGAGCCTGTCCTGTATTTTTGTGTTTTGACTAAGTCCTTCTGTTTGACGAAGGCTTTATGGCTAACCTGAGACACGTGGAAGCTTCTCGCTCATTTGGAGACTCTGTTTGGACCTGACCTTCAGAGGTGCACAGATTGGACACGTGAAGAGCTAGCACAAGTTTGGGACCTGCCTCTAGATTTTTCCTTTGAAGATGCACCGAGATGGTGCGTGGAGGCTTCAGTCGGCCCTTCTTTACATAGCCAATTCAGGCCAATGAGACCCTTTTTCAGACCCTGACTACATGGCGGGCTGGTGCTCATTTGGGGACCCTGCTTTGGATTCTTCCTTTGAAGTTGCACTGAAGAGACACGTGGAGGCTCCGTCTAACACTTAGAATTTTTAATAGCTAGCTCTGTCTCCTTTTCAGACCTGGGACACATGGAAAGCTAGCGCTCATTTGGGGGACTGCCTTTGGCTTCGACCTTTGAAGGTGCATCATCGAGACATGTGGAGACTTCCGTTGGTTCTTTTATACTTAGCCGATTCGGTCCTGCTTCCCATTTGACTTTTTTTGGACCCTAGACACGTGGAGATATGGTGCTCATTTGAGTCTCCGCTTTGGGTCTCACCTTTAAAGTTGTGCCGAGCAGACACGTGGTTCTTTCCACTAGCCTTAGACTTTTCAACGGCCGATTCAACTTTTTGAGGATCTGACCATGTGGAGGGCTGGTGCACATGTGGTACCTACCTTTTTGATGCACCTTTTGGAATTAAGCAAAGCTGACACATGACGCCTTCTACGATTCTGTTGTTCGGCCCTGAGTCGACTCGTATGCGGAAAATTCTGAAAACTTCGAGCCCTTTCTCTGATTTTATTTTATTGAGCTCTGATCTCCTTTGACGATGTTTTCCTCCTTCGCTGACCCTACCCCTTCATTGTTGGATTTGGAATGTGGGCTTACATGATTGAACCGAACCTTATGATTTTCTCTGTGCGGGGTCATGTTTGATCAATTTTTCTGGGGGGGAAATTGGGATAACAGTTATATCGATGTGTAGATAAAAAATTGTGTTAGTGTGAAAACATAAAATGATTTATGAAACCAATTCAAAACAATATCTAGCACAATGGTTCATCTACCTTAGATTGAGAAAGATGAAAAGAAGGGGAAAACAACTTACTTGTACTTACCCATAAGAAGAATTCTCCTCCTTTGATGATTTAATTTGATCCTTTGATTTGCTTGTTGAATGGATATGAAGATGCTTCAGATCTTGGAAAAATTTCAGTAGAACCTCCCCTTGATCAAATAATTGATTAAGCTCGATAGATTGCTATGAAGATTCCTAAGATGGCTTGAAAATTAGGCAGCATTTACTTGCAAATTTCTAAGGTGCTTGCTATGTAGGGTGGCACCTTTATTTATAGTTGGGGAAGGTAAAAATCAATGGATATGATCTTTTCATGGTGGATTAAATCAATGGTTGAGAATGGATGAGTTAAGAGGATAGTAGAAAATTCTATATTTCATTAGAATTCTCCGTTAAATTAAAAATTCAATGGAATAGAGTATTTTATTTGAATATTTGAAAAGAAGAGGGAAAGTTGGAGAGGTTTCTAGAATTAGAAGCCTCTAGATTTGGAGGAGAATTTAAGTTGTGATTAGGTGAGATTAACTACATTTAGTGGGGGTGATTAGATGGAGAGGCTAGGTATAGAATAGGTATAGGATAAGTGGTAGGTGTGTGATTATTTTTTAAATTAGTGGAAAATAGCTAATGGGGTTTATTTAGTGTAATAAGTGAAATATTAATGATGTATTAATATTTCTAAGAGTGTGTAAGTGGGGTTTATGTAGTATGAAATAAATTGGAGCATGTTTGTATGTATATATATGATATAATAATTAATTAAATTTATAATTAATTATTATAGGGTCTGTGGTGGGGATAAATGGGTATTATATGCTAGGTGAATTATTTGTTAGATGATTATGTTGACATTTTACATGTCTACATTTTCCCCCTCTTTGAAGTGTGATTACGTAGCAATGACAGTTCAAAGAAGAAGAAGAGAAGATGTGTGGATGGTGATATGATGTCCCCTTGAGGGGTTAAGTGGGGATGAATGAGTCGAGTAACTGCTCGAAAAGAGAAGAGGCCCAAATTAGTGGATGAGGGAAGATAAGAAGATGAAAGGATTTGAGGATTGATCACAGTATTAGTGGACATTTGGAGATGAGCCAGGGAGAGTAACAAATGTAGAAGAGCGGAGGGAAAGAGAGAAGAGGGGAGGAAGTAGAAAATTAGGGGAAGGAAGAGAAGGTTAGAAGAATTAGAGAATTAGTTAAAAGAAGAGAAAGTTGAGAAGAAGGGGAAAATAGAGGAAAGGAGAAGGAAGGGAAGAAATGGAGGGGAAAAGAATTGGGAGGTAAGAAAGTGTGAAGACATTAGTACCTTCGGCAATGATGTGTATGCCAAGGCTGAGATATTTGGATTTAAGGTGTAGATAAGAGGGCTAATCTTGGATGTTAAATGTGGATTGGGAATATGCCCCAGTCAAAAGTGTAGGCCATGGGTGATTAAAGGATGTTGGATTCTTGGGATGCCCTAGTCAAGAGTGTATAACATGGGTGATTTGAGGATTTTGGATGTGGATGGAGGATGAGATTAATTGTTAAAGGATTAATTAGATTGAATGTTGATGACATGACACAAATGATGAGGAGATGTGTTGTTATATTGTGTCCATTATATCATTATTAGTAGTTGTAAGCGATGTGGCATATAGAAAGATGCACCTAGGTATAAAGTCCATGGCAATTCAATTTCCATATGCCCGTATCCTCATATCATTGGACAAATTAATAGTATGGGAGTCCTCATATCATTGGACAAATTAATAGTATGGGAGTCCTCATATCATTGGACTAGTGAAAGTGGCCTCGTATCATTGGCCAAGTGTTAATAGGAAAGAAAAAGAGGCCTCATATCATTAGCCAAAATCAAAATGCATATAAACAACGAACACACAAACAAAACATACCTAGTGTATGGATTTTTTGAGTTTTTTAGATTTTTTGGAATTTTTAGATTTTTTTTAGAATTTTAGAATTTTTTAGAATTTCGGAATTTTTGGATTTTTTTTTAGATTTTTTGAATTTTTAAGACTTTTTAGGAATTTTTAGATTTTAGGAATTTAGGTATTTTTTGATTTTTTAAATTTTTTAGATTTTTTGGAATTCTTTTTAGAGGAGGAAATTTGATGAAGGTAAGAAGAAACATGAGGGAAAACAGATACACAGGATGAAAGAATGGGCTCTTGGAAGATTGGAGGTCATCGTGGTGGGTATAAAAGGGTTCCAGGGACCACAAGAGGGTCATTGTCGTCATGTGTAGTTTTAAAATGAGAACTCAAGAGAGGATAAGATAGCATATTATAGGATTGCGGACCATTAAGTAGACCTTGTGAGGGAGTATCAACAACCAACAAAGGCAAGACAACTGATAAGTGATTGTATAGTTTATTTTGTATATTGATTTTGCATTTTTCAAGGTTTCGGTTTTGGTAATTTTATTTTATCTGCAGGTAGGTTTAGGTTTTGGTAATTTTATTTTATTTTAGCGTGTATGTTCTAGAGTAGCGCATATACAGTAAATGGTAGTGCATTTAGGTATTTGTGGGAGGGGTATTAACAATGGTGCGTTTATTTTATTTTGGCATGTCTGGGGGAGGGGTGGGTACATGGATTAGTGCACAGGTTTAGTGGTAGTGCGTTTAGGATATATGGTGGTACATTTGCATTGATGTCATCAGTATGTGTGTTTTGGCGCGTATAATAGATGGATTGACGTGTATGGGATATAGTAGCACATTTAGGATATATGGTGGCACATTTACATGGATGGTGTTTATATGCATGTTTTAGCACCTATAATAGATGGATTAGCGCATATGAGATATAATAGCGCGTATGGATGGAAAAGTAGTAATAAAGTTGGTTTATCACGTATGTATGTATTGGTGCATATGGGTAGGGGAGTGCAACATTTAGATAGAAAGCAGAAAGTGATAGTTTTTAGAACAAATGTGAACTAGAGATGGTGAAAGTGATGTGTGTGTTAGTGACTAGATGTAGATATTGACATGTTGCATGTGTGCAGCTGGTGTTTTTACCTATCTAGATGAGACACCGTCGATTGAAAATGTTATAACATCTACTAGGAGTTACTAATGTAAAGGTCGAGGAGGATGAGGCATTGTTATTACATGTGTTGGGATTACTCCACATTATGAGGATGTTAGTCATGTGAGCATATCGAGCCTTATTGATAGCCTTGGTAGAGTGATGGCACTCAGAGACCAGTACCTTCTGGTTGCTAACAGGTGAGATGACGTGGACACTGGAGGATGTATATCACATCTATTAGTTTCTAGTAGAGGGAGAGCTTATGGTATGGAAAACAACGAGGCCAAGGGATAGTCTAAGGCTATTAATAGATGTGAAGGATGCACCACAAGATGGGCTAAGGATAGATCTTAGGATGTACTTTAGAGAGGGGTTGATGGAGTGAGTTTCTTTATTAATGTGTTCATTGATTAGTTGTATATTGTTTTTAGATGGTGGGGGTACGTAGTTCAACATTGGTTTGGCAAGAGTAGTGCATGTGATGTGGTAGTAGGAGACTATAACTACATGGTATCTAGTTGGCTCGATTATATCAATATTTGCACAACCTGGTGGCTTATGGTGAGGGAGGGAGTATAAAAGCATGGACCCTACTACAAGTATGGAGTTATGACCATATAGCTATTGGGAGGTCGATCAGGATTAGAGAGTAGCGATAGGTGGGGGAGATGTCTATTTATGGGTGACATATGACTAGGGGGAGCCGAGAGCATTTGGGAGAGTAGGACTAGTGTCGGCGTTAGATTGATGAGTTACTGGCTAGAGATAACACATGGAGGCCATACCAACAGTATGAGGTATGGGAGGGATATCAACTCAATCTAGGGAGGATCCGGTCACCATACTATCTAGTTGATGTTTGTCCATATACACTAGAGCATTATTGACCAGAAAGGTTGTTACGATAGTTTGGTATTATACAGGGTATTCCGATGGGTTGACATTTTGTTTCTCAGAAGACACAGGAGAGAGGTTTAGGGTGTAGTTATTCTAGAGGAAGTGGCTAGAGCTGGCTTAGATGGGGTACAGGTGATTGTATGGGTACCACTATTAGTGGTTGAGGATCCAAGAGTATCCCCAAGGTATGCAAAGTGGTGGGTGGAGATTAGGCCAGTGCGACTGACACAACTGATAGGGGGGATGAGGTTTGTGCATGGACGATGACAGGTTTACAGAGGATTGCCCCAGAGACAGGCATTGGTTGTGTACTAGCCACAACCATAGGTACACAAGGAGGCATAGAGGGAACCATGAGGTATTATTTTAGGTATCCCATCAGTACAATAACTAGCAGTGTAGTCCCCAGTATAGATCCCGCAAAGGCCATATATAGATGTGATAAAGGTATATAATACTAGGGTTCCACTATAGACAATGCTTCCCACACATACACATTTAATAGGGCCTTCAGGATTAGAGGTGGAGGGAGATGGAGTAGTAGGGGGAGATGGGGTAATAGGAGGAGATGGAGGAGTAAACGGTAATGGAGGGGAAGATGGAGGAGGTACAAATTTACAAGCATGTATAGAGATATTGGAGAGAGAGGCCCAAGCACGAGCAATAGAGATAGATGGCTTACATGCACGAGATGTAGTGAGGATGTAGGATATTCATGGGTTTATAGTGGTGGTGGGAAAGATGGGGAGAGATACTGGATGGATGGAGTTGAAGATAGCCCAGTTAGAGCAAGAGCGGGACTGTACGACACATCACCGCAAAAAATATTATGCGGATCGGGAGGCGTATAGGGTGAGATATGGTCTATTGGATGGAGGATCAGGGGGGAGTGGTACTCAGAGTGGGTGATAGGATGGATGGTTAGTAGCAGCACCTAGCACTTCATGGAAACTAGGATAGATGGGGCCACCCGGGATGGTGTCAGTACAGTAGTATCATGTAGTGATAACAGAGGCACATTATTATGAGGATATGGTGATGCATGACTGGCCATATTATGTGCACTATGTGGATTATATAGCTGGGAATGGTTCTGGATGGAGATCTGGTTAGAGACCAGGTTAATCAACATCTTATGGGAGTACTGCTAGTATACGATGGCCTCCTCTAGCAGGGGAGGATACGAGTAGTTTGGCATAGTGCCAGTATATCATAACATATGTATTTTTTTTGTTGATGAACAATATGGTTACAATTTTGATGTATGTATAGATGATTGATTATTTTGATGACCAAGATGGTCATATTGTTGATGTATATATGGATGATTGATTATTTTGATGTATATATGGATGACTAATTATTTTGATGACCAAGATGGTCATGTTTTTGATCTATATATGGATGATTGATGAGTAGCATTTTTGGATGTACTTGGTTATATGCATGAGATGGACATTAGTGTCTATGTTATTATTTATGAGATGTTGAAGATCTTATTTGATGACATAGAGTATATAGTTTATTGTTATTTTTCTTGATTTAAGTTACGACGTGGATGTTTTAGTGATTTTTAGATGATGTTTTTTTATCGTTAAATGATTTATGTGTATGGATTAGATGAGATGATGTAATTTCTTATGTTATTATTGATGATGTAATGTGATGATGATGTTGTTATTTTATTATGATGTTGAGAATGTTTAATGTTTAATTGATTATCGTGATGGGTTAAGATGTAGTTATTTACTTTATTATGGATGTGATGATGTGTAATTTAAATGGATAATGTTTACATGTTTATATATGTGATAGAAATTTATTTTATTGTGATTTATTATAGTAATGATGATATGATTTGATGATGGCTAGGATTATTGTTGGAATATTATTAAAAGGTGAATGAGATCATATTCATTGTGTATTATTATTATGATGGCATGAGAATATATAGATGGTTTAGTTATGATTTATTTATTATGTGATGTGTTCATATTAGAGATGGATATGAGTAATGGTAATATGGATGATTGATGAGATAATGACTATGTGTTAGAGATAAATGCATATAGGAAATGTATTTTGTGAATTTGATTGATGCAAATTATGGTATGTACAAAGGAAATAAATATCAAATGGTTTTGAATTTTATATAACTATTTACAACATAATCATGATGTTAATTTTGATAGGATGCAGAGAGAAAAGGAGAATAATATGGAACAATTAGGAATGGATGGGAATGGGGGGATGGAGAGAAATAAAATCCTAATAATCTTATAAGGGTTGCATTTATCAAAAGTTTCATGTGACTCCTTGAAATCTATTTCCTAAGGAAAAGGGGGGTGGATAGTGCGACTTGGGTTGGGTTTGGGAGAGATATTTCCAATCATGACAGATCCAATGTAGTATAGAGAGGATCAGGAGAAGTTTGGATTTTAGAGAATATATAAGGTAGATTAGGATGAAAATGTGGATGGAGATACGAGGGATGTAGGGATGGAAGAGTAATTATCCCCTAGTGTGAGTACTCGTAGTGTCGTAGAGTGCTAGTAGGTTGAGTATCAGATTTACCATAGTTTTGGGAACTGGTTTTCACCATGGTACTTACCTAAGGTGCCACTGAAGTGGTTTTCACAATTGGAAATTTGTTTTTAGTTTAACATCAAGCAATAAGAATTTTAAGCATAGAAGCGATGAAGATGCATGATGTTCATAGGCTCACCTAGATCCTATCTTTCCAGAGTAACAATATTATGATCACCTAAGCTAAATTTAGCAACAACAACATAGAGTTCGAGCAAATTTGGTTCAAAATTTCCCTTATTTTCGCGATCACTATTAGTGTTGCGTTGAATTTATTTTAGGACTAGGTCACCAACTTCAAATTCGAAGTCCTTTACGTGCTTTCTATAATGGTGGAGAAGACATTTTTTATAGGATTTGGGATGATCCAGGGCTTGAAGGTGTTTCTCATCGAGGAGCTTAAGTTATTAAAGATGATGGACTTGGTAATCTTCATCATCGAGAAGGTGTTAGAGGAAAATGTGCAGGGATGTGATTTCAATCTCAATGGGAAAAATTACCTCGGTGCCAAAGATAAGAGAATACAGTGTGACACTAGTGGGAGTGCGAATGGAGGTGCGGTAGGCCAACAAGGCGGGATATATTTGCATTTTTCAATCACTTCCTATTTGATTTACTACTTTTCTAAGAATGCATTTGAGCATCTTGTTAGATGTTTCAGATTGGCCATTGCCTTGTGGATAATAGGGGGTGGAAAATTTGAACTTAATGTGGATTTTTTTACAATGTGTTCTACCATCTTGATTTTTGAAGGATGTACCATTGTAAGTGTTTAGTGTGGATGGAACATTGTAGTAACAAATGATGTGGTTAAGGATGAATTTGGATGTTTTCTTGCCTTTGTCATAAGTGAGTGACATGGCTTTGAACCACTTCGTGAAGTATTTTGTAGCTGTGATAATGAATTTTTGGCTAACAGATGAGGTGGGATTTAATTTTCCCATGAGATCAAAACCCCAGGTAGAAAATGGCCATGGGTTACAAGGCTTGTGATGGTGCATGAATGAGGTCAACATGCTTTTTGCAAAGGACACATTTGCAGACATAGGAGCATGCATCATTTTCCATGTTTGACCAATAATAGCTGATGCAAAAAAATAAATTGGTGAGGGCCAAACCACTGGTGTGGGCACCGCAAGTCCCTCCATGAACTTCTTAGAGTGTTGATTTGGCCTCTTAGGAATTTAAGCATCGTAGGAGAGTTCTGTTGAAGATTCTATGATAAAGGGTGTCACCAAGGATAGTGAAATGGGAATCTCGTTGTGTGAATTATTTATGATGGCTACGAGGGATATTAGATGGAAGGGTATTACCACATAGGTAGGTATAGATATCGTGGTACCAAGGGGAATTAGGACCAACGATCTCACAAACCATCTCCGACTCATGAGTATTATAAATGGGAATCGTTAAGTGCTCGATTGGAAAATTTGAATTGGGCACATATGGAGGCATGTATAGAAGTGAGGAAATGGTAGCCATAACATCTCTTGATTTATTATTTATATGAGAAACTTGTTCAAACTGAATATGCTAGAAATAGGCCTTGAAACTATCAACAATTATTTTATAAGGAATCAATTTATCATCCTTGGTGGCATATTTATCATTGAATTATTTGATGATTATTTGTGAATCACCAAAGACATTGATATGTTTAATATTCCACTAAATATCCATTTTTAAACCAGCAATGAGTGCTTTTGGATTGCTTCATATTTAGCGATATTGTTGGTACAAGTAAAAACAAGCTGGAAAGCTTTAAGAATTAGATCACCTCGAGGAGTGATAAATAGGATACCTGCTCATGAGCCATGATGTGTGAAGGAGCCATAAAAGTATATTTTCCATGCTTTTGATTCTGGAACTGTGCATATGGATTCATCTTGGAACCATGTGGTGAGTGGTGTAGTATTAGAGACTGGAGCTTCTAAAAACTAGTTAGCTAGTACTTATCCTTTGATAGAATTTTTATTAACATATTCAAGTTCGAATTCACTGAGAAGCATGATCCATTTAACCATTCGTCATGTGAGATTTGATTTAGAAAGTATATATTTGAGTGGATCTACCTTATCTATGAGCTTATTATTATTATTGAGCATGTAATGTTATAGCTTTTGAGAAGAAAAGACCACAACAAGACATGATTTTTCTATAGGGGTGTAATTGAGCTCATATGCAATTAATGTTTGAATTAAATAATAGATGACATGTTCCTTTCCTTGACTATCATGTTGTGCTAGAAGGGCTCCCAAGGCATGTTGCGTAGTTGATATATAAATTATAAGAGGTACTCCTGGAGAAGGAGGTACTAAGACAAGATGATGCATTAGATATTCCTTAATCTTATCAAAATATGCTTGATATTCCTCGTTCTAGTAAAATTATATTCCCTTTTTGAACAAATGATTGAATGGATGGCATTTATCTGCTAGCTGTGAGATAATATTCTGATGGCTTGAATCTTTCTCTGTAGGCTTCATAGCTATTTGATATTTTTAGGTGGAGGCATTTTGACCACATATTTTAATTTATTTGGATCAATTTAAATTCTACATCTAGAAAAAATAAAAACTAGGAGCTTGCCAAATGTGATGTTGAAAAATACATTTCTTGGGATTTAGATGGACTTTATATTCCTGAATTCATTCAAATATTCAGTAGAGGAATGTTGGATGTTCCTGATGACTCTTGGATTTTCTGAGAATTTCGTTGACTTAGTCTTCAACTATATCATGCATCATATCATGAAAAATGACATTCATGGCATGTTGGTAGGTGGTTGTAGCATTCTTGAGTCTGAAGGGCATGACACAATAATAATGCATGCCCCAGGGAGTATTAAAAGTTTTTTACGTTGATCTTATTTGGAAATTTTGAACTGATTATAGCCAAAGAAGCTGTCAATGAGAGATAAAATCTCGTACCCATCTATAGAGTCAATGATCATATCAATATTTGGTAGTGGGAAATCATCTTTTGGGAAAGATTTATTGATGTCACAGAAGTGAGTATAGATATGAATTCCCCCATTCTTTTTTCCTATAGGGACTATATTGGAGATCCATTTAAATAGGTCAGATGAAACCAATGTCAAGCAGACTTTGGAGTTCCTCTTTGACAAGTAACACAAGTTTTGGATGTATTTTGTGTAGTTTTTGGTTAATTGGCTTTACATGTTTACACACTACAATATTTTGGACCACCATGGAAGGATATAAACAAGACATATCCACATAAGTACATGTGAATATATCTAAAAATTCCTTGAGCAGTGCAATAAAGATGTGTTGATCTTCTGTAGATAGATATGCCCTGAGGTTAAGAATCTTGGGTTTATCTTCTGTTCTAATATTGATTTCAATGGTTTCCTCAATGAAGGATGTTTAACCATCTTGTAGGGATTCAAGAGCTAGGAGAAGGTGATTGATGACTTGATCATGTTTGGGATTTGAGTATTCTTGGAAGAATTCAGTGAGGGGATCTTCCTTGTCAAGGTGATAAGAGAAGTTGGGATAAGGGATGTTAGATTGCAATGGAAAGGAAAGGGAATGATCCTATGTCCCAAAGTAGGCATCAACGTTTAGACATACTTGGAAACCCTTTTTATGATCCTCGACAGGTAGATTGTCACAAGTTCCGAAGAACTCCATAATTTCTTCATCATTTTGAAATGAGTCAAGAGAGGGATGTTCTGATTTTTGGTATCATTCAATGAGTTATGGATAGGTGAGGGAACTGTATATGGAGAGAATAATGGTGTTGGGGAAGAGATTAGTGTTGGAAATATCTTCGTATCAGCTATAAATGGAACTTGTATCAATATTTTCAATGACCTCCTCAGTTGTACTGGAAGTGTCACTAAGGTAATCACGAATGCTTTCACCTCACGGTTGGTATACAAGTCCATGTCCATCAAGGTTGGGGATAATAGTTGGGGGTTTAGGGATGATTTTTTTTTAGTGACCTAGTCCTCATCCATATTATCCTATACGGGTCATCATACTTCTAAGAATTAGATAGTTATTATCGAAAAAACAAGAAGGTGTAGAATTGTTTATAAGCCACGAGGAATCAGATGAATCAAGGTACTCATTAGTAATATATATGAAATTAATAGAAGTGGACGAGCCTAACATATATGTTTTCCATTTATTTGAGTAAACATTGGGCCTCTTGAGCCATTTTGGTGATGGTTGCAGCTGGTCAATGTTGAAGGTTTGATATTCTCCACACCCTTTCATCTTTAGATTGAGTGGTGAAGTGGGTAACAAAGAAGCGGATATGGATGGAGTAGGAAAAATGGGAGCAAATGATGAAGGGGTGTGGTGAGATGAAGATGGAGGACTATCTGGCGAGATATATGAAGTGGGAGATGATGTTGGTGATGACGTTGTTACAGGTTTAGTGATAGGGATGCAAATTTCTTGATAACTTTTAGCTTCCAATGCTTGACAATATTGAAAGGGTTAAGGGTCGTCATGGATAGTATTTTATTTTCCAACATGTTTGAATTTGAGACATTGGTGGAGTGTGGATGGTACAAAATTCATCTCATGAATCCAGGGTCGACCAAGCAAGAGGTTATTCTAGAATTAGATTTTGATAATGTGGACGAGGGTGGGGAAAAAAACATGCCTAATGTTAATAGGCAAATATATGGTTTTGAGTGTTATGCACTTTGTATTATCATATGATTTAATAGTAATAATATCTTGTTTGAGATCCAAGTTGCTCTACCATAACTAATGAATGAGATTCAGGGTACATATATTTAGAACTGATCCATTTTCTATTATCACTCTTTTGATGTGAATGCTATTGATGAGGTCTTCAATGTAAAGAGGAAGATTATGGGTAGGGCCATGCTGTGGTAAGTCTTTTTGGGTGAAGGTAAGTGGGAGTGTTGGATATGGATAAATAAGGGAAAAAAGAGCTTGAAATTGTGTGGGATCGATGTCGGTGGGGACACATGTCTCTTGGAGGGCATGATATAAAATGTCTTTATGAACAGATAAATTCTTGAGAAGGTCCATGATGTATATTTGCATGGGCGTCTTCTCAACTTTTCAATGATATTATATTGTTCTTGCGGTGTTGGGTTGGAAGATCGAGCAGATCCTTGAACCACCACACGGTTTCTATGCGCAGTGATAACACACTGAGGGTCATGCGAAGGAACCTTTATTTTAATGGTGGCTACTTGATGGGGAGGATGATGGATATGACCAAAAAGTGATGTATAAGGAGGAGGTACATGATGGTAATTGATGTGGTTAGAACGGTGAGTGGAGGATTTAGATTTACTTCCAAAATTTTATCGTCCTTGGTTAGAGGCATGGTTCTGTCCATGATTAGGAAGAGAATTTTGATATATCCTGAGTTTCTTATTTTGGGAAGATGTGGAAGCATTATCCTCTATTTTTATTTTTCCTTGGTTGATAAGGTCTTGAATATAATTCTTTAATTTCATACACCAGTGTGTGATGTGACCTTTGATTTTATGGAACTTGCAATACTCGTTTTATTTAAACAATGAAGGTTTGGGTCGGGATTCATCTATGGGTTGAGTTTGAGGGAAAATGAACATATTGGTGGTGATTAATTTATCAAGGATTGCTTCCATAGATTCACCAAGGGGAGTATATGTTTGTCACCTTGTATGTTGGGTAGACCGGGTTTATACTTTTGGGATGAATATAACAGTTGTGGTATGGATGTGTAGGATATTTTTGGTGTTTGTTACTTCGTCATTGACAACATTCTTATTCTTATTAAAGTATTTAAGTTTTTTGGACGTAGAAGGTTGGTTGGATTGATTGTCATCGTCACAGGAATATATCTTAATAAGGCATTTTATAATAAGGTCTCTCTCGATTTGTATTCCTTTTTTGATGATGTCATCAAATGTGTTTACAAAAAGGACTTGCATATGTAAAGGTAATTCCTGATTAAGGTTAGATACAAAAATGGTGACTAGTTGCTTCTTGGGTATGGGCCAAGGAATGCTAGCAAGGTCTCGTCATCATTGTAGGAAGGACGAGAATTTTTCACCATTTATTTATTTGGTGTTGCACAAATCAATCATTGTGACATCATGCTCTACATTATAGGAAAAGTGTTTGAAAAATTTTTATGATAAGTTGACGAACATTGTAAAAGGGCCTTTGGGAAATTGGAGGAACCATTCTAAAGCTGGACCACCTAGAATTCTAGAGAAGAGTCTTATTAAATATGATTCATCATAGGTGACTTCTTGAAAAAGCATATAAAAATCCTTAACATGTTCATAGGGATATCATTTTTCCGTTTATTTTTCAAATTTAGGTGGTTTAAAATATGGTGGAAAAATTAATCCTAATATATCGCGGTCAAAAGGATAAGGAAATATTTCCTTGAATTTTTATTGACATCATTGAGTGCCGAGTTGCAACCATTGAAGTGTTTCATTCACAGACTTCATTTTTTTCTCCAAGGTCAGTTCTAAAGGATTCAAAGGTGGTGGATTGAGGTTGGGTTCAGAATGGTGGTATCCGTGATCATTGGATGGTTGTGAACCGAATTGAGAGGTTAGTTGAGCGATCTAGTTGCTCATTTTTTGTAACAAAGCAACACAACTTCTTTAGATAAATTGGTGGTGTTATCTCTGCCATCCCATCTGTGTATAACACGACAGTGATTTGGATTATGATGGTGTGTAGAGGGTAGTCTTTGGTCAATGTTATCATTATCATCTGGGTGAAGACTATGAAGCTGGTCATGAGTGTAATCAGAAGGAAGTTTTTCCCCATGTGATATAACTAGAGAAAAAGGGCATCCTTATTCTTTTCAACAAAGCGGTTTAGCATTTCTCTTCTTCTTCCTTTTGTAAAGTAGGTAATAGAGTCATTGTCATCACTAGTGTTGACAATCGTCTCCTCATCCTCTCCTCTAGGTCAATTTTCTTCATTATTGGCCTCATAATAATTGTGGTTGAATAGATAATTTTCCATGTTATGGTTATTGTTTTCGTCATCATTTCCAAATTGGGATTGAGTTATTATTCATCTAGGTTCCGTTTGATTATGACCTTTGTGAGATGTGTGCGATGAAATTTTTTTACATTGAAAGATGTCTAGATGAAAAGGGAGATTACAATTCCTTAATGAACTTGACACTTAACCTTAATAATCTAGTCTTGCTTTTAGGATGGAAGAAATTCGAGGAGGGAATAGAAGAAGGATGTTTCTCATTAGTAGAGGGCTTAGGATGTACCTTGTCACAAGGTCTTAGAAGAATGGGATAAGGATTAAGGATATTTTATCTATATGTAAGATGCCAATTGATAAGATTAATTCAATTGTATAAAAAGTTATCGCAAATGGGATGTTTAGGATGTGTATGGTGATGTAAGGTTATGATGAGATTTTGGGAAGGGAGAATTATATGATTGTTATGAATTCTAGTGTCTTGTAGACCTAGGTTGATTATGATGTTAGTAGGAAATGTTGAGCGATAAAGAGGATAAGTTTTATGTGGTTTAGGATGAATGATAATGTGTCTTGAAAGTGGAAAAGTGTGGTTATGGTTAACGAAGGATGAATGAATGTGGAATTATGAATTTATTCAACAAGATGAGAGTGTTGGTTTTTTTTATTAAAATTTTAGATTTTTTCATTTTATTATTTAATATGAGAGGTTATGTGAGAAAATATTTATATTATAGTCAAAATTTAACTCATTATTTACAAAATGTGGGTGTAATGTTAAGGTAATAATTTATGGTCAAAATTTGGGTATTATATGGTGAAAAGGATAATCGAAGCAAGTGTGATTAGTGGTATGTAATGAGGGGATTATGATGTTATTTATTTTGAAAAGGTCAAAAATTGGTGGGTGACAAGTAGATGGTTTATTTACAAGAGTTGGTGTGAGTATTATTTTACTAGTTTCGACAAAACACGCAAACAATTACACTCATGTATGCACAATCCTAACTAGCTAAGTGAGATTTCAATCAAGCTATAGCCCACTTTCAATACCACACATGACAGTAGCACTCATTGAGATCACCCACCTTTTCATCGATGTGTGATTGGCTAGTAAGTAATCTTCGGTGGTTCCTTCCTTTACAATATAGCTTGATTGCGGCCAAAGGCTACCTATGTTAGGATAAACATGCTCTTTAGGGGTGTCCCCTATATACCTTGCAGTATGTGGGGCCCAAATCTGTGTTGTTCGGATATTGTCTAAGGCCTAGGTATTAGGATGTGAATTCCCCTCACTTCACGTCACATTTAAAATACATAGACGCTTAGCTAATAAGGACATCTCTCTAAGGATTTATATACCCCACCGAAACATAGGGTGTGTCTACGTGCGTGGAGGTGAATCCCATGGTCACGAGACCTATAAGACTATAGTAAGTGCGTGGATGTCACTTCCACGTCACGTTATCCCCTAAAAAATAAAAATGAGAGGAATGACTAATGAAAATTAAAAATTATATGATACGGGCCTTTGAAAAGGGAACCTGCAAAAAGAAAAAGATTAGTAGTTTTAACAAAAAACCCCAATGTACTTGGACTGTTTGGGCTGCAAAACAAAAGGGGTTAGTAGTCTTAGTTTACTTAATATCCTACAACCATAAATGTTAAGTAATATACTTATTAAATGGAAAAATAGGCATATTTTCCCCTTGTTTCTCTGATTTTCTGGCAAAAAAATGTTAAATTCGAGAAAAAGTACTAAGAACCAAAATATGTTGCCAATTATTGGAAAAAGCAAAATTAGTCAATAGTATATACACGCTACTACAATATAAAAGTGTTAAAATAGGGTATAAAAGCGCTGCTTCAGAATATATGTGTTGCAGTATGGGTTGCTATAAGCACAAAATGTTAGCACACAAATGTGCAACTATAGGATATATAAGCGCTACAAAAGGGAATAAACATGTTGAAATATGAACAAGACAGTAAACCTGCATGGACATAGTGTTAATACATAAACATGATAATACATGACACAAAATCACTAAAACAATTGATATACATGTTGCGATGTGAACAAGAGGTAAAATATGCACAGAAATAATGTTATTAGGTGAAAGTGCTAAAACAGGGTCTATACGCGCTGAAATATAGGCCAGACGTGTTAAAACATGAATAAGGAAGTCAACTTGCACAGACAGAACATTAGTAGATAAACGTGCTAATACATGTCATATATGTGCTGAAATAGGAGACAAATGCACTGAAATATATCCCTGCAAGGATGAATTTAGAAGAGTTCACATGAGCGATGATTTAGGATATACGCACTACTATCAGGTAATGAATGCGCTAATATGACAAAAATTCACGAAATTTCAAAATTTTGAGTTTAAATCTCACTAAAAAGTTTTGAATTTTTGAAAGCTTATTATTAGTGTCTAATGCTACTAATTTCAACAAAATTTTAGGGGAGTAAGCCCCACGGTGGGTGCCAAAATGTAGATAAAAAATTGTGTTAGTGTGCAAAAATGAAATGATTTATGAAATCGATTCAAAACAATATCTAGCACAATGGTTCATCTACCTCAGATTGAGCAAGATGAAAAGAAGGGGAAAACAACTTACCTATATTTACCTACAAGTAAAATTCTATTTCTTTGATTTTCTCCTTTGATTTGCTAATTGAATGGATATGAAGATGCTTCAGATCTTTGAAATTTTTTAACAACACCTCCCCTTGATCAAATACTTGATTGAGCTTGATAGATTTCTATGAAGATTCCTAAGATGACTTGAAAATCAGGAAAATTTTACTTGAAAATTTCTAAGGTGTTTTCCATGGAGGGTGGCACCTTTATTTATAGTTGGGAAAGTTAGAAATCAATGGCTAAGATCTTTGCATGGTGGATTTAATCAATGGTTGAGAATGGATGAGAGGATAGGATTGTAGAAAATTCTAGATTTCATGAGAATTCTCCATTGAATTAAAAGTTCAATGGAATAGTGTATTTTATTTGAATATTTAAAAATAAGAGGGAAAGATGGAGTGCTTTCTAGAATTATAAGCTTCCAGATTTGGAGGGGCATTTAAGTTGTGATTAGGTGAGATTAATTACATTTAGTGGGGGTGTTAGATGGAGACGATAGGTATAAAATAGGTACAGGGTATGTGGTAGGTGGTTGATTATTTTTAAATTAGTGGAAAATAGTTAATGAGGGTTATTTCATGGGGGGTTCACTTAGTACAAGTATGGTATAACATGGGTGTTCAAAGGGTATTAAAGAATACCCTTAATTCTAGTTGTTACTTTTAATTATTAAATTGATAATACCCCCTCTTTTTGTATTATTAGAATGAAAATACCCCCTATTATTTACATGTACCTTAATTTTTTTGTGCAAATCTACAACAAGGAAATTGACAATTTCTGAGCACAACAAATGTACCCTAGTGTCAAATTTTTCAATTTCTATCATTCCAAGATACCCTGAATCTATCCAGTAAGTCCAAGTGACCTCCCGAATAATGTTCTATCATCCCCCTAGGTGATTTAGTAAAGTCCATTCATTCCCCCTAGGTGATTTATGTAGTTCATTTGTAAACTATAGGAAGTTGTAGGAAGGGCTATCACTTGCCTTCCCAGGACTAGATCAACCCCCATGGAGCGTAATGGAAGGGAAAAATTCAACATGGAGGTGAATTGAAGACCTTAGAACATCAAGGAAATGATTTTGAAAGGTCTGGAGAAGTTTTGAAATACTTGGAGAAGTCTGAGCAAAAACAGGGTTCACAAGCCTAGGTAGTACATAAGCCTAAAACAGATGCTGGGCTTCAGAAGAAGATTTTGGGAGCTCCTGATGGATTTAGGAGTAAAAAAAAATCTCCACAAAGAGGATTACAATACCTACATGATGGTAAAATCATATTTTTCACAAAACTTTGGTGTATAGGATTGGAAGGCATTTTTTCTCAGTCACAAGTGGAGTCTTAAATCAAAAATATGAATTTTTAGGGATCAAATGGTTGAATAAAGACATGAGACCCCCACCAATGGATCCAAAATTCCATTTAAAGTTAGAATCATATAAATTTTTACCAAGAAATTCCATCGGAGGCTCAAGTTATCATCGTTCAGAGTTACCCTCCCAAAGGCAGTTTAGGACTTAGTCATTTTTTGGGAGGACATGTGTTAGCACCAAGATCCTGGTGGAATTTCATGTCCCCGATGTCCTAAGGTTAGGTACACAAACCCTTGAAAAATTATCCCAACACCCATGTGACCTCCAGACTTGACAGTTTAGCCCCAAGGTGCATTTTTGGAGCATCTATTCCCTGCTGTCAGATCAAGCGACATGTTTCAGCTCCAAGACCATTGTTAAAACTGATGTCCCTCATTTACCTGAGGTGAGTGAAATAAAACATGGAAAAATTTTCCCAACCCTTATGGGGAGTCTTTTGGTCACCCATGTGACCGTCTTTCAGCGCACAGGTGCATTTTTGGAGCATTCATTCCCTGCCATCAGATTAAGTGCCACGTGTCAGCTCCAGGACCACTGTGGAAACTGATGTCTCTCATGTACCTTAGGTGAGGGACATAAAACATGGAAATTTTTTCCCAGACCTCTAGGAGAGTGTTTTGGTAACCCCTATGACCAGTTTCTATCCCCTCGATACTTTAAAGCTGATTTTAAAACACTCATTCCCTACCATCGGATCGCCGCCACATGTCATTCTCTTGACCACCATGGAAGTTTATGCCCCTCATGTACCTGAGGACATCAAACATGAAAAAATGTGCCCAACTCCAACCCAAAAATTTGAAAAAATTTCTAACTATTAGCTGCTTCTTGCTACTTCTCCATTACCAAAAGAAAACTACAGATAACACCAGTCCACCACTCCACCATTACCAAAGCTTGAACCAGCTCCATTACAACACATTATCCTTCAATCCATGATGGCACATAGGTCTCATAAAAATAATTCATTGAGATAAGAATAAGAAACGAAGAACAAAGAAGAAGAACAATGGGAATGCCCATTGCCTTGAAATCAAAATTTGAAGAAATCTTCCAAACCGGAGCACGGATTGACAAACCATTTGTTTATGAGTTCTTCTCTCTTAAAGGCCATTAAAAAATCATATTCAAACCTCTAATTTTCAGCAAGGAATTCTCATAGAGAAGAAATCCTCTTTCTGGCTCTACAAAGGAAAAAACTTGATTTCCCATCAAACCGGTTGCCGGATTGAAGAGAAATATCAAGTGAAACACCATAATGAAAAACCTATCACAATGGAGTTGATTTCGATGCGAACAGAGACAAAAAAAAGACATAAAAATTTCAAGCTCCATTAATGGCCACCATGACAAAGGAGTGGAAAAAATAAATGAGCTACCTCTCTATTTCTCAAGGTTCCGGTGGGCAAAATCGCTCGAAAATTGAAGGAAATGATCGTTGAAAAATATAGTTTCATGTGAACTAGATTTTTCACCGTGAAGCCCCTATATTTTAGGGATATGGAGGAATAAGTTTTTTGTCAGTATTTTTCCCCTGCCAATGAAAACATCATTTTCCCACTTGTTCAGATGAAGGAATTACTCAAAATTCAGAGCATGGAACCCTGGAATAAAACCCTAAATTTCAAGACCCATTTTGTCACAATTTGACATTCGTGGTGCACTTACTAAAAATAGCATGTTTCCTTGCATAGGGGTTTGTTACTTTAGGTAAGCCACCATTTGAAGATGCCATGAATAAAGCAGTGAAGAAAAAGGGAGCATCTCATGCACGGTCATCAAAAAGGTCATCTTAGCTTGCAATTCACACTTACTAAAAATAGTAAGCTACACTCAAAAAGTAGTTTTGGAATAATGGTCATACAAGGATAATCATTTAGGGGGACATCATTTTTCAAGAGGAACCTAGTCATTTTTCATAGGGCATTCGAGATCCATCTTAGTTCATTCAACTTGGCGAGCATTCACGAGCTAATTTGGAGGATTTTCACAGTGTGCAAGGAGTTTGAAGATTCAGATTTTCACTACATTTGAAGCTTTCCATCAACGAGGATCAATGGGATTCATCAGGTGACATCTCCTCTTCTTCTTCTCTCTCTATTTCTCTCTCCTTTTCCCCCCAAATTTCTCTCCCCTTCAAATGTTCTAATTCTTCATTGGGGTTTGCACTTTTTGATATGCCTTTAAGTCACCTAAAACTGACTTTAGAAACATAATGTAAATTAAGTCACCTTGATTTTATAAAAGGGACTTAGATATTTGATATGAATATGAATAGTATAAAGTTATAAATAAGGCATATGAAGGGTCATGAGGAAGATGATAAGTCACCTCTCATTTAATAAATTGTAACGCCATTCCCATTTCAAAGAGTTGGAGATTGATCTTGTAAACTCAAGAGTGCATTGTACCTAGAAAAAGAAAAGGAGATATCCATTTTCTTCTACTATCCTCTACTCTCAAATTTCCTCCATTCCCACATTATGTACAACTTCGATTTGAGCAATCAATACAAGAAGGAGTTTCTAGCTTTCTTTGACTAAGGGGTTTCTTGATACTTGGTGATCAGTGAATTCTATTTGGTCTTGTTATTCACAGAGTTATTTCTTACCATAAATTCATGTGTTGAAGTTTCTAACTAGTGTGTGTGCGGGAATATGATTTTCTACTTGCAACAATATTTTTCCTACCCCTTTTCTCACTCCCCTTTCCCACTCTTCAGACAAAGTCTTCCCTAGAAAGAGATTGCTAGATTTTTTGTTGGGTAAGTGGAGTGCCCCTATTGGATCCCTGGTCAAAAGGCCACCACAGAAATCAACATTTTCTTGTGCATGCATATATGGCAGTTGCACCGGTTAAGTAGAGGATTTTAGATTTCCAAAGCATTGGTAATAAATACACAAGTTTGTACACTTGAAATTTTTTCTCATCAACCATTTTTGGCACCCACCATGGGGAAGATTTAGCAACATCTGCACCCAATATATGACCACAAGGTGTGAAAATTCAAAAAAAATCAAATATTGAAAAAATAAAAAAGGAGAGTTCATGAAAGTTCATTACTGAAAGATACACTGCTGATTTATGCACGTGAATTTTTACATTCCACATTTTCCTTTCATGTTCCCACTGTAAAATTTTTCAAAATATGGCTGAAGGAAGATACACCAGGTTGAGTAGGTTAAGAGGTGTTGTTGATTCCAATTTCAAGGCATTGTGAAATCAGCAAGAATGAATTAGAGATAATCCATACTTCATCTCTCAAGCCTCCTTTTCATCTAGCTCTTCAAGAAGTTTTCTAGGAAATCTTGTCCAAACTCTTGTTGATACCCCCCTTAAAATTATCTCATTTTTAAATCACCCTTGAGCATTGAGTTCCCGAAAGAAGAAGAATTTGTAGAAACAAGAGTTGAAGCAGAAGCAAAAATGACAATGGAAGTTGAGGTAGAAAGACCTCAACCCATTGTTCCATGGGGAAGGAATACGGGCCCGCTTGCTCTTGAACCACCTCTCCATGATCTACCAATAAGTTCCCATAAGAAATTTCCAAAGTTCAAAGGTGAAAAAACACAACATCCTGAAGAACACATTGCTTCCTTCATGACATCATGTGGAATTATTGGTGTCCAACATGAAGATGTTGCGGTGAGATTGTTCATGGAGTCCCTCTAAGAAAAAGAAGCAGAATGGTTTTACCTCCTACCTTCCCATTCCATTATGGGTTGGAATTACATCAGGGATGCCTTATAAGAGAGGTTTAAATCAATTGAAGACTATCAAGACCTCCTAGTGTAGTTGGCTCAAATAAAGAAAGGATAAAATGAAACCATGAGAGACTTCATGGCTCATTTCAAATGGTTGCTTCATAGGATACCTGAAAAGAATTCCCATCTCAAAACAATGTCAAGAAATTCTTCATTAATGCTTAATCACCGGAGGTAGGATTTCTCCTATGAAGATTTCAACCAAGGGATATTGCAGAAGCAAAAATATTGGCCATTGAACTTGATGACGATCTCATCCTCTCTAGAAATATCAAGAATCCATCAAAGGAAAAGATCCAACATCCTAGAGATGAGAGAACCAATCCATCACTACAAAATTTGGCAAATGCGATGGAATATTTGAAGAGGGAATTATTTGAATAAGTATCTTATCAAAGAAGAAACATAAATCAGATTGGAGGATCACCCCAAAGGCTCACCTCAGATTCCCTAACCGTGAACGTAAATTACAAATTTCAAGAAAGTGAAGAAGTGCCTGAACAAGAAAGTGAAGGTGGTAATTTCCTAGAAAATGATGAGTTTGAGAATGATACACAAATCAGATTCTGTGAGTATTCTAGGTGTGATGAAGAAGATGAAGAGGATGCGCCCATTTTCTCATGTGCAATATTCACTCGTTCTCAATCTGAGAAAATAACATCTCCCTCCACTGCTGCAAAGGAAAATAAGGTTGATGATCCTCTTGTGGCGACTCCACAAAATAAAATAATCAGTCAAGGATTCCCACTTCCATCTTCCGTGAAGTCTAGATTGTTGGAGCCTGACCCTGTAGCAAGTAAGAAGACTCTCGTAATCCCAAGTAAGTCTTCCAATGTCTCTTCCATGTCTAAATCTAAATATGCTCTTGTAAAATCTAGTACTTTAAAAGCTCCTAGTGTGTTGTTCAAAATACTATCCATTCCCCAAACATCAAATCATGCTCCCAAACCTGTTCTAAATCCAAAAGTAGACCCTTTACCCCCCTTGTCCACATCTGCTCCCTTTGACTTCATAGAATATGTAAACAAAGCCAAAGTGCAGATTAAAGAAACTGAATATTTGTGGACTCATCCTGAAAAATTTGAGAGGTTCATCCGATATATTAGGAGTGGTATTCTAACATGAAATGTTGTAAATTCTAGTTCCAAAGGAATGCTACCAAACTCACCTACACCTCACTCACAGAACATGATTTCCTTGAGTGTGAAAGACTGATAAATTTGAAACTTTCTATGTCTTCCTTCTTGTTGGAGAATATGTACTAAACAATTGCATTATAGATTTTGGTGCCTCCGAAAATGTGATGCCTTTGAAGGTCACCATGGATCTAAAACTTTACACAAATGCACCTAGTGGCTCTTGTTACTCTTTGGAGTCAAGAGAGGTCCCACTTTTAGGGAAGGTCAAATATGCAAAGGTGGCTCTCGCTAGATTTCCAGACAAGAAAGTTTCTGCGATGATTTTGGTAGTAGATGTCCCAACCTCATTCAAAATGTTGCTGAGTAGAAATTTCTTCCGAGACTTGGGAGGTAAAATTAAAATGAATTGGTCTTCTACAACCATACCAGTGAAGGGATACATGGAGAAATTACTTCCCGAAAATAATATGAGGTACACGGTTTGAAATTCTGAAAGTCTAGAAGCTAAGATTTTGTACCAGGGTAGTAAACAAATGAATCACTTTGTGGCTACCAAGGAGGAGGAGGATATCCCCATCTTGATAGGTCCAGATATGCATTCCTAGAGATATTTTGACTTTGAATAAGCATTAAGGAGATTCGAGTTACAAGAGGGAAACCCTGAATTGCTAGATGATGTAGACCATGGGGAAGAGGAAATGGCGCTTGATGATTTTCAAGGAGAAAAATCAGATTATATTCTTTTCCAATATGAGAAGTTATTCTCATTCCCATTCAGGGATGAAGATTATCTTAGTCAGGCCATCTATGGAGAGAAAAAATCAGCTTGTAATGATCCTTTGAAAGGCTTGAAAGAAATATCCATACAGGGATTGCTAAGAGTCATAGAAGAAATAGAAGACCCTGAGATAAGTCTTGAACTCTTGATGCAAGCCATGAATATGTAAGAAAAACATGAAGCTGACTTAGAAGCCTCAACCAATGTGAAGGTTGGCTATGTCAAAACAAAGAAAGATGTGAAATATGATGTCCTTCTCGAACCAATGGTTGATGGATACAACAACGAAATGGAGATATTTTCTTTCCCATTTGTAGAAGAAGATTATTTCCATGATGAAGAAATGGAAGAAAGAAGTTTTGAGGCCTTTTAAGATGTATCTCTTTCTGATGAAGGATCAATAGCGTGCAGTAATTCCCAAGATGATGAGGCAATCCCTCCAGATAGTTTCCCTGAACTACAAAATAAATATCCTTCAAAGGCGTACAAAGAGGAGATGCAGGAAACAACGAAGCATAACTTCGTGTAAAAAATATTGGATGTAGTAGAAGTTACAAAAGATCCCAATGTGATTCTTGATCTCTTCACTAGTGCCATATACATACAAGACAAATATGATTTTTCCTCTGATCCTCCTGTCAGTACACAAATGACTCACGGTGAAGTAGAGATAATAGATGAATCAAATGTTTCTCATGGAAAAGAGGTCAACAAGAATAGACCCGGGGAAGAAAAGAATCCAGAATGTTCAAGTAATTTTTGGGGCGGCGATGAGGTGTTCAGTGAAGAATCATCTATGTGGATAAACGCACAATGTAACTGGCACTATGAAACCTGTTGGTGTCCATTTTGATCCTCTATTATTTTTCCCTAATTTTCCTTTCACTCTGCATCTCCTCAAATGTTTTCTACAGTTTTAATGGGTGAAATGAAGTTTTTGCCTCTGTTTCCATGCCTTAATCCATTTGAAAATCATTTTCCATGCCTCATTCATGAAGAAGCACCCATGCATGCCTTGTTTGTGCCCTAATTCTTCCAAATTTGTGGGCTATGCCATGTTCCCCCTTTTGCCTGATCGTAAAAAAATCAAATTGGTTGTTTTATACCAATATGCCTTAAAAAATCCCTCCCCACAGTCGAAACTTGCATAAAATCAACTTCCTCTTGTTTTTTGAGCAAAAAATCCATCACCCACAGAGAAAAAATCGAATTCAGGCATCTTTGGTAAATTCTACATTTTTTGACAGTCGTACGGTTGTCATTTGACCATCAAAATTAAGCTCAAACAGTGTCTCCTACATGGCAAGTTCTGGTTGGACACGAACAGACGGATTTCTTTGAAAAACTTAGGCATTTTTGGCTTTGGGAAAAATTTCAAAATTCCCCCTGTAACCCCGCGAGGGGACATGTGTCATGTTCTTATGCGAAGGTGGAGGAGTCAGCAGGTGGGGAGCTTAGGAATTTTTTGCCTTTTGGAAAAGGGGAAAAAAGGAAAGGGAAGGCCTACAGGTCCGTAAAGGAGCCACAGTTTGACACATGGCGGATGTTGAAAGAAGTGTGGGCCATGAAGGTAAAAGGGGATTTTTTCCCTTTTTCACAAAAGAGTTCAGAATGAAATTTTTTAGCATGCCCCCATGAACGAATCACAAGTGGACACGTGTCCATGAAGGGTCGGAGGGAAGTGCGGGCCACGGAGGGAAATGGGGATTTTCTTCCCCTTTTTGGCAAAAATTTAAGCCGTGGGCCTGTAAGCAAATCAATGAGCTACACGTGGTGTGACAGAGGACAACACGGGTCGGCGGGTCCACGGAGACAAAGTTGAGAATTCTCCCTTTGTTTAAAGGGAGTAAAAATGAAGATTAAGCCTGTGGGTCCTCAGCAAAAGAGAGATGGACACGAGGCAGAGGACAGAGCGGGTCAGCAGACCAGCGGAGGAAGGAGGGAAATTTTTCCCTTTTACAAAAAATACTTAGAATAAAAATTTAGAGCACTGGCCTATGACGAATGACAAGGAGACACGTGATGAGGGAGAAATTGGAGGTGCAGGCCTCGAGGAAAGAAGTGAAATTTTTCCAATTTTCCCAAAAAGGTCAAAATGCGTAGAATTGAAGCGCAATCCCAATGGGACCCACCATGTGCCACGTGTCAGCTCCAAAATTCAAAGGTAGAGGGGCCGGGGAAAAATTCAAAATTTTCCATTTTTCAAAAAGGTTGAAAAGTCAAAAAATGAGACCGAATTTGTTCCCAATCATAGTTTGACATGTGGAGGGCCCAGATTGAGGGAGAAAGAGCAAATCAAGGGCAACTGTGCATTTTCATTTTTGGCTGCCATATTTCCTCCAGGAAGCATGGAATCATGAATTTTGCATCAAATTTCATCAATTTTTTGGTGATTCCATGTCGTTTTGGCCTTCTAGGATTATTGGAATCAGTTTCATGACTCAATTTGCAGATTTGAGATGTTTTTTGAAGTAATTTTTGCCCCAGCCTGAGAAAACACGTGAAATGTCAAATTAAAAGTTGCAGAGGTAATTTTAAAGGGTAAAAGGGTGAAATGATGAGAGGAAAGGCATCTACATGCCTTGATGATGAAAAATGTGCCTCCAAGAAGGATAATGATCCAAATATTTGTAATGACTCACCATTTTAGAAACACCTGGCAACTCTCATTACAAATTTGTTAAATGTAATTTTCAGTGAATCATGAGAAATGGTTGTAACATAATTGATCCCTTGGAATATTATTTTCTTGGGAAAGAAGGCTCCAATGTGGTAAGAGATATATGATGCATGTTTTGAGACATGCAAGAGTCGGGAAAAATTGAAAAATCACGAGCAAATTCACAGAGAAAGCTCATCTTCTGAGAAACCCACCAAAGAACCAGGATAATTTCTTCTATGTTAGATCTTCATGTATGTGAGTTGCTTATAGGTGTATAGCCATCACACATCTCTGAGATTGTTCATGAAACTCTCCCCTCCTGATGAATCTAACAAGCTTTTGAGTTAATCTATGTTTTTCTGGGAAATATGGTGTCTATTATCATTTTTAAATGCTTGCAAATAGTTTTCATTGTTCTTTTTGAAATATTGCATTGAAAGTCTTTACAAATCACACAGGATCTCCATTTCTGGTTGATAGTTTAGTGGTATTTGCAATCTCATATTCAAAAGAGCCTTCTTCTGATAAGGAGATAAACAAATTTAAAATCACTTTACCTTGACTGCAGAGATTGCTTGTAAGCCTTTGGGGGCACCTTAAGCATGGTTTGATCAAGGATTTTTGTGTTTAATTGAGTTCTTTACTTCAAGATTTTGTGGTGAGTTCTCAAATATTGTGTGAAGAGTGTTGCCTGGGGCTTCCATTTATGCCTCTTCTAGTTGAAAGAATGTCTTGATTATTTGTAGCATTTTATCTGATAGTTGTTTCAAGTATTGTAGAGGTTGTCAAAGATCTGATATATCCCAGTTTGTCTCATCAATACCCCACCAAAAAATAATTCTAAACAACCCATCCTACCCATACTACCCCTACATCTGCATTGTGTGTCAACAAAATAATACAAATCATTTACAAAAATGCACAAAGCAAATCAGGATCATACCATGTCTCTAGTAGCCTTAGCCTTGTCTTGAAAGCATTTCCATCATTTAGTAGTGACAGCTCTGTTGAGTTTCAATAATGGAAGATTGATCATGTTTTCCAAAGGCCATCTCCATACAATATGCATAGTATAAGGATATCTCCACCTCCTTCATAAAACAAAGAATGCAGTATAGGTTCTCTTACCTTGGTTGAAAGGAACAACCTAAAATATTGAGGGTTAGATCAAAATAATTTTGAGGTACTACCCACTCCTTCAGATCCTGAGTGCCAACAAGTCAGATAGATTTCTCCCCCGGCTACAAAATGACATATAAAATCATCTATTTTCCTCTGAGTGTCTTGTAAAATCCATGATGTTGCTTAGGTTGTGAAGGAGATTAAATTTGGGTACTAATACACTAAATGACACTTTTGCTGGGGAACATAATTCTATATTTCAGTGCTTCAGATCCCTGGTAATAATTCTTCTATGATTTAGCCCATCAAACAACATTTCTAGTGACTCTACTGGGAACTTTTTGAGAATATTTGAGATATTTGAATGCATATCAAACCCTGGTAATGTCCTTTACAAATTCTTCATGCAAATACGTTGTTGAAGCATCATTTTATAATCATATTTTGAAGGATTAAATGAAGGTTACAAGTTCTACCTATAATTTTATCAGTTTCCAGCATGGTTACACCTTATTTTCATTTTTGGTTGATTGATTCAAGAAAGGAAGGTCTGATCTATAAAGTCTAGCAAGATTTTCAGTGCTGATAAGTATTTTACAGAGTATTTTAGTACATTTGCACAACTAGGGTGAAAATCCTTAGTGGTGACTCCATGCTGTTCTAATATTGATAAATACCAGTGTCTTACCTTTCTATGATTTACTTTTGTGTTGCTAATCCCTGCAAAACTAGAAGGAAGAAGATCTATCTTCCTTAGAGACTTTGCTAAGAAGTTGTTTACAGATTCAAGGAATTCAAAGTTGGAAGGGAGAAGAGTTTGGAAAATTGTTAAAGGTCAGACATAGGCAAAGATATATCCATCAGTGAGAGAGATCAGCCTTTGGTAGAGGATTATCACTCTTCTTCCAGTGATTCTGATTCAAGCAATCCTCTCATAAACTTGTTTAACTCAGCTAGTGAAGGTCTTCTACTGTACCGAGTGAGTTCCTTCTCCAATCTGCACCTCTGTGTTTTAATCCAAATAAAAATTTCCAAGAAAGTCAGCACTTAGAGAATACCCATCTTGTGAATCACATTCTTGAGTCCCAAAGACCTTGCACTCCTCATCAACTTGTTTCACCTCCAAGATCACCTCCACCAAACAATATGGCTCAACCTAGACCTCCATTTGTTGTTAACACCATTGGTCCTATAAATTTTAGAGGAATGGATGGTTACCCAAATGTTGTCCCAAAATTTGTCAGAAATAGGTTGTCAAAATTCCAGGGCAACAATGCTATTACTAGTGATCAGCATCTCAAACTTTTTGATAATATGATGGAATATTTTGAGATAGATTTTGAGGATGTGTATGTCAAATTGTTTATTCATACACTAGAAGATGATGATAGGGATTGGTACAAGGCTCTGCCTGATAATTCTATTGATTCTTGGACTGAAATGAAGAATACATTTAGGTTGCAATATGGTGATAGGATTGATCCTAGGTTTATCTTGTCTAAATTTGAGAATATCAAGAATAACCCCATTGAGTTAGTTTATGACTTCAACACAAGGTTTAAAAAATCTTTGAGAAGGCTGCCAGTTAATATGAGGCCTTGTGATGAATCTTGTTTAATCAAATATGTAGATGCATTTGACAAGAAAGCATCCTATTACCTAAGAGACAAGAACCCTACTAATTTAAGGAAGGATTTCACCATGGAACTTCAAATTCAAAATAACATTAAGGTAGTGGGAAACCTCTCAAGAGAGATGGTGTAAAATTGATAGACCCTAACAAAACTCAAGTTAACAAGGGGGCTGATTTGGAGGAGGTTGTGAAAACTTTGGCAGGGGCTGTCAAAGAAATCTCATACAAGTTGGCAATGTTGGGGTCAAGATTTGGATATTACATCGTTTCACCTTATTGTGAGTATAATGTGGAAGTGTTAACTAGACCAGATATCCCTAATGATATCAAGCATTGGCAAGTATTTGATGATGATGCTCAAGTGGAAAGGTTCTTACAAAATCAAGGTGAGTTTGTAGATCAGAATCTTGATTGGGAACTAATGGTGTAGTGACTGAAGGAAGAGAGACTTTGTTTGGAAAGGATATTATCCAATTGAACATTAACATCGTTTCTAGAGGCCTTGTTGCTCTTGAGTCTAATTTTAACAATGTTGATTGCATCATAAATAGAAACATGTCTACCTAAAGGGATGTGGAAGAGCATGACTTGGGAACAAAGGATAAACCAAGAAAAGTTTGGTTGGGTAGTAGTTTAAACAAAGAGGAGAAATAGTCTTATGTTCAGCTGTTGAAGAAATATCAAGACTATGCTTGCATGGTCATATTCAGAGCTGAAAACATATAGAGAAGACTTGTTTCAGCATGAGATCCCTCTTGAAACAAAGGCCAAACCATTCAGAAAAAAAGCAAAGGCCAATTAATCCACTCCTCTCCATGAAAATGCAAGATGAATTGAAGAAACTGAAGGAGGGAGGGATCATTCAGCCCACAAGGTATTCATCTTGGGTTGCAAACCTTATGCCAGTCAGAAAGAAGAATGGAGATATCAGACTTTGTGTAGACTTCAAAAATATGAATAGAGCTTCATTGAAGGACAATTATCCTTTTCCAAACATGGAGAACATGCTGCAGTTAATGACTGGATCTAAATTGTTGTCCACCTTGGATGGTTTCTTTGGCTACAATCAGGTTGTTGTCAAGGAGACAGAAAGATTTAAAACTGCCTTTACCATTCCTTGGGGAACATATGTTTATGTGAGGATTCCTTTTGGTCTCATGAAGGCTGGAGCTACCTTCCAAAGAGAAATGGATGTTTCTTTTGCTGGTTATATAAATGACTTCATTGCAGTTTATTAGGATGATGTGACTGTATTTTCAAAAAGTAGAAAAGATCACTTCTAGAATTTGGAAAGATTGTTGATCAGATGTAGAGAATTTTTAATCTCTCTCAATCAAAATAAGTGTCACTTTGGGGTGCAAAAGGCCAAGCTACTTGGTCATATTGTTTCAAAGTCTAGTGTCACAATTGATCCTGAGAGAATAGAAGTAATCAGCAGGGTGCTAATTCCAAGAACGAAGAAGGGCATCCAATCTTTCTTTGGAAAAATCAATTTCATTAGAAGGTTTGTGTCCAATTTTGCTGAGTTAACTCTTCCTATCACATGCATGTTAAAGAAAGATCAAGTTATCAAATGGGAGGAGGCTGTTATTCAGGCTTTTGAAGGAATCAAAGAAGCACTTAAACATGCACTTGTCTTGGCAGCTCCGAATTACAAAAAGCCTTTCCAAATTTTCTCCTTTGCTTTTGAAAATACTATTGCATCTGTTTTTCTCCAAAAGGATGAAGATGGGCTGAGAGGCCTATTTACCTTCTTTAGCAAGGATTTACAAGTTGCTGAGTTGAAATATACAATCATGGAAAAACAAGATTTTCCTTGGTGAAAGCAACAAAAAATTTCAGGCCTTATATTTTAAGTTCAAAAGTTTTTGCTTATGTTCCCCACACAATGGTAAAAGACATCCTATCAGAGATGGAGATTTCAAGCAAGAGAGATGTAGGTGGGTTAACAAATTACAGGAGTATGACATGGACATCCAAACCAAAAAGTTAGTAAGAGGTTTGGATCTTGCTAAGCTCATGGCTAAGAGCAACTTGTAGACTGTGGAAGTGAATGAAGTAGAGGAAAAAAGGGTAGATGTTTTTAAAAAATTGGTAAGATCTGAGTGGTACAAGGATATAATATTTTACCTCAGACACCTTATGTTGTCTTGATCATTTAAATAAAAATTAGAAAAGATCCCTCAAGTTAGCTTCTCAAAAATACATCATCACTGACTTTGGGCTGGCTTGGAAGAATCCCGAAGGTGTCCTCTTGAAATGTGTAACTGAAGATGAAGCTCCCAAAGTAATTACTGATTTCCATGGGGGAGTTTGTGGAGGAAACTTTTCCAGAAGGGTTACAACACACAAAGTTTTGAGAGTTGGTTATTGGTGGCCTACTCTCTTCAAAGATGCAACCATGCTGATTAGAAAATGTGAAAGTTGCCAACATTTCTCTAGAAGAATGAAAGCTTCAGGCTCCCTTCCTTTGTAGCCTGTATCAATTGAAGCTCCTTTCAAACAGTGGGGGATGGACTTCATTGGTGAGATTTCAGATCCTTCTAGTGCTAGCCATAAGTGGATTCTTGTAACCACTGATTATTTTACAAAGTGGGTAGAGGCAATCCCCACCAAGAAAGCAACACACCAAGTTGTTATGGACTTCTTGTTGAATAATATCATATGCAGATTTGGTGTGCCAGTCAAGATTGTGGCTGATAATGCCATGTGTTTTAGAGCTAAGCCTTTGATGGCAATGTGCAAAGAATATGGAACCAATCTGACTTATTCTTCAAACTATAATCCCCAAGGAAATGGAAAAGCTGAGTCTAGCAATAAGAACTTGTTGAAGATCATTAGGAGAACCTTGGAGTTGAACAAGAGAAAGTGGGGTGAACAACTGAAATTTGTAGTTTGGGCTGATAGAATCACTACCAAAAGAGTTACTGGAAAGAGCCCCTTTGAGTTGGTATATGGAACTCAAGCTCTACTACCCTTACATCTATAATTATCTTCATTTCAGTTTGTTCAACAACTTGAGGATCAAGAGGTCAGTCCATATGAAGCAAGGATTAATCAGATTGTGGAGCTAGATGAAGAGAGAAGAGCATCCCACCAGAGGCATATCAAATTCAGAGAGAAGTTGAAAAGATTGTTTGATAAGAAGGTCACTCCTAGGGCCTTCAATATTGGAGATCTGGTTTTGTTATGGGACATCAGAAATGAGGATAAGGGAAAACATGGAAAATTTGATGCATTATGGATGGGCCCTTACTCCATTGATATTAGAATTGGTGAGCATACCTTTTTTCTCAAAGATTTAGATGGGGAATTGCTTGAATTTCCTATTAATGGTAGGCATCTGAAGCATTTCTTGGATTAATCCCCAAATTTGAGGTATGCACAGCTTGTACAGTGTATAGTGTTTGGTTTTTCACTCTGTTTTTGGTGTTTTGTCAGTTTGTGGTTTGCCTTGCTGTGTGGTAACCATTTTTGTCAGGTTCTCAGCTGGTTTTTGGTGATTTTGGCTCATGACTTCATTTACCCAATGGATTATTTTAGCACTTGGTCTACATTGTTCTTATGGAACTCATTGGGAGTGCCCATCCCCAAGTAGGAGCTGATGTTGGTGTCCATTTTGATCCTCTATTATTTTGCCCTAATTTTCCTTTCACTCTGCATCTCCTGAAATGTTTTCTACAGTTTTAATGGGTGAAATGAAGTTGTTGCCTCTGTTCCCATGCCTTAATCCATTTGAAAATCATTTTCCATGCCTCATTTGTGAAGAAGCACCCATGCATGCCTTGTTTATGCCCTAATTCTTCCAAATTTATGGGCTATGTCATGTTCCCCCTTTTGCCTGATCGTAAAATAATCAAAATTGGTCATTTTATACCAATATGCCTTTAAAAATCCCTCTCCATGGTAAAAATTTGCATAAAATCAACTTCCCCTTGTTTTTTGAGCAAAAAATCCATCACCCACAAAGAAAAAATCAAATTCAGGAATCTCTGGTAAATTCTACATTTTTTACGGTTGTACAATTGTCATTTGACCATCAAAATTAAGCTCAAACAATGTCTCCTACGTGGCCGCTTCTGGTTGGACATGGATCAATGGAGTTTCTTTGAAAAAATTAGCCATTTTTGGCTTTGGGAAAAATTTCAAAATTCCCCCCACAACCCTGCGAGGGGACACGTTTCATGTTCTTATGCGAAGGCGGAGGAGTGGACTGGCAAGGGACTTAGGCATTTTTTTCCTTTTGGAAAAGGGGAAAAAAGGCGAGGGAATGCCCACGGGTCCGCAAAGGAGCCACAGTTTGACACGTGGCAAATGTAGAAAGAAGTGCGGTCAAAGGAAAAGGGGATTTTTTCCCTTTTTCGGAAGGAAAAGAGAACTTTAGCGTGCCCGGTCAAATGACACATGTGGCGAGAAGAGCGGGTCGTGCAGGCCAGCGAAGGTAAAAGGGGATTTTTTCCCTTTTTCACAAAAGAGTTCAGAATGAAAATTTTTTAACCGTGGTAAATCGAATCAAGGTGACACGTGTCCATGAAGGGTCAGAGGGAAGTGCGGGCCACGGAGAAAATGGGGATTTTTCCCCTTTTTGGCTTAAAAGGAGTTAAGGAAAAAAGATTTAAGCCACGGGCCCGCAAGCAAATCAATGAGCAGACACGTGGTGAGGGCAGAGCAGACAGAGTAGGTTGGCGGGCTAGCGGAGGCAGGAGGGAATTTTTTCCCTTTTGCAAAAAAGACTCAGAATCAAAATTTGGAGCACTGGCCCATGACAAATCACAAGGAGACACGTGGCGAGGGAGAAATCGGAGGTGCGGGCCCACGGGGCAAAAAGTGAAAATTTTCCAAAAATTCAAAAAAGGTCAAAATGCGCAGAATTGAAGCACGATCCCAATGGGACCCACCATGTGCCACGTGTCAGCTCCAAAATTCAAAGGCGGAGGGGCGGGGGAAAAAGTCAAATTTTTCCATTTTTCCAAAAAAGTTGAAAAGTCAAAAAATGAGCCCGAATTTGTTCCCAATCATAGTTTGACACGTGGAGGGCCCAGATTGAAGGAGAAAGAGCAGATCAAGGGCAGCTGTGCATTTTCATTTTTGGCCACCATTTTTCCTCCAGGAAGCTTGGAATCATGAATTTTGCATCAAATTTCATCAAATTTTTGGCAATTCCATGTTGTTTTGGCCTTCTAGGATCATTGGAATCGATTTCATGACTCAATTTGTAGATTTGAGGTGTTTTTTGAAGTAATTTTATCCCCAGCCCGAGCAAACACGTGAAATGTCAAATTAAAAGTTACAGAGGTAATTTTAAAGGGTAAAAAGGTGAAATGATGAGAGGAAAGGCATCTGCATGCCTTGATGATGAAAAACGTGCCTCCAAGAAGGATAATGATCCAAATATTTGTAATGATTCACCATTTTAGAAACACCTGGCAACTCTCGTTGCAAATTTGTTAAATGTCATTTTCAGTGAATCATGAGAAATGGTTGTAAAAGAATTGATCCCTTGGCATATTCTTTTCTTGGGAAAGAAGGCTCCAAGGTGGCAAGAGATATATGATGCATGTTTTGAGACATGCAAGGGTCGGGAAAAAATTGAAAATCACGAGAAAATTCTGAGAGAAAGCTCATCTTCTGAGAAACCCACCAAAGAACTAGGATAATTTCTTCTATGTTGGATCTTCATGTATGTGAGTTGGTTACAAGTGTATAGCCATCACACAGCTCTGAGATTGTTCATGAAACTCTCCCCTGCTGATGAATCTAACAAGCTTTTGAGTTAATATGTTTTTTTCTGGGCAATATGGTGTCTGTTATCATTTTTAAATGCCTGCAAATAGTTTTCATTGTTCTTGTTGCAATCTTGCATTGAAAGTCTTTAGAAATCACACAGGATCTCCATTTCTAGTTGATAGTTTAGTGGCATTTGCAATCTCATATTCAGAAGAGCCTTCATCTGATAAGGAGATAAACAAATTTAAAATCACTTTACCTTCCTTGACTGCAGAGATTGCTTGTAAGCCTTTGGGGCACCTTAGGCATGGTTTGATCAAGGATTTTTGTGTTTAATTGAGTTCTTTACTTCAAGATTTTGTGGTGAGTTCTCAAAGATTGTGTGAAGAGTGTTGTCTGGGCTTCCATTTATGCCTCTTCTGGTTGAAAGAATGTCTTGATTATTTGAAGCATTTTATCTGATAGTTGTTTCAAGTATTGTAGAGGTTGTCAAAGATCTGATATATCCCAGTTTGTCTCATCAATACCCCACCAAAAAATCATTCTAAACAACCCATCCTACCCATACTACCCCTGCATCTGCATTGTGTGTCAACAAAAGAATACAATCCATTTACAAAAATGCACAAAGCAAATCAGGATCATACCATGTCTCTAGTAGCCTCAGCCTTGTCTTGAAAGCATTTCCATCATTTAGTAGTGACAACTCTGTTGAGTTTGAATAATGGAAGATTGATCATGTTTTCCCAAGGCCATCTCTATACAATATGCATAGTGTAAGAATATCCCCACCTCCTTCATAAAACAGAGGCTGCAGTATAGGTTCTCTTACCTTGGTTGAAAGGCACAACCTAAAATAGTGAGGGTTAGATCAAAATCCTTTCAAGGTGCTACCCACTCCTTCAGAGCCTGAGTGCTAACAAGTTAGATAGATTGCTCCCCCAGCTACAAAATGACATATAAAATCATCTATCTGCCTCTGAGTGTCTTGTAAAATCCACGATGCTACTCAGGTTGTGAAGGAGATTAAATTTGGGTACCAATGCCTGCGATTCAACACTTCAGAAAACAAAACTAGGATTTGATACCATTTGTTAGGAAATAAGGGATAAAATGTGTCGAATAATCCCTCACAGAATCGTAACAGAAGAAACTAATACACAGAAAATGTTACAGATCTCAAATAAAAGTGTAGGATGAAATAACACAACACAAAGAGACAATATTTAACGTGGTTCACCCAATTTTGGCTACGTCCACCTAGAATCACTTGCTCAGATTTCATTAAAAGCCACCGCTCTCTCAATACAATACCGAGATATGTTTGGATCTATGCTCAACAAAATTAATAGAATTCATACCCGAATTTAAAACACATCTTCAATGTTACATTAAACCCTACCATATGTAAAAAACCACATAAGTAGTCAACTGCTTAAGTAGTTTTACAAAACTGTGGGTATCAAAACCATGGGCCAAAACCATCCCATAAACTTATGGGTCAAAAATCCTGCCCATATGAGAAAAGCACATTTCTCGTTATATCAAGCACATTTTAAGGCCAAAAAGTTTTTTTAGGGGCTGCACCCCAAAACCCCGACAAGACAACTATGGAAAGTATATAGTACTCTTAGTGTACAATCTTCAACACTTTCACACTATGAAAACAAGATCCACAACCTAACAATGTATGTTCAGATATAGTAGTGCGAGAAAAAAATTATAGAATTCTAACACTAGAATGGATCTTAGTCTTAGACATAACTAACCTCCATTGTAACATTTTGAGGCATATGGGCCTTAACGATAATTCTGAAAAGGTAAATTTTTTGAAGTAATATAATACAATGCTTGCACATGTGACAGTTTTAAACTATTTGGTATGTGGATTTTTGTAAGGTAAGTGTTGGTGTTGAGTGTCTTTGATTTAGTGCAATGTTTCTTCTCTGTTGCATCATAAAATATCACAATCATTTTTTTTCTAGTTTTTTGTTAATTTTTGTGTGGTAAAATACTCGACATGATAGTTGGTATTAGAGTGAAATTGAAATAGTTGAACCTCTGGGAGTAATTGGTAATGATTCTTGTGTATGTTTTTCTTGTGTGCATAGAACGAGTTTCATGTCAGTTCATTTTGTCGTGTTATGTGGAATCATGGTGATGTATCCTTTCACAACACCTTGGAGTACTAGGATATGTAAGTTCTTGATGATTTCTCCACTTGGGTACTACTTGATGAGCCTTGTTATGGAATGGTACTATGTCAGATCCTATAGAAATTTATAGATTTTATTTCATTGACTTAGTTTGGCACCTTTTTGGATAATAATACTACATTGGTGACATTTGGAGATAGATTGGTAGTTAGTAGGAGATTGGTTAGTTGTTTGTGAGTTCTATATCATCAATGGTTATGAAATTTGGGTATTGAATTTGACAATGTAAAAAATATTGGTAGTTTCTGGTGATTTAGAGACTTATTTCCACCTGGGAGAGTAGAAATCATGACAATTATCTTATTGGACCCATACTATTTATATCTACCTAGATGTGCACTTGATGATTAGCACCCCTACAGGAAGCCCACAAAAGGTTGTGTGGTAATTGTGATGTGGAGTTTTCATGTGTTATATTCGAAGCACTTTCACTTTTCTTTTCCAAGATCAACATGGAAACTGTTGATTTGTGGAGCTCAATTACCTATATTGACATGTTATATTAAACTTGCATGAAAGAACAGTTCCCAGCATCCGTTATGGGGGATTTTATTTGTTCATTTGTGCGAGCTCGAATTTCAGCTTTATAGGTGACATGTTATATTAAGCATCCATTGCATGAAAGAACAGATAATCGACCATCGTGTTATCCTAGGACCAACTGTCGAAACCTTATGACCGGTCATCAGTACCTAAGGTTAGGAACTAACATCAGTTAGGGTTAACCGACCGTTGATTACCTATGCGTGAGTGTTTTAATTAACTCACAGGAATTAGATCTAATTTTATCATTAAAGAAGATCTATTGATTGTAATTGCATGACTAAGTTCCCTAAGTTTTGTATATGCCTATATAAGCATGAAAGCTAGGGTTTATAAGTAGGGATTGTAATAATTGATAATTATTGTGAGAATAATTGTGGGAGAGATAATTCTTGGAAAAGAAGGAGAAGCTTGAGAGAAATAAAGTACTGTACATCGTGAGAGGTGTGAAAGATTGTAAATTTTCATTGTATATCTTCTAAAATCTTTGGATAATAGATTGTATTGTTTCTTAGTAGATGTAACCCACACTGGGTGAACCATGTTAAATATGTTAAGCATATCTTGTTTTGATGGTATTTCTTGTTTTGTGTATTTCTCCATGGTAGAATATCTACTTTTATTGCATGTATGCTTAGATATGATATAATATCTGTACAACCTTGTGCTAACCCCAACAACTGGTATCATAGATTTGTTTGAGGGTTTTGTGTGTTGACAGATTTACTCATAGAGGGTTTTCTGATTAAGCGGGAGCTACTAAAATGGAAAAAGAAAACAAATATAAGGTAGATAATTTTTATGGCCAAAATTATCAATTATGGAAGATGTAAATTGAGGATTGTCTATATCAAAGAGTTTTGTACCTACCGTTGGATGAAAATTCTAGACCTACGAAGATGACTAGTGAATAATGGAATATTCTTGATAGAAAGGATTTGGGATCTATAAGATTAAGCTTGACAGTATCCATGGCTTCCAATATTACAGAAGAAACTTCTACAGTAGAGCTAATGAAATCTCTTGCTAATCTATATAAAAAACCTAGTGCTTCAAATAAATTTTATTTAATGAAGAAACTATTTAGTTCTAAGATGCATGAAAGTGGATCTGCATCTAATCATTTAAATGATTTCTAATATATTGTAAATAATTTAAAATTGATTGATATTTCGTTTGATGATGAAGTGAAATAACTCTTATTCTTATGTTCTTTGCCTGATAGTTGGGATAACTTGGTAATGGATGTTAGTAATAAAAAATCTACTAATAATATTTTGAATTTTGATGATGTGGTTAGTGTGATCTTGATTGAAGAAATTTGTAGGAAAAGTATAGAGGAATCATCATCTGGGAATGCTTTAAATGTAAAAAGTAGAGATAGGAAAAAGGTGAGATCCAAGAGTAAGAATAATGGGAAATCAAAGTCAAGGGGTGAAAAATATAAATCCAGAGGTAAAGGAATTACATGTTGGAAATGTAAAAAGAAAGGACATGCAAAAAAAATTGTTGGTCAAAGGATAAAAAGAACCAACACCCAGACAAAGGTAAAGAGGAAAATCCTAGTCATTATAGCAGAGGTAATGCAAGATGCTCTTATTCTTTCTTTAGATAATAAAATAGAATCATGGGTTTTAGATTCAGGAGCTTCTTTCCATGAAACCCATAATAAGGGTTACTTCAAAAATTATGTCTTGGGAAATTTTGGGCATGTTTATTTGTGTTATGATGAACATTGTAATATTACTAATAAATGAGAAGTTCATCTAAAATTGTAGAATGAAAATATATGGGTATTGAAAGATGTGAGGCATGTGTTAAGCCTAAAGAGGAATCTTATTTCTGTAGGGGCAACTAGGTGAATATGGTTATAAGGTTACATTCACAACAGACTCTTGGAAGTCACCAAGGGTGTATTTTTTGTGGCAAGAGGTAACAAGGTAGGAACATTATATTTATCCACCTATGTTATTGATTTATTTTCTATGTTATCTACTTCATATTTAGATGCATGCATGTGGCATAATCAGTTGGGCCATATGAGTAAAAAAAAATGTAGATCTTAAAGGCTAAGGGAAAGTTATCAGATTTGAAAGATTTAGATCTTGATTTCTATGAGCATTTTATTTTTAGAAAGCAAACAAGAGTGAGATTTCTCAAAGTTTGGGCAACTAAGAAGGAGCATAAATTAGATACTTGTACACTCAGATGTAGTGGAAACCAACCTAGGTAGCTTCTCATGGAGGATACCCATAGAGTTATGTTACTTTCCATAAATGCATGTGTGCTACAAAAAAGTGTGTGTGAAGGAATATTATTTTATACCTAAATCATAAATTCTCCTACCTGTTTTCTGAGATCCCTTTAAAACTATTTAGACAAACCCTTGTCTGAGCAATGAGATTCCTAGCTTTTCCGCTAGGGTAAGTGGAGTTCCCCTATTAGATCCCTGATTGAAATGGTGGTGAGAGAATGTAGTACAGGATTCTCACACATGCATTATTATGGCAGCTACATTGGAATATGTAGAGGGACTTAGATTCCTAGAGAATTGGAAAGAAAACCACAAGTTTGTCCACTTGAAAAATTTTCTTGCCAATACTTACCCATTTTTCCATTACAATTTTATTTACCCTTTTTATTTCTACCCTTATATATTAAATAGAAAATATATCATATTTCTCACTCAATGTTTTTTGATATGAATTTCCTCTTGAAATATATTTTAAAGCCATTCAATACCTAAGATGGATTCATTTCCTATTGGGACTTGGTTCCCTTCCAGCAGATGAAGTTTTCATGGTTGAGGTAACCAAGGTAAAGGGGGAAGGTTAAAACGAGGACTCAATGTTTATCTTCCTGAGTAGTTATTGGACTCTCCATTTTGATGGAGCCAAGTGTCACTTTGGTGCCGAGGCAAGCATGATCCTTACTTCACCTGAAGGAAGGGTTATACATTTTCCCTTCAAGTTGAATTTAGAATGCAAAAACAATGGGGCTGAATATGAGGCTCTCCTATTAGGCCTCATCATAGCTAAGAGGATGGGAATACTCAACATTAGGGTGTTAGGTGATTCACAACTAGTCATAAATAAGATATATGAAGTATATGAGACTAGAGTTGAGCATCTACAACTTTACAAAACAACAGTGATAGGTTCAACAAAAGAGTTTGATTTCATCTCAATTGAGGTAGTTTCACATGAACAAAACCTTCTCGCAGATTCTATAGAAACTTTTTCTTCACACTTCACCCCCAATAGTGACCTAGAAGATACCAATGTCATGGTTTCAGTTCGCGCCGAAACCTTGATTCGTAAAACACCTATGAACCCAATGTTGACATATGTTGAAACTGAGAGTCACTCTTATTGTTCAGAGCATGTCAATAGTGATGAATCAACTTTGACTTATTTAAACACTTTGGTAGAACTACATCTTACCTGTCACGAGATAGAATTTTCCTTAATCCCACATTCCTCTTATTATTTTGGGAATCCCATGATTGAGTCCTCCCTGGGAAAGGATCTTGAGATTTAAGAGGTATAAGAAGAAGGGGACTTGGAGTTGCCTCCAGCCCTGCTAGAATTCAAGGAGAGAAATTCCTCCTTAATCGAGGGAATGATTGATATAAACATTGGAACAGAGGAGGAACCAAAGATCTTAAAACCGAGGTCCTCTTGAACTCTAGAGGAAGTGGAAATACATACCTAGATCCTCAAAGAACATCAAAAGGATTTTGTGTCAGTTACAAAGAAATGACATGAATTGCACGACATATCGCGGTGCACAATCTCATCACCAAACCGGATGCAAATCCGACTAAGAAAAAGTCGAGACCTATGAAGACAAAGGTGGCCCTTATGGTGAAAGAAGAAGTAATGAAACTTCTCCAGGTGGGATTCATTAAGCCAGTTGATTATTTGTAATGGGTTTCTAATATTGTCCCCATTGTAAAAAAGAATGGAAAGATCCATATTTGCATAGAATTCTAGGACATTAACAAAGCTTTCCCCAAGGATGATTTCCCATTACCATCCATTGATGTTATCATTGATGAAATAGATGGATTTGAGTTGTTGTCTCTCATGTATGGGTTTTCGGGATATAATCAAATCAAAATCTCCAAGGAGGATCAAACTAAAACTACATATATAACTCCTTGAGGAATTTATTACTATGATGTCGTGCCATTCGGTCTTAACAATGCCAACGCTACATACCAATGAGAAATGACCTACATATTTCATGATCTTATTCATAAGATTTTGGAGTCCTATGTAAATGACCTATTGGATAAGGCTAAGAAGCATTGTGATCACCCTGAGGTGCTTCACATCATCCTGTCACACTTAATTGAATACGGTGTCACATTAAATATGGCGAAATGTGTTCTCGACGTAACAGGAGGCAAGCTTTTGGGTTACATTATATCTTCATGAGGGATTGATGTCGACCCAACCAAAATATGGGTTGTATTAGAAATGGTTCCACCATCGGACAAGTCTAGTATTAGATATTTTCTTTGGAAAATTGGTGTAATCCAAAGGTTCATCCCTCACTTGACCTATACTATTCATCCCATCAATAATTTATTGAAAAAGGATTATAGTATTGATTGGATGGAAGAATGCAACGAGGCCTTCGAGGAATTTAAACAATTTTTTTTATCCTCTCCCACGCTAATGTTTCCTAGATTAGATCACCCGTTGATATTGTTTTCATGAGCTATAAATGTTTCACTAGCCTTCATGTTGTCTCAAGAGGATGATGATAAATGAGAGTGTGTAGTTTACTTCATTAGTCAGACATTGCTTGATTATGAGAGACACTACACACAGGCAGAAAAGGAATACCTTGCCATATTTTTTACAACAAAGCGTTTAAGGCATTATATGTTCAATCAATAAATAAGGGTTATTGTTAACACAGACGACTTGCAGACATTCCTCATGTAAGGATCTTTGTCTAAAAAGGTCGGGCATTTCATAACATTAATGGGTGAGTTTGAGTTAACATTTGTAAATCAAAAATATGTTAAGGGTCAAATCATTGCAGACTAGTTAGCTGAAAATCCATTAGATGAGGGTGATTTGGTGGATTTGGAATTTCCTGATGAGTTCATGTACTTCATCGAAACCAGGTCCCCCTATCTCTGTATGTCCCTGGTATACTAACATTATTAATTTCATCATGGACCATACATACCTAGAAGGGGAAACATCGCAACAAAGAAGGTGATTACAAGTCATCGTTGCTAAGTACAATATTTTGGAGCAAGTGCTCTACTGCAGAGCCTTTGACGGAATGTTGCTGAGATGTGTTGACACCAAAGAATCTGAAAATATTCTTTATGAATCACATAGTGGGGTATGTGGAGGTCACTTTGGAAGCCATGCCATAGATGGGCTATTTTTGGCCCCCCTAGAACATGATGCAGTACATTTTGTCTGCAGATGTCATAAATGTCAAGAGTTCTCCCATGAGATCCACATACCGACACAAAATTTACAACCAATCACAACCACAAGGCCCTTCTCCACATGGGGCCTGTATTTGATAGGGAAGTTCTCTCCCTCATCAATAGATGGACATAATTTCATAATCACAGCCACATAATACTTTACCAAGTGGGTAGAAGCCATGCTCCTTACTACCATACTTAGATATGTAATCGCTAAGTTCATCCTGAACCAGATCATTTGTAGGTACGGGGTGCCATACGTCATTATTTCTGATAATGACATGTCTTTCAAAACTCTGAGGTGTGTTAGTTTTGTACAAAGTTCAAAATAATTCATCACCTGGGTTATCTCTGCAACCCTTAGGCTAATGGACAAGCTGAGGCTACCAATAAGACTTTAAAGTCCATTCTCCTAAAAACCGATAAGGAGAATAAATAAGATTGGCACCTAAAGTTTTTTCCATCTTTTTGGGCCTACCGAGTGTCGATTAGAATGCCAATGGGGGCAACCCCCTTTTTGTTAGTGTTTGGTGCTAAGGTGGTTCTACCGCTCAAATTCTAAATACCTAGTCTCCATTTTTCACTACATAGGATCGTGGGAGAGGAGGGCTATCATGAAGCATGAATCTCCTAGTTAGAAAGTCTCGACGAGGCTAGACTTAACGCTAAAAAATGGCAGTGTTTATGCTGACTGAATGGTTTAGAAATATAACAAGAAGGTTTATGAATGTGATATCTATGAAGGAGATTTGGTATTAAGACTCGATATCCAGATAGAAAAAAATACCGGAAAGGGAAGGAAATTCAGACCTAGGTGGTTAGGTCCATATCGAGTAGTGGAAGACTATAAAAATGGTGTATTTCTCTTGTGTACACTAGAAGGTGAGGATTTTAGTGAATATGTAAACTCTCTTCACCTTAAGAGATACTACGCATGATCCATCAACATTTTCATATGTACATTATTACATCGGCATTGCATTTTCATCTGTCCATTCATTTTGTAAAAAATGTGATCAATGAACTTTTTCTTATAGAAATTCCTAAAAACTTCTTAAAAGATTGGAAAAACATTTAAATCATGTCTCTTCAAACATTTATAGTATCATCAAATTCTTCTGAGTCATTTATAAATCCAAATAAGAAAGATAAACTTTTGACGATAACCACAACAAGTCCTGCATACTTGGTTCTACTTTTGGTCTCTTGTTAGGTTAGATGTATTTGTTCATGATCTGTTCTAGAAGCTTCTTTGTGTCACATCTATCCCTTATACATCTCCTTGGAAATAAGAGGATTCTAAACATTTTCCCCTAATAAGTAAGTCAAATGAAAATCCACAGAAAATTATATTTTTACACATTTCCTTGCCCTACCAACCTTCAGTGTTGAACCTCTATTTCTTACTAGTGACGTAGGGTTGGGAAAGGAGGGAAATTCCCTTACTCGTATATGCCTTGTCCATGGTGATAAGCCCATGCTTCCTATTGGTAGCATGGGGCAAGGTGTAGGGGGTCTCTTTGATAAACTTGAAAGTTAAAAATTAGTCAAACATTGTGAAATCATAAATAAAAAACAAAGCGAGTTAGATGTCCAAAATTGTAACATTCCTAATTTAAGACTTTATAAATAAGGGAATCTTTTTACCACAATGTTCTCTATTCTAAATAAAACATCATTTAGAACACACATTCCATGCCAATCAATCTCATAATAGATAACCATATGCAACTGTAATGAATCGGTAAATTACCAATCTCTCATGTTTGTCTTAAAGTATAGAATAATTTATGTATACTATTCATACTTGGTTTTCCTACCCTGTTCTGGGTACTAAGTGATATGTTCAAAGAATCTATTTGAATATTTGTTACCAATATTCATCTAACATCACGTTTCTTTAAACTAGGTGACATAGCACAACACAACCAGCAGCTTGCAATACTTTGGCCAAATATTTTCAAAATACTATTCATGTTACTACTCCTAGATGACATACCCATCAATTCGTAATACATCCTTCACCTCACTCTACTATTATCTAGAATGGTCTTTACTGACTTATGTCAGTCTGCTTGCCCAAGGTTTGACCCTAACCCAGGTTAGCAACATAATATTTTATAGGGAGATGCTCACGATGACTTAGGGTATACGGGCATACTCGACTGACCTAAGTCATCCAAATGTGCCTAGGTACCCTGAGTCATATAAATCTACTTCCTATTCTAATCATGCTACTAACTTGACCTAGAGAGAAACTAAGTTCAAGTCTAGATGTGTGTAGATCTAGATGAACAAATACGGAAGGGTGTTACCACATGTCAACTACAACACTATATCCTTGAGAAGCCCTTAGTCTTATTGAAGGTACATTCATGCAGTTGGCATGTGCCAAGATTCGTTAGAACTGCTTCATCATGATGTACACACCCCTTGGTGGTCATTAACTCATAATTAAATTTGGATTAAGATTCAAATTGTAGTAACCGTGCCTAACCCTAATTCCAACATTCATTAAGTTCTTTATCCATAATTAATCTGATTTTATATTAATAACTTCATTATCTCATGTTTGCATTTATGTTCATTAACTCAGCATGACAAGTAGTTATCCCAAAAACAAGGTAGCAAACATCAAACAGTTAATTTTAATGCAACATAGTTTTCCAAAGAAGGTGTATCATCCACCTAGGTTTAGCTAGTGTTTACTTTATATAAAACAAAGTATGAAGATTAAAGATCATAACCACCATTCCTTTTAATTTTCATTCTTTTGAGAGAGGAAGAGTCTTCCTCTACATGATTAAATGTTAGGGTTAAGGTAACCTTTTTATCATTCACAACTCATTTAGTTAAATTGTATGTCCAATACATATTTCATTATTATACTATAGTTCTTTAGATAGAGAATGACATCTTATGCAACTTAGCAAGTTATACCTTAGTAAGGGGGATTGAACTATTCCCTTATTCCAACTTATTAAATGATAATAGTAATAGGTATACAAACAGATATAAAGAATATCGACAAGATAGCAGTACTATTTCCTTCATATGAAGTACAAGAGAATTTACACCACAATTTGGATTTAGTCTCCAAACTTTTCAATTCATCATGATAAAATATACACTTTACAAGACTATGCATTTCAGGCATACTGCATGTCAATTAGCATTAAGATCATAAAAGAACATAACTTTTCTTTTTCAATACAACTCAAGAATGAATCGAAATTCTTTACAAAAGAACCAAACTTTAAATCAGCCAATACATCATAAAAGTTTTTGCCTTCTTTTATCACTTACGAAGTCCATTTGTAAAAATTGCTAGCACGGGTCAGTTCATTGAACTGAGCATGATAAGCACTAAGCATTAAAACGAAGTGCATTCCACTAATTGTTCCATTAAAACAACCTTGCTTTAATGAAAAAAAATAACATATCATACCAATAAGCATAAGTAATAACAACCATAAAAGAAGTAAAAATAATAAGTCTGAATTCAGTTTTAAGAAAAGAGCATAATATAATCAACAACTACTACATTATATCATATAAGAATTGACCCAATAAGTTACTTATTTAAAACAAACAATAAATCTTGTCGTCTAATTATTTCATAATACTTTCTGAATTGAAATACAGAATTTATCTTTACTATGTAATGAAGAGAGTTACTTTCAGAACGAAAAAAATTATTGTCATTTTTCTAAGTTTCTAGAATCATGTACAGACAAATTCATTTCAGCATAGTACATATTTAGAATGATTCATCCTATAACTTAAATAAATAAGAAGAAGAATCAATACAGACTACCCACGATTCACCATTCATCTAAAAGATAGAAAACAGGTTCAGAAAGTACATAACTGCATCAATCAAGGAAACCAATAAAAGGATTCAACATTTAAGATACAACATATAATATAATAATCCAAAACCAATCCAAGAATGGAGAGAATCAAAATAGTCATCCTACTTGCAAGCTTTAAGATAACCCTATATTATAGAAGATATCATTCGGAGATCTGAAACCATACGTTCCAAAATTCAAGCAAGACTTACACAAGGATTATCTCTTACTCGTGTCCATCCAAGGAAGATTCATAATATTATTGAGTGCACAGAAAGGATTCCATCTGAAAACAATATCATAATGATGCATGACTCATTCATTCAAAACAATCAGACTAGAAATGATTGCGTTTTCCTTTCTACAGGAAAAACTCAACTGTACACTTACCGAATCGACACGACCATTGATGTATACAAGTTAGCTGAAATCAAGAAAGGTCAAATGGGGATGATTTGGTTTTCCCAGTACCAAAAATGATAGTCCCAAAGTTTCCCGAACCTACAACTATTCCCATGAACTTTCACGATAAGCTAGTAACAAGTTAAACTAAACAATCCACAAGGAAGTTTATGTTTTTGAAGAGCGAGTTCAAACTATTTCATTCAAGATAGAAAGGTGTAGACACCAAATTTGTGTCTTACGACCCCTTGTGACCCGCATCTCATTTCGCAACCTAACCTCACCACCTAAACCTTACACAATTATTTATTAATTATCTTATAATTAATAAATCCACATTGCCTTACCTGCCACCTCATTTTGCCACCTCATCATGACCTAGGCCTAACCCTAAACTAATCTAATTAAGACCTATAACCTGGTCTACATCCACACCCATGACTAATGACCCCTTTCTCGCACCCAAAACCGACCTTCTAGTCACTTGACCAAGCCCGCAACTAATCCCTCAGGAGAAAAGGAGGGAAAGTTGGCTATTTTACTAAAAATAGCCCACTTTGACTGAACCGATACCGGTTTCTACTTGACCGCCGTCGGTTCCGTAACCATCATCGGTTCCTTGTAAATGGCCTCCCTAACCAGAAACAAAGGTCGGAAGAAGGATTTTTGGATCAATCAGGATCATCAGAAGCGATAAAAAAAGAATCCAGATTTGCTGAGCCAAACAAGAGACAAGTGAAGAGACAAGAAGAGTATGCAGCGAAGGAGACCAAGCCCAAGACTGCAACTGAATAATCAGAGCCCTGTGATACTCATCTGATCATCGGAAGGGAGATATCTCATCTTCTGGGTGTCAGGCCATCCTACCTGAGTTCTACCTTTGTCATCACAGTTCTTGGACCTGTATCCTCGTCAATAACTAGTAAGTTGTATCTTGCACGTCCTCTTTTATAACATTTCTTATACTTTTGAATCACAGTCGTCATTAATCCATTCCTGGATCTACTACCCAGCAACACATCACATCTAACTATCATTCATCTACCCTCTCATCACCCCGTTACCTAATCCCACTCATTTACTAGCCTTACAAACATCAGAACCACCCTACAACCGACCTTTACCAAGAGCCCCTAAAACATATCCCTACCGATATCGGTTAGAAGAAACCGGTATCGGTTATTGTGACTCAAAACCAGAAACCAGCCTTTCCCCCTACCTATTTCAACGAAGCAATTAAATTGTTATTTTACAATATTTCGTGTTAATTCATATTAGCAGGGGAACTGACCACCTTTGAAAGAAAGTGTTATATTTCCTGGGCCCAAGGTAGTTCCCTCATTTATTTTCTAATCAAAATCTTGTGGTCTTGTGTTCTTATTTGCAGGTAGTCCTTCCAAGACAAAAGGGAGTTCTTCGCAATCAACTTGATCTCTCTCTACGGTACGCGCACACCATCTCGACATTCAACAGGTATTCCTCCTAGCCCTAACCCTTATCTGTTTCTAAAAGGAATGAAAGGATAGAAGCAACTCTATTCCCAAAAAGCTGAAACATTCCGCGTGAAACAAAAGGGTATAAAACCGAAATCAAGAAGTCAAACAGGCCTAGGATAGTAATCACTCTACAACATGGAAGAGATTCAATCTATAGAGAAGTTTGAACAATTGAACTTAACTTTACAAAATTTAAAGTAAAATCAATAGAAAGGATTCATTCCTAGGTTTCATTCACCCGTGGTTCATCAATAGAATTCCAAATCCCATTTAAAACCTAGAATTTTTTTTGATAGTTCTCAAAAGAGAATACAAAACCAAACACAAAGATTATAGAAAACAAAACTTCTATTTTCCTTATGAATTCAAACCTTATCAGAATAACAATATCAACATTAACCTGGTTCATCTATTCAATTTTGTTTAAACACAAGTTCAAGTTCATTTAGAAGAGAAAATTAAATAGTACAGCCTCGAAGAAGAATTAAAAATCTTGGCAAAACAAGATACATTCCACAAGAGTATTCAACTCCTATCTCCTTTAAAAACCATAAATCCATTCAAATGGATCTGAAAGAGAATATGAAAACCCAACACAATTTTTAAGTCAAACAAGTTTCAACATTACTCACAAACTCGAACTGTAACTAAAATACCAACTAAATAACTATCACAACACCATCTAGCACATAAAGATTGAGGTAGAGAAGGTAATTTTTCCAATCAAATTAACACAAGTAGAAGTACGAACACAACACTTCCATATACTTTGAGAACCCATTATCGATTGCTTTTAAAGAGTTTGAATTCACACCAAAGGGTAAGTAACGATACAATATTGAACCAGAGGTTCTATATCCTCACAAAAAGATACAGTTACATAAAAGGTCATGCACCCTTCTCTCAAAACAATCTAGAATTAAAGATAAAAAACTAGACGTGGTTACCCAGAACTGAGGAAAATATAATATCCTCAAACATTTTCACGCCATTACATGTTCAAATAAAAATGTACAGTTCGAGATAGGAGTACTACTACTTTTTCAAACTCAAGATGCATCAAGAAGAAGATTTCAAAAGAGACTACTAGTTCAAACTCAAATTAAAAACCATTTAATCAAGCTCTTTTTGAGCAGACAGTCCTAAATACGAGTTCCAAATAAACACAAAGCCTCAAAAGTTCCATACGCATATCACTATTGAGCTTGCACAGAGAAAAACATCCAAAGACTAACATTATCATGTAATGGATTCATATCCAAAAATCACAAAGATTCATTCAATCATGAAAGTAAATAACCAGACAAAACATGTAACCATTTATCTCATGAGAGTAGAGTGATTTTAATGAAACATTTAGAGGAAAGAAATAAATCTTAATGGGTAGGGCCTATCATGCTTGATAGTGCTTCTACCAATTCGAAGGAGACTTCTAGCCGAGCTTCCAACTCTTTTCTTCTCCAAAAAAGATCAAAAACCAAACATCTCTTTCTCTAGTGCCTCATATACTTTCCTTGGGTCGAAAATAGAATAGGGAAACCAAAATAAGCCACAAAGTTAAAGTCAAACTGTTGGTTCAAAGAACCAGATAGCTCCATGCAGAGAAAAAATCACAAAGCATGCAAGACCAAACAACCTCCAAAAAATCTACCCTCATTGTTTCCAAGATGGTTTGCTCACAAAAATTGAGATTCATTAATGTCATTACTCCCCAATCTCCCACCTATCTCTCCTTTCCACCACCTCCCAAAATTGGTGAATGCTATTTCAACCTCTGCATGCATTTCTAATTTTAACTATGATTCCATGTAAGCTTCCACCAAGTTTACATGTCTCTGCCAAAACTGGCAGTACTCCCTATTAATTAGAAAATCAAATCAAATAAATACCTTTGGAACCGTCACCACTTGCCATGCGACCCCAGGTCCCTTTCATTAGTTTAGGATAGATATCCATAACTTAGGTTATGACCTTAGATTAGTCTAAAAAGTAATTACCTTAGGTTTTAAAAAATTTCCTTAGATAATTTTCCAACTTAAGATAGGGTATAATTCAAACCAATTTAGTAGTAGGTAATAGGTTAAGAGTGTACCTAACATCACCTTAGGTTTTTTCCATCCCAACATAGAATATGAAGCTTAGGATAGATTTTCACTTGAATAAGTAGATATAGCTTAGGAAATAGTTACATTTACCTTAGTTTAGAATATTGTTAGGATAAATCCCATAGGTTTGGGACTTAGATTCCCTTCATAGTCGTGAAGTAGGCTTCATTCCACTTAACACCGTTAAATGTACTGAAGAGATCAATCCTAAAGATCTAAACACAAAACATACAACCGAATGTAGGTATGATCTTACAAGACCAAAAATAATTTGTAAACATACAAAAGCTCAGCCCACTAGGTCTCTCAACCTATGAATTTCATTTTTACCATTCAGACTAGTAAGGAGATTTAAAACATTCCTTGGATCAATGGAATTGATCCAAGGATGAGTCATTTAATAGAGATAAGTTTGCAACAATCTTAACCAGATTACAACTCACCTATCTGAAGTGAAAATGGATTATTGCAAGCATCAACATTTCATTCTATTGAATCCAAGAACAGAAATGATTTATCCCTAGAAAGCATGATTTTCAACAAGTAAAGAAGCACACCGGCTCAAGAAAATCACATGTCAATGCTTGCAATACAAAAGAGAAATATACAATTTTGTCAAAGGTGTTACATACTTCCCTCCTAAAAAGAATAATCATCCTGATGATTATCTTATTTTGACCATTGCATTAAGGACAATCAATTTATTCACTTTCTTATCATATTCTTGTAATAATATAAGAATTTTAAAATTTCAGAAATCAGGATTCACATATATTTTTATTTAAAAATAAATAGTTATTTTCCCAAAACTGGAAGACTTATTGTCATATAAATATAAAATCACAATTTTTTATCAGTCATCAAAATCAATTCTTTTTAAATAAATATGGAAAATCAGTTTTCATATCTTCCTGATTTTCCTAGGTTGCACTTTCTTCATTAAATTGGTCCCACTGGACCTTACATTGACTTATTTAATGATTTATTAAATGAAACTAGCGAGTTTCCAACATTTGTATGGGTTTAACCATGATTATTCCTGGGTCTTGGACCTGCAAGGAATTCTAATTTAACACATGTGATAAATCTGAAATGTATTTCTTAAGCAAAGAAATATGGAAAACATCATGCATTTGTGACAAAGTAGGAGGTAATGCTAAACGGTAAGCTACAAGGTTGATTACTTCAACTATTTCAAAAGGTCCCACGTAACAAGGAGATAACTTGGTAGCCTTGCCAAAAGTTATAGAGCTCTTTTTTGGTTTAACCTGAAGAAAGACCTTCTCACCAAGTTTAAATTTCCTATCAACCTGCTTTAAATCAACATAACTCTTTTGCCTATCTGCTACTTCTTTCAAGCATTCACGAATCATTTGAACTTGCTATTCCATTTCCGTAAGGATTTCAGGTCCAATTACCTCTCTATCCTCAATGCTATCCCAACTAATGGGGGTTCTGCATTTTCTTCTGTATAGTGCTTCGAAAGGTGCCATCTTAAGAGAGCCATGATATGTATTATTATAAACAAACTCTACTTATACTGCTGATCCATATAATAAATTCATAACATATCCTCCAAAACTTGATTAACTCTTTCAATCTGTCCATCCGTTTCTGGATGATACGTAGAACTGAAATTCAGCTTAGTTCCTAGAGATGCATTAATGGTTTTCCAAAACCTTGAATTCATTCTAGGATCTCTATCAAATATGATTAATTCAGGTACTCCATTTAATCTGAAAATTTCATGTACAATAATATTTGCCAAAACAGGAGAATCATCCTTTAGATTACCAACAATAAAATGTGTTACTTTTATTAGTTTATCAACAACTACCAAAATAACATCATGTTTATTTCTAGACATAGGCAACCCTTGTATAAAAGCCATGCTTATTACTTTCCATTTGTACTATAGTATGCTCTGAGGATACAATAAATTGGATGGGTGCATATGTTCAGCTTTAACATGTTGACATTCTATGCAATGTGTCACAAAATCAATAACATCCTTTTTCATCGCCTTCCAGAAATATTGTTATCTTATATCATCAAACATCTTTGTAATACCAGTGTATCCAGAAAAAGGTGAATTGTGAAATTCTGCTAACAATTTCTTTTTTAAATCATTTAGCGAAGCTATGTATACTCTATTTTCAAATCTTAAGATTCCTTCATTTTTAAAGTGAAAACATTTATACCTCACATCATTTGGATCTGTAGCAAGCACTATTTTTACTTACGGAAAGTAAGAATCAGATTCTATGACACTTTTTACTTCATCCTTAAACTGAGTTCTCAATGTTATAAGAGTATAAATGTGCTTCCTACGACTTAGAGTATCAGCCACTTTGTTTTCCTTACCTTTGATGTAATTTATGTCAAAATCATATCAAGACAAAAAATATAACCATCTTCATTGTCTTGCATTTAGATTTGGCTGACTGAAAATATACTTCAGCCCAAGATGATCAGTTTTTAATTCAAAATCTTTACCAAGCAGATAATGCTTCCAAACTTGTAGTGCATGAAAAATGGCAGCAAACTCTAAATCATGTGGAGCATGATTCAACTCATGTAACTTTAGTTTTCTACTTCCGTAAGCTATGGCATGTTCATTTTGTAACAAAATACCTCATAGACCTTCCCCAGATGCATCCGTTACAATAGTAAAGTCTCCATTAGGGTCTGGTACCACTAGAATAGGTGTTGATGTTAATTGTTCCTTAAAATTTTTGAATGCAGATTCATATTTATCATTCCATAAAAACTTATCCTTTTTTTGTAATGAAGTTATTGGTCCAACCACTTTAGAAAAATCTTTTACAAATTTTCTATAGTAGCCAAAAAACCCCATGAAGCTTCTAACTTCATGTACATTATTTGGTGCAGGCCACTCAGTTATAGCTACAATTTTAGAAGGATTATAGTAATTCCATTCTTACTTATTACATGTCTCAAATAGTGCACTTTTGTGTCAAAGAAAGAACATTTAGATAGCTTACCATATAACTGTCTCTTTCTCAAAATTTCCAAAACTATCTTCAAATGCTCATGGTGTTCCTCAATACTTTTGGAATATATGAGAATGTCATCCAAGAATACAAACACAAATTTGTCCAAGTATTCTTGAAAGATATTATTCATTAAATTCATAAAAGTTGTAGGTGCATTTGTTAATCCAAAAGGTAAAATTGTGAACTCATAATGTCCATACCTAGTTCTGAAAGTTGTTTTATGAATGTCCTCATCCTTAATCTGTAATTGATGATATCCAGATCAAAGATCTATCTTAGAATATACCGATGCTCCATGCATCTGATCAAATAGATCATAAATTCTAGGGAGAGGATATCTATTCTTGATTGTTACTTTTTTTAGCATTCTGTAGTCAATGCACAATCTAAGTGTTCCATCCTTCTTTTTAAAAAAAATTACCAATGCTCCCCAAGGTGAAACACTTGGTCTAATCAAACCTTTAGACAAGAGTTCTTACAATTGAGCCTTAAGATCTACTAATTCTATAGTATTCATTCGATATGGTGCCTTAGAAATAGACTCTATTCGAGGCTTGATTTCAATAGTGAAGTCAAATTCCCTTTTTGGTGGAAGACCTGGTAACTCTTCTGGAAACACATCATTATAGTTTCATAACAATGGATATCGTTCCATGACATCACTGTTCTCTTCAGAAGTTTCTAAAATCTTTATTGCATATAAGGTACAACATTTATTTTTGGCCTTTTTAAGTTGCATAGCTGATAGTTTCCTAACAAAAATCTCATGTTTCACACACTTAATCTCTATTGTTTTTTATAGGTCATCTAAACAACCAATATGTTTTTCAAAACAATCAACCTTTTGGGTAAGTGCAGGAAGTTGATGGACAAATATAGGGTCATTCATGGACATCATATTGCAAATAACAACATAATATCAACTTGTAGGGATTATTAACAATACATACACTCAAAATTAGACAAAATTATACTAATATGAATCGTATCATCCGAAATCTAGTTTCTAAAATACTAATTTTTGTAAAAAATGGACAAGATTAGCTATATTAAACACTCAAAATTCAATGAATTGGTTATTTTTTTTAAAAACGCTGATAAGATTATAGTCCGTTTGCCCACAATTTGGATGACCAAAAATTGATATATATATTTTTCATTTGGTGAGAAGTTATATGACACTATCTATCTTGGGATGGATTTTATTTTGTATTTTTTTGAATAATATTTTATTTTTTATGATTTTTTTCCGTGAAAGTGGTATGAAAACATAAAGAAAATAGAGCACTTTCGGTTTGCCCACCATAACTTCATCAAAAATATTGAAATCAAATATTTTTTTTTTGAACATGTATATAATTTCACCACGGTTGGGATGGTATAAGTTTTATCACATTCTAATAAGTGAAACAAATTTTGCAGTCTTAAACATAGACATAAACATTCACAGGAAAAAGTGTCTTAAAGACTTACTATTAGTAAAAAATTATAAAATGATATTTATCCTCTTCTATTCACTTTAAAATCAGTATTTATACAAAGCTAATAGTCTCCCCTATGTAATGGTACCATTTTTATGACATAGTTTTTAATTTTCGGCATGGTTCAAGTCCGCGGAATACTAAATTTGATGTTTTACTGTTTTTAATGTAAAATTCAGGATTTGATGTCCACTTAATTGTCCCCCGACTTGGTGCACTTACCCTTTTCTTTATGTTCAGCTAACCAAGTAACACATATGATTACATCATAAGACCCCAAAGGTGCAACATAAAGAACAACTTCAGTGGAGAAAATAGGTAAGTCAAGAACTACTCCAAAAATACACATACTAATTGTATAAACAACATTGTTTCCATAATGTACAGTCCATGTTTTATCCATGTTTCCAGCTTTTCTTTTTAGTTTTGATGTTAATTTACTAGAAATAAAACATTTAGTATCTCCGATATCAAATATAATAGTTATAGGTATGCCAAATAACTTAACCGAAACCTCTATGGGCATGGCTTGTTTTTCAGCTTGCTTGTCAGCTACTGTAGTGTGTATCTTGTGCTGCTGATTACGATCATCCTTTTTCAAAGGATGTTAATTTGCATAATGATATTTTCTACAGTTATAACAACCTCCTATAGGTCCCTTTCTAGGCTCAGATTTATTTCCAAGGTTAGAGTTATCATTCTAACCCCCATAGGACTTCTGCCTGTTATTGTTATTCTTGATAAAGTTATTTCATGCATTACCAGCAGACTTATTTGTTGCTGATTTCTTACTATTATCAGCTGAAAACTTACTTTTCATTCCAAATTTCTTCCATGGTCCAAGAGATTTTAAAACTCCAAAACCATATTTTGTCAACTAAGTGGCCATCTACAGATCCAAGTCTAAACAAAATACAAAGCAATTCACATTCTAAAATATGAAGTAGCTTGAGTAGGGTAAGGGTGTAGCATCCCAATTTGGTTCTTTCAAACCTCTATCTTTCTCTCATCACTTCCATTCAATAATTTTTCATAACTTGTGCCCTTCTAACTCTTAGTGTTGAGGCCTCGCATATTACTAGTTGTGTGGGGTTAGGAATGTGGCAAGTACATCTATTTATTGTATCATTGTATCGTCATGTTTTATCAAGACAATATGAAGTACCAAAGATTACAAAAGAAAGTAAGTTTAAGATCACATTGTGTTTGCATCATCATATACCAACAACATAAAATATAAGAAGAAATCATTTTTTTATCATCCACATCCATTGTATACATTATAAAAAGAATTAAAAAGAGGAGATTCTAAATATCTAGAGTACACATGAGAGGTAAAACAAAAGAGATTCAACTCAGATACAATGGAATACTGAACCAAAAATAGAATCTGTATATATCATGGTAGATCAAGTTTGTATACAGTGTCATCATGCACTAGGCATGGTCAAAATAATCATAGTGAGCCCGAAATATACACAAAAAAATTGTATAATATCAAAAATGGTATCAAAGAAATAAAGGCTCAATGGTCTATCAATCCCTGTGGGATCCCTTAGATGGTGCGCTACCACGTCTAGGGATCTTACTGCAACTATGACGATGCTAAGAATGGACTGAATGGTGTGAATAATTGTTGTGATGCATGCTACTCGTAGCCTCACTGTGAGAGTGGCTCCACCTCATCAGATGCTCAGTAGTCTCATATCCATCTACTTAGGTATGAAGGGAGTTCACTATCTCCGCCACCTTTTAGATAGGGTCAAACACGTTGATATGTTGGCCAACAGCTAAGGGCTGTCTTAAATCTATAGAAAAATCAGCCCAAGTCTTCCCCAAGGGAATCAATAAGGTGTCCATGCATACCTGATGAATGAGTTCTCGTCACTCGTGTGCAGACATTGTAGAAAAGAACAAAAAAGGGATAGATAATGAGATATAAAATCACTAAACAAAAATCAAGAGGAGAATGCTAAGCTAAACATACAAAAGTCAATATAAAAAATCAAGAAAGGAGCATAAAACATACTTAGGTCTCCAGGAATCCATGTGGGATCAATGGTTATAGATGCAGATGCTACTTGCGGATGTGGAGCCTCACTGAATCTAGAGGCATGATGTTGTCCAATCAGAGACTCATCATCCTCTCCAAATGGCTCTTTCGAGACTAGTGTCTCTCTTTGCACTCGTCTCCTCATGCGCTACTCTAAGGATATCCTGAGTGTCATGCCACTCAGGGTCACTCTCCTCTCCCTCTGGATGGGTTCCCCCCTCATCCTCCTCCCCTTCCTCCTCTCTGAAATACTTCCCCTCTGTATCATCTCCCACATCCTCCTCAGAGTTGGAGTCCAAATCAATCAACGCATCCTCTTCCCCACTTTAAGCAGGAGCCGCCCCAATCTAAAGTAAGGGTGCTCGAGGGGCACCAGCTACCCCTCGAGCCTAGACTACATGCCTTACTACAATAGGCATGCCATGTGTAATCAATTTCCAACCGGGATCCCCTCTAAGACCCCTCAGATTCTTCCAAATAGTACTATACACAGGATCCACTGGAGGAAGCATGACAGGGTATGGAAGGCCGAATTACTGAGGTACTCAGTCAAATGGGTGAATCTCTAGTCTCCCAGCTCTGTCAACTAATTGTCTTATGGAAGAGCAAGATACCATCATCATAACATCCTCACCCCATATCCCTGCCATGTCCTGGTAGGGTGTAGTAGTCATATCTTCCGTAGTCAAGGAAGGCACTGGCTGATGTGGTTTCCTGAGTACTGACATGCCTATCCATCTAACTACCTGAACAACCCCTAAATCTGACATTAGTACTCCCCTGCCATTAGGGATGAAATGCTCATAAAACCAACTCATAACAAGAGTGGGTTGGATCAATGACTATCCCTATAATCTGACTACCCTGTATAAATCATGGTAGGTAGTCCCTAGAATATTTGCCCCCCATACATACTTATGTCCACGTCCCTTGATCTATACAATGATGGGAGCCCAACAATATAAGAGTGTATCTCCTCCTTTGTCCCTGATTATCCTTAAGGACAGGATATCCATGATGGCCCTCTGAGGGATAGGAATAGGAGTAGTAGCAATAGAATGGACCTTCATCCCCTTCTTTGAGCCAGATGAGACAACAATGTCTCCCATATAAGTGGTCCACTGCACCATCACTACCCAGGACCCAGCTATCTCCAAGGTCAACCATCTCCCAAGAATCAAGAGTCTAAGGATGCGGTATATATCCTCCAGAGTGATAGTCCACTCACCCCTAACACCTGGAAACTAGAAGCTGTTCCGGTCTGCATCCTAATAATAGAATAAGTCACACAAAATGTGACTGGCAGGAGTGACATGGGGCACCCATGTTATCCGATAGATTCCCACTTGCTGTAGAAGATCTGTCTTAGCCTAGGTGAGCTGATCTAGAATCCCAAGGAGCCAATCACACTCTTTCTCTACTACAGTGTATGTACTCCTCCTTCCAAATTCACCAAAACATGAGAAAACAACAAGTTAGTAATGCACATCACATATTAAGCTCATAAAAAATATAGCAAAACATTGAAAATGTAAAAAAATCAAGTTAAGGTGCATTTTAGACATTTTGTTCAGAACTGCCACCCAGTGCTAGGCGATGGTTCCAGGATTGCCACCTTGTCAAGGCGATGGTCTTGACCTGATTTCCCAAAACATGCCCTTAACCCCAAAAATGCCCAAAAATGCCCAAAAATGAAAAAAAAACCTTTTCTAGGAAAATAAAAGAATTTCCCATAGGTGTCCCCCCTAAAGACTCATTTGAAACAAGAAAAATTGAAAATGTACCCCCTAGGTGATCTTTTCAACATTTTAATATTTAGGGCACAAAAATACAAAAGAGGAAATAACTAACCTGGGAACGTGCCAGTTGATTTCCTTCTCATGGAGGCATGATCGCTATCCCGCAATGGTCATTTTGGCTATATCCACGTTAGAAATGGTCAACGTATGTCCAGAGCTCCAAATTCACCAAATCAACAATGCATAAATGAATTGAAAAATGAGTTTGTTTTGATATATATATATATATATATATAATTTTAAACTCGTTTTGAGTGTATGTGTTTATAGGGTTGGAGTGTTGGCGCAAGTATATTTCTACATCCCCACACAGATGGTAAGTCCTCTTTTCATTTTGGTTTTGTGTTTATTTTCGAATACTTTATCTATCTACACTTGATTCTCTTCTCCTTCTTGCAGGAAGTAGGATCTTGGATGAAGAGATTTTGACACACGGGTGTGTCAGGTATAGATTATAACTCCCCATTTTGGGAACACCATCCTTGGACTTTACGTTTTACACCTTTTCATGGCTAAGGTGCTTCTCAGAGGGGGTAATATGTATGCACCAAAATTACACATGCTACATTATCGGGGAATTGGTTACAAAAGTCCCTAATGATGATTAAAAATCCTTTCAAGAAGGTGTTCGAGTTCCAAAACCCATTTGCAATTTATGTTTTTATCCTAAATAGCCTTAATTAGATTTTCCATGCATTTTTCCATCTCCCTACCTCATTCTGTGCTCATTTTTTTCCTTTAGTGCTAGGAACACTGCCATGCTTGGTTGGCGGTTCTCAAACCGACACCAAGGTAGGGTGGTGGTCCTACCCGCTTTGTCCAGATTCTTCACGCATGTTTTAAACATGCGAAGGTTCACTTAAATTTGCTTTTTGCATGCATCTGTGAACTGAATTGGCTAAAAATAGCTTTTTTTCTTGGTTCTCCTTGCTCCTTCTATTTTAAATGAGATTTAATTAGTTGAAACTGCCTCTTCTTGCCTTGTGCATGAAGTAACCTCCTAGATTCCATTCCTATATATTCCATGTTTGTATTCAAGAAAAAGGCATGAGAATTTTGTGTATCTTGTATTGTTTTGCTGCCATAATCTTGCTAGGAATTGCATAGCCAAGCTCAAATCTCTTGTGTTATCTCTCTTCTACTTACATTGTGTCCAAATTGCTTCCAAGCTTCCATTTCTCAAGCGCCATCCTCTTGTTGTTGTTATTTGCATTCCCAATCCTTTGGACTCACATGAACACTCAGAGAAAGAAAGAAAATAATTAAGGGGAAAAATACTGATACTATTGGATTTGCCGAGGTTCTTTCTCTTCCAGGTTGGAGTTGAGTATTTGTTTGCTTTGTTTATCAAATTGTCAATTAAGAATTGTTAATTTCAATTACATATCAAATAGAGTAAAGAAACAGTTTAGTCCAATTAGCTAGATACTTTCAAGTAGATCAAATCAATAGGAAGTTGCCTCTTCAACATTACTGGGAAAGATGTGGGGAACAATAGCTCTATTAGGGTTATGATTTGTTATTCACTTCTGAGGTAGGGTTGGAAGGATTTTGATTGAGTTAGAATAGACATTTTTTTTAGATTTAGATTCACAAATCTGCACAAATAGTTAGCTGCATCCAGATAATTGTTTGTATTTAATTTGATTATTAGATTAGATGCATTGTCTAAAAAGTTAGAAAAGAACAAAAAACATTTACTTTCCATAGACTAGTTTGTCTTATTTATTTGTTCTGATATATTGAGAAAACACCAAAAACATAGGTTAGATGTTCTTTAATAGTTATTTTGTTTACCGAAAGAAAATCAATTCATCTTGCATGACCATTAATGGTCCACAATTGGAAAAGAGTTACAGTTGTGATCCCCTAGTCCCACAACCCAGTGGGCCAGAGCTAATAATTGACATTGACACAAGTTTACGTCTAACAGTCTTATGCACACCTATAACATACACTGATAAAATAATACAGTTAGATACACTGAATATCACTGCTAATCAAGCCTACAAATTTTGGACTGCTCTTGGAAATAGGGCTTGATTGCATGCATGACCATACAAGGGCCTCAACCTCAACGAATCTTCGGTTATGATCCACATGTCTCGTAACCCAACGGGCCTTCTAGTTAGCTAGATATTGATACTAGTTGATGCACATTGGTATTCATATCTTCACCGCTTCCACCTGATATTATTACAAAACTTTCATTGTTTAATATAGAAGTTGATTATGCTAAAAATTTTTGGACAAGACCATAAAATCACCCATAGTCCCTACAACTCCACTATACATCTTGTCTCCACTTCCATGACCTTGTCTGGAAACCCATACGAGGCACCTACAGGTTACTTTCCACGTATTCTGCAACCAATCGATAGAATCTCAGTAGAAATAAACATTGATTGGAGTCTCTGAGTAGCTATCATAATAGACTGTACCATCACACCCCTTCAGGTTAGGAGAGTATTCTTTGCCTTAGATTCATAGATTCTAGTATTGCATGTCTAAGACATAAGGTTTCCCAATTAGCTTGATCGCCACCATCACTTTCACTTCCATTTCATTTCCACACCGGCTGTCTCAGCATGACCTTGGGAGGTCGGGTGCAAAGAAGGTCACGTGTTGATTTTATATATACCACAACAATCAAGTATACCACAAAAATCACCTTCACTTTCCACATGGGCAGAAAACAACTCATCCGCTCAAAACCCTCTGCTTCATAGAACCAATGTTAATTCTTCTATGCACATTGAAGAACTTGATCAGGTCACTCAGACCTATCCCATCAAACAATCAAGTTCAAATAACATGACATTCACTAGTGAAGCAAGTTCACCTCGGGTATTATTTTGACATCCCATTACCATGCAATCTGATCAACTCCCCCATCTAGATGAGTATTTAGCATGGTATGCTAGGAGTAAACAACAATTCCAACACATGAACCAATCTTTCGATAGGTTGTAAGGACAAGGTGATGACCTACTTCAAAATAATAACGCTACCCACCACCAACTGAAAATACAACCAATGAGGGGTAGAAGCATCGTGAACAATTCATAGTAGGATACCATACTCCTCAACAACCTCTAAGGGTTCAAAAAATGTACCTAAGTAAGACACTTCCCTGTTAATGGGTGATGTCATTTTCTCTTTGGTAGACAAGGTCAAAGAGTTAGAGCTTACCTAGAAAATGCAGAATTCATATGTAGGGTAAGATCAAACTCCATCCTACCCACAGAACTATGGGAAAATACCGACTACATAGAATCCTCCAATCTACATGAATACTCTGAACCCTAGGGAGTTGTTAACTGGGATGAGTACCTTGGTTATGCCTCCTCAAGCCACATATGGATACCTGCAACAAGTGCTAGCCGAAAGTGCATTCTCAAATGCTATACCAACAAGAAATGTGATGTTCCCTAGATTCATGCCTTCATCTCCATATCAAAGTGGCCAACCCCCCTATATGCACACATACTCTAAAATGCCACAAGGAGATGCATACACCTATCCAGGTCCTTATGGTTATGATTAATTCCTTCTTATCCATTACTTTCATTTTTACTACCTCACCTTTACGTATATTCCCCTATTTTAGTAGGTATTCTATATCTTCTAAAATATGTTTGGTAGAGAGCTAGGTGGGCCATTTGGCTCTTATATGTACTACACCAATGTTTAACTACAATAGCTCCCTTCCCTTTCAGGAAGGGATGACAATTACATGAGAAACATGCAAACCTCCTCCGATTACACTTCGGCCCCATTAGCTACGCAAGGATAGATGAGGTGGATCAACCTTTTAACACATGGTATAATCAACCCAATACAAACCATGTAGGCATCACAAGCAGAATGGATCCTTACCCTAAAATATTGTAAAAACATCACATCACCATGTAATCAATAGAAAATGACATCTTTGCACGGATATCCAATCCTCTTCGCCAAATAAATGAGTCCTTAGATAGGATGAAGGTTCACACCTTTGATATGTTGAACAATAGTGTGTCAGTAACCTATCCTAAATTTCTTAGCTCTGAAGAAGACAAGAATTACAACATTGAACAGTTCATAATGGGGCATCATGTGATTTCCCAATCAAACCCTATGTTACAAGCACCCCAACAAGGAACTCAATCCTCTCCTAATGATGTCATTTCCACCTTAGTAGGGTGGATTAGAGAACTAGAGAGTGCCTAACCATCATAACCAACTCATGCAGTAGGTAAAAACATAATATATCTAGTTGATAACAAGGGATATATCCCAACCAACAAAAAAATAGTGTAACATATTTTTCAACAAGGATACCTGATTAATAAGAATCCAGTTGACCTTCTCATGAGATATGACACACTAAGGATGGTTCGTCATTCTTCACAAGCTTATGCTACACAAGGGCTGGCTGGAAGTGCGTTCTCAAATGCCGCTCCTTTAAGAAATGTGATGATCCCTGGTTTTACGCCCACTAGTCCATATCCTTGTATCATCCCACCTTACGTGCACATGTTTTCAAAAACTCCCCAGATGTAACCATATGTTATTCCTATTCCTTACATGCCATATCAAGAGAATCCATACATTCTTGTCAATACTTATAATGTGGCTTATCTGACTCCTCCTCCACCTCTTCATCAAGGATATTTGATGGTGGAATCTTATGTAATGGGTACTTATGTTGAGTACTTAAAGGATCCTCTCGACTTCACCATACTTGGTGTCATGCTTCCACACCCATTTTTGGATCTTCCAAAGTTTAAGGGGAAAGGATATACAGATGCTCATATCAAGGCATATTCTACTACTATTAGAGAATTGCTTCCCTATGATGTTGTGCTGGCTAAGATATTTCCAAAAACTCTCAAAGGAATCATACTAGATTGGTATTACCTTATTTTGGAATCTTCTATCCATTCCTTTAAACAACTTGTCTCCAAATTCATCAAAGCATTTGCCATGAACAAGTTGTTGTGTATAGAGATTAGGGAGTTTCTACACATAAGATAATAGAAAAATGAATCTTCCACCCATTTCATCTAGAGATGGAACCAAGTTCTCTATTCCTTTGCAAGTTCCCCCAATATGGACCAAATGGAACTTTGTGATCTTTTCCTTCACTCACTCAATCAAGAGACTAGGGATGAAGTCAAGAAGTTTCCTTTCCATAGTTATGAGGAAGTATTAGAAGGTGTGCTTCAAATCGACCAAGACACTATTAAATATGGGCATAATATATACGGTCCCAATGGGAAATTTGTATCCCCAAATAAAAATAATTATCAAAACAATGCGGCCAATAACCAAGGACCTAAGAGTGTGAAACACAATCATGGTATTGCCACAAATAGTGCTACTGATCAAGAAAATAACATTGGTTTTACAAACAATGGTAACACCAATAACTAAAACAATAACAACAACTCGGGAAATAAAATAATCCATAACATTATGTCTTATGTCAAAAAAGTTGATGTATACTAACCCCCGCAAAAACTAAATCAAACCCAAGGCCTAAACTAGTATCAAAACTCTAGCCAAGGGGTAATGATTCAGGGTTACAAAAATCAATTTAAAAACTACAACTAAGGTTATAACCAACAACAACAAGACACTTATCAAAGGCCATAAAATTATGACCCCAACCTATATTGTAGTTTCCATAAGGTTCAGGGCCATGATGCTAGAACTTGCTATGATTTTAAAAAATTCTTACAAAGGCTCCATGAGAATGAAAGGAAACTCTTCATTGATATGTTCTTAGCAGACCTTGAAACAAACTCATAGTCTAGCTATACATATCTTATAGCTCCTATAAATGATAATGTGAGCATCTTTCGAGATACGCTCCTTACACATCCTAAAAAATTTCAAGGTGAATCCATAAAACACAAACAAAGGAATTTCTATAGGAAATAATGACCATGAAGCCTTAACTTCCAATAACTCTTGGGTTGCTCCTAACCTTGGTTTGAATGACAATACAAAGATCATGGGATTAATTGAGCTAGAATTTTTACCATAAATTAATGTAATAACTCAAGAAAATGAATACTTTCATCAAACTCTACCCACTCTTTCCTCTTCATAGGATGAGATTCCTACAATCGCAAAACTAGTAGGAGCATATGACTTAATTTCAGATTTGGAAAAGACCTCTCACATCTTGTTTCTAGATTTGTTTAAGAATTCCCTTGCACATCATTCTACATTTCTTGATGTACTAGGTCTTGGTCATCTAATCCATGTTACACCTCCTCCATGTGGTCAGATAAATCATATTGATTTTGACATACATCCTCTGAGACAGAGTGATAGGTATACTGGGTTTGTTTTTGATATAGACAAGATGCCTTTTGACACTGAAATAACATGAAGAGGTGATCTTTCCTTATTTTTGTAGGTTTGGGTTTACAAGAATTACATTAAGAGAGTTATGATTAATGATATGGCTGTAGTAAATGTGGTTCCTTTCTCTTTCTTACAAAAGTTGGGGTATGGGGATACTAATTGATCCTTTACAAGAAAAACATTATGAGGGTATGACAGTTTGAAGGAAACTTCAATTGGAACCATAGTTATTCCTATTTCCTGATGGGTGTCATCATTCCCTTCATTTAATCAACTTCTTGTTGATGTCATATCAAACCAGGGGTGTGTCCAAAGCTATATGCAACAAGAGTACTTTAACTGATCTAGTAGTTGACTATAGCTATTTTTATATTTTCTAGAGGATCTCTTTAATGTCTTAAGGACTTCTTGGTAAAACCTTATTTAAATCAAACTATGAAAACTTGCTGAAAGTAAAACACACTGAAAGCTTGCTGAAAGTAAACACACCGTGTAGAATGGAAACACACTTGCTGTTGGAAAATAAACACACTTGCTTCTAAAAGTAAAAACTCTTACTTTTGGAAATAAACACAATCAAATTAAAATTCTTGAAATTTTTTGTAAGAAATATAAAGATTCATCTAAACACCTACAGAAACAAGTATACGACAGAGTTTAACTGAAATAATTAAAGCAATACAAGATTAACAGATCTAAGCTATTTGCTGAAGAAATATAAATACAAAATAAAAAAATATCTTGGTCCTTGGGGGAGTGGGCCCTTACTCCTCCTTGAATCAGGATTTTAACAACTCAGAATTCTCTCAAATCATAATGGCTATTTTATTGATAAAAACATTCAATATTACAAAATGTATTGGATCTAAGTACTTAGTCTATTTCTTTTCTCTGTTCTATATCTATCTCATTCTATCTCTAATAATTAATTTCTATCTAATGTAGGTCTGATTTTATATACATTTTATAATCACAGCTGTCTCAATGATTCTGATGAAATTGAATCATGCCTAGAATAGATGCTAAATTTGGATGGCGGTTGATTAGATAGCTGTAGGATAATTCTCCTTGGATCTGCATTCAGAAATATTCTCGTCCTTTATGATTGAAGGGGTCATAGATGCAAAATATTTGGACGTGGTTTAAAATAGATAACTCCCATTGGTTATAGAACTTTGGAGAAGTTCCGGAACCATAGGAAATTGTTAAGAACCAAAACCTGTGAGAGTTCCAGAGCTGTCCTTGGGAGTTTCAGAACTAAGTCTGAAAATTCCAGAACTAAATACTGGAGTTCCAGAACTAAGTCCCAAAGTTCCGGAACTAAAGATGACTATGTGATGGAGTTCCAGAACTAGCTTAGAAGTTCCGGAACTAAGATGCGTAGGAACGGATGCTATCAAAAACATACTGAATGCCACCTACTTCATTTCCTCAACTAATTAGACCTGCTTTATTACAAAACTAAATTTAAACACACACCATGTTAGGAATCTCAGAGCTTTTAACATTAGGATCACAATCAATAAAAAGACGAACAGTTACATCCTAACTCATATCAGATCAACTAAAAGTCACACAATGTAATCAAACTTAATCAAAAGGAGAGTAAGATGAGATCATATATTATACATTAATAAGACATATTATGGCCTCATCAGTACCCTTTTGTCAAAAAATATATTGACAGGGTTTTATATCATTGATAGGGAAACAAATTACAACATGATCCATAGGAGAGCTTAGATTCACTTAATGAAGGCTATTCCTTCTACCTTGTTCCATGCAGTTAGATTCCTCCATTCGGGAAAGGTCTTCTTCGCCAAAGGGGATCCTAAGCCCTTTTATATACACTTATAGAACCTCAAGAAGAAAAGAGGATTCCATACGGATTATGAGCTCCCTACAAACCAATTAAATAAACTGCCTTCATCAAACCAATTGGTTATAATTACCCCAAGTTTTCCAAAATCTAGAGTTATTGACTCAAAAACATTTGAGGTTGAAAAAACAGATAAAGGTAAGTCAATATCCATGGAAACAATATCTACTAAAACAATAGCGGAGATCATGAAACTCCTAAAGAGTGATGATATGATCATCCTCCCATTTGAACCGCAAGGAATGGGTAGCCTTCTTTGAACATCTTATCTTCCTGCCAATGTTCTCATCCTAGACATAAATTTGATATAATTAATTGTGAAATAAAGGAGGGTTGATATCGATATGATGCCAATCAAAGCTATCCATAAATATTTTCCTATCCAAAACCTTGGTCTAAACGTAAACATGAAAGAAACGATGTATATCATCTCCACGAGATTTAATCCCATAGCACAACAAAGATCATGTGAAGTCACTATGATTTACCAAGTTGAGCACTGCATTCATGCTCACCTAAAAATGATATGTCAAGAAAATGTCAGAGAGGTTCTTGAATACCTCCTTCAAATAGGAAAACTGAATAAATATATATACATAACCATGGGAAGGGATTGCAATCCTAAACCCCAAGAGGTAAATCGTTGTTAAGAGAACATTAATTTTGAGGATCATGGTTCTCTGCTATGTAATTTTAGGAGTGAATAATTTCAAATTCGTCAACTCTCTTCACCTTAGTCATCATGACATGTGGTCTCACTTGCATTCTCATATGTTTTCCATTGCATTTGCATTACATTACCATTTGTAAGCTCATTTTGTAAAAATTTTAATCAAGGAACTTATTTTCAAGTAACTCTCAAAAACTTCTTCAAAACATTGACGATATTTCAAATCATATCTCTTCAAACATTTGCAATACTATCGTTAACACTACTTATACTTCCATCAGTTCAACAAGATAAGATGAATTTTTGACACTAATCCTACCAAGGCCTACATACTTGGTTATTCCTATAGCTTCCTTCTAGCATAGTTGTTTTCCCATGGTTAGTTCTAGAAGCTTCATGATGTCATGTATTTCCCTAATAAAACATCTTTGGCACAAAAACATCCTAAACATTTTCACCTAGATGTTTGTTCATGTATCTCCAACCTTTGGTGTTGAGCCCTCCCATCTCATTGGTTGCATGGGGTTGAAGCTATGGGCAAGTTGTTCTTCCGAAAAGCACAACTTAAATTCAATTAAATTCAAATTAAAAAATCATATATCTCAAGTCAAAAATGAATCAAAAATTTTATTTACACACTTCTTTTCCCCACCAACCTTCAGTGTTGATCCCATGCTTCTTACTAGTGGTATGAGGTTGGGAAAGGAGGGAAGTTCCCCTACTCGCCTATGTTTTTTCCTTGATGGTGAGCCCATATTTCCTACTAGTGGCATGAGGCAAGGTGTAGGGGGTCTCTACAAATAATATATTAAGTTAAAAGCAATATCAATCAATAAATGTGCTTTGAAACCCTGAAGATCCCAAGAAAAATGAATTAGATACATATGTTCCAAAAGAGAGTCAAAACATTAATAACAGATCATGTCAATTAAGAGGCCATCTTCGGATCTAAGTCTAGATAAACTTGCAAGAAACCAAATTCTAGGATGTGTAGTAAACTATATGCATAGCTAGTTTATAGGTTCCTAATTAGGTTTATGTCAAAGTCTTATCATTCCCTTACCTCTTCCATCTCGATCAAAATATTATAATTCATGTCCACCCTAACTTTCGGTGTTGAGATCTTGTATTTTACTAGATGTTTGGGGTTAGGAGTTAAGTGAATTCATCTTATCATCACCCTATTATTCATCATGCGTTTCCAATATCAAAAGAAGTGCAAAAATTTAATTGAAAAGCTAAAGTTTAAACATAACAATATGTTTGCATATTCATATCAAAACATCGTTGCAAAAAAACAAAAAGAAATCATTCAGTTAGCATTTTTCATCCATTGAATACATTCTAAAAAGCATATAAAACTAGATATTCTAAACATCAAGAGTACACATGTGAATAAAACCATAGATGTGAGTAAACTCCATGCAAGGAATAGCCAAACCAAATATATATATATATATATATATATATATATGTATGTATGTATGTATGTATATATATATGTATGTATGTATATGTATGTATGTATGTATGTATGTATGTATATGTATATATATGTGTATGTGTGTGTGTGTGTGTGTGTGTGTGCGTGTGTGTGTGTATATATATATATATATATATATATATTATATATATATATATGTATGTATGTATGTATGTATATATATATATATATGTATCTGTATATGTATATGTATATATATATATATATATATATATATACACACACATATACATATACATATACATATACATATACATATATATAGATATATATATATATATATGTATGTATGTATATGTATATGTATATGTGTGTGTGTGTGTGTGTGTGTGTATACATACATATATATCATGTTTTGTGAACAATTCCATCATGCACTAGGTGTGGTTAAAATGCTCACAATGAGCACGAGATACAAAAACATCATATATGCCTCACAAAATGGAGACTACGAAATAAAGGCACTTTGCCTATCCACAACTTCGAGGCCCCTTGTGACCAATGTCATTATGAAATTCTTACGAGTTCCTCTCAAAATCATTCAAACAATAAAAGGTAAATCCTAACGTAAAATACCATTCCTAAATCCATTCCATTTCAAACATACTCAAAAGTGAAACGGTCACCATGGGCCTAGAGCTAAAAAATTACAATGATAATATGTGCAAATTAATTGAAAATAATTTTTTTTATATGTATATTCTTTGTTTTAAACCTTGTTTTAAGTATATGTGTCCACAGGGCTGGAGCGTTGGCGCAGGTATATTCCTATACCCACACAAATGGTAGGTCCTCTTATCATTTTGATTTATTGTTTATTGTTCGGTATCATATCTATCTACACTTGAATTTTCCTTTCATCTTTTAGGTGATGTGAGCTTGGATGGAGACATTTTGTCACATGGGCATGTCAAGTATAGCTTCTAACTCCCCATTTTGGAAACACCATACTTGGAATCTACGTTTTACACCTCTTCATGGCTAAGATGTTTCTCTGAGGGGGAAATATGTATGTACCCAAAATTACATGTGTTACATTATTAGAAAATAGTTACAAAAGGTCCCTAATGATGATTCTAATGCAGCCTAGAATATACCACGAATAACCAAGGTGTACTAGCACATCACCCATCCTAAGATGAGTGCTCACCTGAAGCACGCAAAGGCACTAGGATCCTCCTTAGAGATGATTGTACAAGATGTGAACATGATGACGATATAATGCACTCAGATCCATAAATAGTATAAACATTCCATAGAGCATATTCTAGATCTAGATCTTAATTCATGAATTAAACGATAAACATAATGAAATCAACCATGTAAGAACCAGTTACAGTCATGTTTAACACCATTATTCACCCAATAAAATTCATTATATTAAACATAGTAGATACAAAAGCTTATTAAAATAAATAATATCATAAGTTTATATGCACAACAGATCTAACAACATAACTCCACAATACCTCATACACAGTGTCTCTCTAACTACATAAATTAATACATATTTGTAAGGGTGGGGACTTTCCCTTCACTACTTACCCACTTCCCAAAATAGGTCGCATGATGAAAATAGTCATGTGCCTTTACAATAACATGCACACATGCAAGTGCGCAAATAATAGATCTCTTATAGCTAACTGGCAGTAGTACTCATATTATTAACTCGAACTTATGCATGGGATTTAGTAGATTCTCTTCCCAAAATAGAATTTTTTTGTCATGCGAGTCTCCATCCTGTTGTGTGCTTCATACACTATCTCTAAAAATAGCTCATAACCATGAAAATGGCTAAGTCCCAAATCAATCTGTCTTTCATGCACATTTGATTCTCTATCCTTCCGTGCCTTCAAATGTGCATTGCTCCTATGTGTTAATCTTATGTGTTCCCTCTCCTTAGTGTCATATTTTTTCTACTCAAAATTACCCCACACTAAACTTCATTGTCGTTCTAGCAATGGGGTTCCTCTTGATGTTCCCAAAGAGTAAAGAATAGGAATGGAAAGAATTTAAAGAATTTATTCACAAAGAATGGACTTCTATTCTACATCACCCTCTGCTTCAATTGGTAGGCTCAACTCTAGATATTATTATTTAATCTCATCCTTTAAGGCTTTCCAATCATTCAGCATGTTTTTGGTCTTCTCTTGAACACCTGTGGTGATGGATTCCAACTTGTCCTAGGTTATCTCTCCCTTTTTATTCTATAATAATAGGACAACGTTATCCATAACATACATCCTTCCCTCTAGAGGATCCATATTTTGTGCTATGATATTTCCAAGCTCATCTAGCCTTTCCTTATGTGGATGTTGTGCTGCTGGAAGGGCTTCACACTTTTTCTTTACTAATGTCAATCTCTCTATGTGCCCTAAAGTCTCATCCTTCATTATCTTCTAATATAGTTATGATCCTAATCACTACTTTTGGAGTTGCACATATGTTCAAAGCGTGATCTACTTTCTTCAGTTTGTCTTGAAAAGCTTAGAGGAATGCCTCATAATATGAAATATTTATAACCACAGAGGCCCTTGCTCTCTCTGCTTCCTGTTCAAGGTCCTTTGGCACTGACATGTGAATTGGTCCATCCTCAAGCACCAAATCAACTAACATACGCACATAATGCATAGCTGAAGGAAACTTTTTAGGTACCTTAAACTCTAAGTGTGGTCTTTCTTTTAGGACAGAATCACCAATTTCTTCTACTATGCTGATGAAGGCTTCATTCTTTTTCTATTCTAAGTCCTTCTCTCCTTTTAGATGTGCTATTTCTATAGATATTTCCTTGTTATCTTCTCCTATTGCTCTAATAGTAGTAGCTTTATCTATGTTCCTCTGCATAACCTCTATAGATACCTTAACCAAGGCATTGCTCACCTGCTCATCAAACATGAGAGTGGGATTTATAGTCACGTGACTACTCCAAGGTGCTTTCTTCATTATTCTTGACAGACATGACTCCTCAAAGACATCAAAATTGGGCTCATCCATGCGAGTCTGCATGGACTAGGATAGTTGTTTCCTCATGTGCATAGTGGCCATATCTGGGTCCATTAACTCCCATCCATACAATCCCTTAAGGCCCATTGTGCTTTGGAAACGGGTGCAGACAATTTTACTTGTGTCCTCAGCATAGCCCATACTTGGCCCAACATAATCCCCAATGGTTCTCTTCATTCTTGGCCCCTTAGGAACTTGACAACCAAGGTTTAGAGTTGGATCTTCAATTTTTTGAGAAATATCATGCTATGTTTTTTCTACCTCCTTCACACCTTCCTCTCCATCCTTCATATCCTCATCCTTGGGTTCTTCCAGATCTTCTGGATGTACAGGGGTTCCAAGCGTGCTCTCTTCTGACTCCTTTGCCTCCTCATTTAACTTTAATTTTCTCCTCTTCCACTCAGTTGTCTCTTTTTGAGGAGAGAGTCCTGGTGATCTCATCACAGGTTGTGGGGTTCCTGCGCCTTGGGTCCTTGTTCTTATGAATACCCTTTTAAATTGGTGTTATCCATGGACTACTTCCATGTCCAAGTCTTCATCTTCTTCTTGTTCCTGAGGTGGATTACCCATGCACTCAGTCTCTACTTTGTCTATGGGCTGCCTTCTACCCCTATGATTTAAGCCACCACTATCTTCATGTTCTTCATCCTCCTCATCTACCGCTATAGTTTATGTAGGCTGTGGGGCTGGCATGTTCTCCATTGTATGTTTGCCTTTAGGTATCCCTAGGAGCATGAAATCATTTTCTACATACTTTTTATCCTCCACCTTAGGCTTAAGATGAAGGTATATGAGCGTAGATCCACTATCCCCAATATCCAAGGTTACTCGCTTCATACTTATGACATTTGAGATGAGCCTCTCAATGTAGATATTCTAGCCAAGATACACATATTCCTTCCTCAGAGTATGGTAGTCATATTCTACCTTGTCTTCATTAAATTTTAGGTGACACACATCAATAAATCAGTGGACAGATGCTTGGAAGTAACGCGCTATGAAGGAATACAATAGTTTTCACCATGGGCTCCATGCCTCATCCCTCATAGAAAATTTCATGATGCAAAAGTGTTGGTACACCACAAACTGTACCACCTTTCCCACCACCAAAGGTAGATCCTTGGGAATGTGCCACTCCTCCTCAAATGTCATGTGAAGTCAATCATACCACATCTCCTCCCTCTACTTAAACAACCCACTCATTGATCCTTCACATAAATATTTGTCAAACCTCTCTGCGGGGGACTTATTTTCCATGGGATGCTCCCATATCTTGTTCTTTTGCCCATCGGGCACTCCAATTTCTAAAAACACAAGGGAAAGGAGGATAGAATGAAAAATTATCTTCTCTCCTATGTGCACTTCCTCAATAATATTGTATGCAATGTAGCCTACTAGGTTGTAGACTACTCTCTGAGAAATTTTCTTAGTAACATGCATCCACAAGGTATTCACCTACGACCATCTCTCTTTATCATTCAACTTGGTTACAAGATATGTGGCTACCTACACCACTTAACACTTATTTAATTTATCAATGTCCATTCCGTGTAGACCCTTAGTATACCCAAACTCCTTTCTTGTCTCTATGATTTCTACTTTATTAGTCAAATCACTAACAAGGTCTACCTCTATGTCCTTCAATCTTGTCAGTGTCAAAATTAGGGTTGTTATGATTCTAACCCATCGTCCAGTGAAATATAATAATTCCTCATGGAATCTTCTCATTAGAAATTGGTATAATGGTTCATACTTTCCAAAATACGGGAGCTCATTTAATTGATGGAATCCTACCTGCTTCAACTATTTCTCCCTAATGTTGTCTTATACCGATATATCCTCCACCGTGTGCTTGTTGGTCTTTGTATTCAACAATGTGTCCAAATATTTCTTATTGTCAGATGTACGGTGCTTATAGTCACTTATTTTTCACCTGTGGATATGGAAATCCCACTCTTATCTGACTATCAAACTCTTGCTTGACTATCACACTTTCTGGGTATTACATCTTTGAAAAATTACTCTCAGGATAAATTTCAAAGTCAATTTCTACCTTCTTTTTTCCTTTCATGCCTGCAGAAGGTGATTTATTTGGTGCCATCATAAAAATCCCACCTTCTGTCTTATGTAACAAGAAATTTCAAACCCTATCTCAAATATGTGTGTCGTATCTTGAAACTGCGTTCCCTAGCTTCTTCTGAACACCTCTACTTCACTCAAACCCTTCACTAATGGGGACACAAGCCTCTTCCATGCAATAGTTTGCTCTCCATGTTTGGTTTCACAACACACTACACCTCATCATGATTCTCTTAGCTCGCTCAAATATTTGTGATCATAAAGGTAAAAATGAACCCACATCACGTCCTTATATAGATTTTCAAAAAGTTAGTGCATTTATTGCTCCATCACCTACCAACAATCTTCTCTTTAATTGACCATTTTCACAGTCTCTACATGGTACATCTTCACGCTCCAGCTATAAATTTCTAGCGTGCCTTCCTACGTTATGGTTACAAAATTTTCTTCAGTGTGCTTCCATGTGTTTGAGTACCTCATTGTTGCACCTTTCCCCTGGTAGTCTCCAGAGCTACTGATTACGTCACATTGTACTGTTCCCTCATTTATCTCCATCCATGGTCATCTTTTTAAAGCAATATCCTTTCTAACAACTCCTCTCCAAACTTGAATAACACATGTAGTAGTTTGTTCCTTTATGTGTACCCATTTGTAAATAGCCACCCCACACCAATGGTATGTGCAGTCCTCCGTGTATTAAATTTCTTCAAATGGTAATTAGCTTTCATCGCGCAAATGCACTTATTACACAAAACACCAACTCAATTGACAAAGTATAACTATGAAGAAGGAAATACATTAAGGAAATAAAAAAATAGAAACATAGTCTAAATGGCAACATCGCTTATTTCAAACACCAAGAAGGCTGATTTATAATAGGGCTTGAGCCTACTCCTGTTGAAGTAACCGGGTAACTGTATTCCATCAAGTGTCTCTAACTAACTAGTGCTTGATTCAAGTAAATGGGAGATAATATATGTTCCCAACCATTGCACTTTAAGCTTGCTTGGATGGCACAAAAGCTTAGAGTCATAAAGAAGCACAATTTGTCCCATATCAAGCTTTTTTTCCCTGATGTCCCTATCATGACATGCCTTCTTCCTAGCCTTTTCTTACTTTTGACTCCAAATAGCTATTTCTTGTCTCTCATCCAACCTTGTTAACTTTTCAATTATTTCTTCTAGGGCTTGCTCATTAGCTAGACCTCCAGCACACATAATACACAAATAAGGTAACATGAATTCCATAGGAAGAACTACTTCTACACCAAACAAAAACTAAAAGGGTGTAGTCTTGTTCAACCTCTTGTATGTTGTTCTATATGCCCAAATCATGGCAGAAAATTTTTCATCCCAATATTTCCTTCCAACGTCACAATTTTCTTATCAATGTCTAGCTCAAAATTTTGTTAAAGGCCTCAGCAGTCCCATTTTCCTAAGGATGATAGGGTTTAGTCTTATGGTGTGCAATCATAAATTAATCTAATAGTATACTGATCATCTCATTCATAAAGTTTGTACCTTTATCACTTTTCAAGATCAGTAGGCATCCATACATTGTAAGAACATTTTCCCATAAGAACCTGACTAATGTAGCTATTGTACAATCCTTAGTAGGTGTTTCTTCTTCCCACCTTGTAAGATAATTTATGTAAGTGATAATGTAGTGTGGTCCCATTCTATGCGTGGCTAGAAAAATAGGATCCAAAACTTCTATAGCCCATTTCTCAAATGGCTCTGCACTAGGAATATGCCTCAAAGGAATTTCATCTCTTTTCCCAGGTTTACCAATGCGTTGACAGTGATCACACGCCTTAAAATATGCTTTAAAATATTTATAGAGGACCTCCCACCATAATGAAATGAGTAGAATCTTACGTGCAGTGGCGTCACCTACATGGTGCCCACCTGCAATACCACCATGAGCCTCTTCCATGATGTTTGTGCATTTGTGCTCTAGTACACACCGGTGCAATACTTCATATTAGCCTACCTTGTATAGGTCACCACTAATCAACATAAAAGGTTCCATGTGAATTGTAAGTTGTTTCTTCTCTAAGGATTTCATTCCTTCAGGTGCCATACCTATATGTAAAAAGATAACAATATGCTCCAATTCCGAAGGCATAGGTTTTAACCTATACAAGTGTGCATCTGACATTGTATCTTCAATTGTCTATGTGTCCCCCCTTACTGAATTCTTGATAAGTGGTTCAGGCTAGAATTACTTCTCCCTAGTTTTACCATAACTATGAAATCAAATTTTTAGAATAAGACCACCCATTGACATATGCACCCCTATAAAACGGGATTTTTTACAAAATGTTTCAATGCCATGTGATTGGTGTAAAATACAAATGGTGTTGCTAGAAGGTATTGCCTAAATTTATGTAGTGCATAGATCATTGATAAGGCTTGATGATTAGTAGTTTTATAATTTTTCTCTGCAGGAACCAACTCTCTACTAGCAAAAAGATAGGATGATCTATAATACCTTCTCTAGGCTGAGCTAACACTGCACCAATGGTCATGCCAGATGTGTTGACATGTACATGAAATGGTTGGTTCCATGAGGGAAAACACATAATAGGCATTGTAGTAAGTCTCTCCTTCAATGTATCAAATGCGCATTGTTGTGGTTCTCACCAATAAAATGTCCCTTTTCCTTTTAACAACTCTTCCAAGGGTGCCATAACCTTAGCATATCCTTTGATAAATTTTCTATAATACCTACTGTGAGCCAAGAATCTATACACCTCACTCTAACTCATAGGTTCCTCTAGGCCTATAATAACTACAGCCTTAGCTGGATCTGCTAACAAACCTTCCTTACAGATGATGTGCCCTAAAAGAGTGCCAAAAGGTGTAGAAAACACACACTTCTTGATGTTCAAAGATATGTTTAGCTATCTACATATTTCAAACATCAAGCACAAATCATCACAATGATCCGTAACAAGTCCATACACTATCCAATCATCTAAGTAAACTTACAATAAAATGTGAATAAAATCCTGGAATGCTTGAAGAACTATTCATGAGAATATTGCAGGCACATTTTTCAAACCTACAGGCATCACAATATATGTAAAAATTCCCCATTTAGTGGTGAAAGTTTTTTTTTGATCCTCTTGTGAAATTTGGACACGATGATACCCAGAGAATCCATCTATAAAAGAATAGATTTTGCACCTTACAACACCTTCTAATATCTCCTCTATGAAAGGTGTAGGAAAGGGATCAATCACACATCTAGCATTTAGTTCTTTATAATAATCACAAATCCTAATCCAACCATCGTTGTTTATACTGATGACCATGAGGCTAACCCACTCCGATTCTTCTAGGGTCTTAATGATGTTAGACTTCAACATCTTGTCAATTTCTTCTTTAAATTTTACTCGCAGGTTAGGGTTCATCCTGTAGGGTTTCTTCCCAACCGGGCACATACCTTCCTTAAGCTTGATATTCATTTCTACTAATGACTCGTGCAATCCTTTTAATTCATGGTATCCCCTAGGAAATAAATTTTGAAATCACAGAGCAACTCAACTATCTTTGCCACTTCAGAGTCACATAAATAATCTCCAATTATTGCCTCCTTAGGTTTAACATCCGTACCAATATTAACTTTCTTTATCCTCATAGGTTCATGAGAGGCACATGCATTGTCATCCGCACTTTCCAAAACCTCGCGTATACCTGCTGAATGATCTATATCCAAATTTAATTATTTCTTAATTATCCACTATGTATACTATCTTTCCTTTTCCTTTCTTGAAGAAATCATGCTTAAGTAACATGGCATCCATCTCTTCTTCTTCATCAAAGAATGATCCCAAGTCATTTGCATCAAATAAATCCTAAATGAGTTCTTCCACCTTTGCATTGTATCCCATAGTTAAACAATTTATAGCCCTTTATGCCTCTTCTACTAGAAGTTTAGTAGAGAAGTAGTCAAAAGTCTGGACCATTCCAAGAATTAAATCCTACCAATTTTTAGGTTCTCTATGTAGCTCTGCATATACATACCAAGCATATGCATAACCTTGTAAATTGGAATAAATTTTGTGCACACATAGTGAAGATGGTAAAGCTTCCTGCCCCTCTGTCTAGAGCCTCTCACACTAATGAATGTGGTATTGAACAGGTTGATTACCATGACAACTATAGATTTGAGTAGGTGCATTGCTACTAGAAAACTGAGTTGTTAGAGAAATCCTAACTTCATTCCATTCTAAAATATTATCCCTTTGAACCACCCACTAGCACGCTATTGTCCCGCATAGGGTATATGCTGAAATATTTCTTCTTTCAAATTGGTCTATCTATTGTTCCTCCATGGTGAACAGGAATATTGTAGGGTCTCCTTCTCCAGTGTACTGATGCATAGAGTTGTTACCTATCCTCCTGGTGCAATGAGGTTTTCTTTTCCATGCAAATGCACTCCTTACTTTATGCCCAACCATCTCATAAGTACCATGAGCCCAATTATCACAAGAAATACTTGTAGTATCACTAATAGACTGCACATCTTCCCACTGAATGATTTCTTCATTAGATGGCTTAAGTACTTCTAGGTCCCAAATGATGCATACATAAATACTATTTAGATCTTCCTCACTCAAAGGATCAACATAGGGTGCATATTTCCCATCTGTTAAAGGGATAATAACTCTTTCCTCCTTGTTCTCTAAACTGATATATCCCTTGTTGAACCAAAGATCAACATTATTTGCGTAAAACCAAGGGTTCCCAAGAACTGCTGGGAAGCTGTATGCTTTTACAAGTGCTAAAACCTCAAAATCCCCAGTGAACTTGTCCCCTTGTATAGTAATGGACACATCGTTTAAAAATTCGATAGGAGTGGCCTTAGTTTGATTAGCCATAAAAATACATTAGACGATAGCTGCAATGAAGGTCTCCCCATCTGTACCCATGCATCTAATGTAAGCACATTTACATCTATGCCTATGTCAATCAATATATTACTCAAGAGCCATCCATCGACAACAACATTTAGAGTGATTTTCTTGTCGTAATCTAAGTTATGGGGGGAGATTTACATGCAGGATCTGACGTCCATTTTCAATATTCATGTGTAGATTATTTACCTTTAGCCAAATCCCTAGTAATGGAGTGATATTCTCCTCGCACACCATTTTACATACCTCCTTCAAGTCATCAATATCTTTCTAGACCATCTCTGCTACCTTATTATGTTCCATCTTCCATGATTACTCCTTTAAACAATGTATTTCCCCTTGAAGGTATATGAGTACTTTCATGGTATCCTGATAAACCTCTTTCTATTGCGTAGGATACAAATACCTGGCATGCAAGATGTCCTCCTTAGTGATGGTAGACTTCTGCTATAACGCTTCATTAGGATGCACAAATTCAGTGCGTGTAGTGATCTTCATAGGTAATACCTCAGGTTTTGGTGCCAACTTTAGCATCCACTGATTTTCCACAACACACTATATCCTAACCATCCTTACACCTTTGTTCTCTTGTTTATGTTGCTTGCTGAAAGGATCATATAGATCTGGGCTTCCTCATATCTATGATTCTTCCCACAGAAAGAACATGTAATATTGTGAGGACATTCACGCCTATAGTGGTCAGGTGATCTACATGTAAAACATGTTGCATGAGGGAATTAGCTTCATCCACCACCATGGCCTCGAACTCCGAATCCACCATAGTATCCTAAACTTATTCCATGTCCTCCTTCATAGCTCCCCTCATTTCGGTCATAGTGTGCTTGATTGTGATTATGATCCTGATGCTCACCTTTACCCTTAGAGTTATCTGATATTATTATCTCTCACACACCAATATCTAATCTCCTATAGTCTGCGTGGTGCTACTACTCCCAGAAGTGAGCCCCAAATTTTACGTGCTTGAATTCTGTGTATATTATGCACTTGAAAAGGTACCTCCAAACAAGAATGAAGACATTTTTCCTGCCATAGATGTACTTACTGTGTGACTTACTCCTACTTCCCTACTACCAAAATTAGTTTGGTGACTATTAGATGTACTAGTTAATGGAAAACCAAGTGCAAGGGCTAGGTCACTAGGTAGATTGAGATGTGTTCCTACGGCCTAGTTTATCTCTGCTGGTGTGCTCCTATGTGAGGTCGAGGAGGGTTCCTTGTCATGTTTTCCCAAATGGGGGAGTTCATAGTGCTCTAGCTCCATGCATCCTACGTGAGCTCTAAATCCTTCACGAGCCATCTCTCTCAATGCCATCTACTCTACAATGTCATGATGTTTCTCTATCTCCCTTTCACTTTCCTTGTTGTAATTAAGCCACATTTCTTCTCTCCGCCTCTCTAACACTAGGTTCATCATCATTCACCAAACTTGCTCCTTCCCCTGCGCGTGGTGGGGTTTATCTAGCCATCAAATTTTCCTTTAAGTTTAGGGTTACTAGTGAGATCTTGACCACTAGTGGAATGCCTTGCAAGTAAGTTCCCCTATGATACCATAAAAATTGGAACTTAACTAGCTTTGGGCAAGAATAAGTGGAAATTGAATACTCTAGATTATAGATGTTTAAAACACAATAGAACCAAGTATCCACAGTGCGTGTCCAAATCAGACCAGCATCGTATAGGGCCTAAAATTCTTCCTACATCCAAAAAAGTGTGCGTTACCTACAATTTCATTTATATGCATAAGTAATCAGCCATTCGTATAGTTATACTAGAAAAATAACAAAGAAACTCTCATACAAATAGTCATACAAATTCTTTTCCACCCACGCACATGTGTCAAACTTAGATCCAGTGCTAAAACTCTATGCGTACTCTTCTTCTAGATATTTTATCCACTCCTCAAAAATTTCTAGGGTCAACCGATATGTCTTCATTGTGAACCATCTTGAAAACAACTGAAAAAGAGGTCCCAGAAATGAAACCAATGATGTAACCTAGAATTTACCACGAATAACCCAAGATCACTAGCACATCACCTAGCTCGAGCTAAATTCTCACCTAAAGTGTGCAAAGGTACCAAGGCCCCTCCTTAGAGTTACTTGTGTAGGATGTGAACATTATGAAGATATAATGCACTTAGATCCATAAATAGCATAAACATTTGACATAACATAATCCATATCTAGATCTTAAAGAATCATGAATCAAATGATAAACATAATGAAATCAACCATGTAAAAACTAGTTATAGTCATGTTTAACACCATTATTCACCCAATAAACTCCATTATATTAACCAAAGTAGATACAAAAGCTTCTTATAATAAATAATATCATAAGTTTATGTGCGCAACAGATCTAACAACATAACTCTAGAATAGCTCATACACAGTGTCTCTCTAACTTCACAAATTAATACATATTTTTAAGGGTGGGGAATTTCCCTTGACCACTTACACACTTACCTAAATAGGTCACATTCAGAAAATAGTCACGCACCTTTACAATAACATGCACACATGCAAGTGCACTAATAATAGATCTTTTATAACTAACTAGAAGTAGTACTCCTATTACTAACTTGAACTCATGCATGGTGCTTGGTAGATGATCTTCCAAAAATAGCATTTGCATGTCATGTAATTCTCCATTCCTTTGCATGCTCTGTATGCTATCTCCAAAAATATCCCGTAACCATGAAAATGGCTAAGTCCCGAATCAACCTGTCTTTTGCACATGTTTTCTTCCCTATCCTTCCATGCCTTCAAATGTGACTTGCTCCCATGCGTGAATATTATGTGTGACTTCTCCTTAGTTTCATATTTTGTATTCTTAACATATTCATATCCTTTCAGAATGTTTTCGAGTTCCTAAACCCATTTGTAGTATATATTAATAGCCTGGAAATCCCTATTTAGAATTTACACGTTTTCTTTTAGCTTCTCACTTTTGTTTAATGCATGTTTTGACCTTCAATGTCAAAAGTACAACCCAAGCTTGGGTATAGGTCTTGTGTTTCTCACCCTATTTGGGCAATGGTTTTGTGAATTCCACCCAAGCTTGGGTGGCGGTTTCATGTTTGTCACCTAGGCTTGGTCGGCAGTTTCGTGTTTGTCACCCTGTGCACGGTGGTGGTTCTGCACAATTTTTTCAGAAACCTTCATGCATAATTATACACTCATTATTTCACTTAACTTCACTTCCAAGGCACGTTTGTGAACCAAATTATCTAAATTTAGGGTTGATTGCATGGTCTTCTTTTCCTTTTCTATTTTTAAATAGATTTAATCAATTTGAACTATCTCTTCACCCAATGATTTGGCACCCCAAGGATGCCTTGTGTGTGATTTCACAACCCAACCAATTTGTTATATAACTATTGTTTGTTCTCAAGAAAAACCTGGAGAAAATTTATATTCTTTATCTTACAAAGATGATTCCTTTCTTACTGGAAATTGTCAAAGGTGATCTCAATTCAATTTTGCTTGCATTTTTCCACTTGCATTACTTCCTAGTCTGCCAATCCAAGCTGTTGTTTCTCTTGCATCCTTCTTCCTCTATTTTTGTTGCATTTCCATCCATTGGACTCATGTGGAAACAACAATTAGAAGGATAGATGTAGTCATTTTTGCACCCCACGAAGAACAAGGGAACCTCATGCGTGCCGGACTATCACCCAGTGGGCGCTGGGTGCTCACCAGAGGCATGCGAGAGGGAGTTGAGTCTCTCTTTTATGTGGGTTTAGTGGAAGGAATAGTCCATGATTCTGACTTAGTGATTTAATAGACATGAAAAGCTATAGAGCTCAGAATGGCTTCTACACCCCTTCAATCATGACAAAAACAAAGTGCTCAACAGAATTAATTGGAACTAGGAAGTTGTAAATCCATAATAAGACTTAACATTCAAGTAAGGTTCATGATTATACAAGATCAAAAGCATAGTGGAAACATGCAGATATTACAGGAAGGAGATCTTAACATAAACATAGTGGTAACCTTATCACATTCATTCATAGTATTACTCCAAAACATCACAGAAAGGAAGACCACAGTCATGTGCCATATCTGGATCCATACATGTATGCTCAAAAAATAAAATTTACATTCCCGATTTCCCCATTACATCCTTCCTAGAATCATCTACCCATTTATCACATAGTTCTCGCCGTAATTCTGTAGAGCTCCGCTACCTTGCTTGTGTCTCTATTCTTTGCCAAGGGCGTGCATATAAATAGGCATCTGAGCTCTAAAAAACTCTTCTACAACCTCAGATCCAATCCCAAGTGTCAAGGTGTGGGTCGCCTTAGGTGCATGCCTCTCCATGTCATGATTAACTTTTTAGATCTTCCTATCTCAAGGTATATTCCTTCCAGGACACCCTGTCACCAGGCTGGAACCTTATACGAACAGAACATGTTCTTCATGTGTTCTGTTCAAAAGGTCAAAAATGTCTAAGTCCCAAATTGTTCTTCACACGTACGCATGCCCTTGGTTCTCTAAGAACGCCTTTTGAATTCTACCCTGCGCGCCTTCACTTGTGCGCTTCCTCTGGCCGTGCACGCCTACGTGCCTTTAAGATTTGGAAGCTATATTAGGGGCCCAACATTACCCCACACTTCACCTATTCTCTACCCTTGAGAACCTTCTTAAAGAATGCAATACAAAAATGCAAGGCCTTGCCTTGGAAAATAATGGAGGGAAAGAATAAAGAATGGGGGGAGAGGAAGAGAAAGAATAGAAGGAAAATTTGCCTAAATAAGAAGAAGGGGGAAATTCTACTGTAGGTCAGCCTCCAGCATATCCTACACCCTTTTTCAAAGGTTTCCAATCAATGCGCTCACCTCATTGAAGGTTAACCCTTCCCCCTTTGTGGTGATGGTCTCCACCACGGTTTCCAGTTCCTTCACAAGATCCTCCAAGGCATCCATCTTCCTTGTAATGGTCTTGTAGAGTTCTTTAAGCTATGTTTTGATTGAGACCTGAAGGGCCTCAATAGCTTCAGATATTCTTTCTACCTTAGCTAAAATATTTTCTCGTTCTGATCTATTACCTTTGTTCTTCTCCCTGAAATCTTTTAGATTGGCCTCATTGTCTGCAAGTAGCATGCCTGTCACCTTGTCCTGATCTACGCAGTGGTCGTAGGTGACCCTTGTGGTTTCTGCAGCTACTCTTACATCAGCTAGGACCCTATTGTATTCAGCTATGAGTGTTATTACCTTTAGCTTATCCTTCTTCTCCAAACATGTAGCTATATCCTCTTCCGACTCCAAGGCCAAAGGTTGCCTTTCCATGGTGAGGATTCGAGTCAAGTCCTCAAGAAATTCCAGGGAGGAACCATACTTTTACGTGGGAGGGTTAAGGTTTGGGTGCTTCATGATAATAGCCTAGGAGATGAGCTCCAACTTCTTGGAGAATTTGCGCACTTTAAATTTCTCCTCATGTAACTCCCGTTGTAGTTGAGCGCTGATCAGATTTTCAAGGCTGAGTTCCTTTGTTAGCTTAACTACTTCTTCCTTCCTCTTTTCCAACAGGTCCTCCAAGGCTTTAATCTTGTCATTTCTACAGAAGAGCCTTGCCTCTACCTCCACAAAGACCTTATTGAGTGCATTACACACTTGCTCATCCGACAAGTGTTGTGCGTTTATGAGGGGGTTGACCCCCTTTGTCTCAGAGAGCTCCAGTATTGCCTCTTGGTTAACTTTGAATTTGGGCTCATTAATGTGGGAGTCGAATGCCCATGATAGCATTTTCCTCATGTGTGGGTATCCACCCTTAGGTTCGAAGGACTCCATGGTGGTGAGCTCCTTGGTGGGCACGTTACTCTGGAAGCATGCGTACAAAACTTTGTTAGGGTCATTAGCATACCCCATCAATGATCTTCCTTCCTCCGCATGTTTACTTCCCATGTGCTCGCCCTTTGGAACAGTCACTAAAAGAGTTGGGCCTTTTGTGCCACTTCCACTCTTCTACCTTTGTTCTTTCTTAAACTCACTAAGCACGAGCTCCGTGATGCACCCCAACCCTCATCGACCAAGGAATCAATCATATTTTCCACCTCCCTTGTCTCTTTTTCATCTATATCCTCCTGGGTGAGCTTGGGCATTTCTTGCTCCTTGATACTTGCCCCTTCACTCCTTTCTTCACTCTACGAGTCCACCTCCTCCCCCTGGGTTCTCTTCTACCATGTAAAGAATAATGCATCAATGTATTCCTCTCCTCCCTCCCCTGAGTCATCTATACTTATCCTCCCTTGGGTCACCTCCAACTCTTCTCCTTTGCCAACATTCTTCTTGACTAAAAAGGAACTTGTGCCTTTGGTCTTCTCTACCTTCTCTTCTTCTTCTTCTGGTGAAGAATCCGGCTCGGGAGATGCGGTCTTCTCTTCATCTGAGGGATCCTCAGGAGATGGTGGCTTTACTAGTTTTTGGGTCTTCTCCATAACTACCATCCTCTTCTTCTTCCAGACATAGGTAATTGGCCCCATGGTACCTACATCCTGCTCCCCCACTGCCCTACATTCCTATTTCTCTTCTCTCTCCTTACACTTTGGTGTAGGATTCTTTCTGCTAATAGGGTTGTCTGGGATGGATATCTCATTCTCCACATACACACCCTTTTCAAACTTTTGCCTTATGCGTAGGTAGATCTTGACAGCATCACTCTTAGCAATAGGTAAGGTCATGGGCCTTACAATGTGCACATCTTGTGATACATATCTTTCAACGTACGCACGCTTCCCCGGGTAAACCAGATTTTTTCTCATTTCCTTGTGTTCACTGTCAAGGGTGGACAAGTCAAGGTTTAATTTCTTCGACTTCTTGTACATGTTCACTCCCGCCTAGAAAAATTGGGTAGTAAATGAGAAGGGGAGTTTACACCAGGGACTCCAACTCCAACTGTCATCCACCAAGATGAATCTACCAATGAAGAAGTGTTGGCATACCGTGAACTCTGCTTCTCCTTCAGTTGCCACCGAGAGTTGTACTGGGATCCACCATTCAGCCCCGAATGCAATCCTGAGGCACGTATACCATTTATCAAAGCACACCTTGTGTACCCCTGTCATTGGTTCACATGTATACTTCTGGAACCTCTCCACAGGTAAAGGGTCTTCATCGGCGTACTCCCATATGAACTTGTTGGATGAATCCGACACCCTAAATTCTCAGAACACAATTGTTAACAGGATGTTCCTAAATAATATCTTTCCTCCCTTCTCTACGCTACTTATGATATCATCTACTATGTACTGGGAGATTTTGTACACGGTGCCTTCTGTGACCTTCCTACAGACATTCAGGTAGGGCTTACTAACCTGGGTCCACCTCTCTTGTCCATTCAGCTTGGAAACAAGGTGCACAACCATCTTCGTCACTGGATCACTGATATCCGCGTCGTCGTAGTACCTTGATCCCTTCTCATATTCCTGGGATGTAATGGTTTCTTTAATTGCCTCCTCATCCAAGAGGTCATCTATGACTGCATTCCCTTTACAGCTTAGGCATGTAAAGTGTGAAATTAACTGGGGAGTTATGCACATTTTGTGCCCTATGAACGAGAAGAAGTCTTCATGCACGCGTGTCATCAGCCACTGGTACAAACACTCAGGCTTCCCGAAATATGGTAACTCGTAAAGCTGGAGAAGCCCTAGCTTCTCCATTTTCACCTTGACTATGTCACTGTAGATTGGAATCCCATCAGGTGTTCATTTATTTGTAGGGTGCACTAGCTCCAGTGCCATTTCCTTCGTGATTGTCGTCAATCATGGGCATTTGTCTAATGTGGGACTCCCACTCTTGCCCCAGGAAAACCCCATCTGGGTATTGCATTTCTGAGTACCATTCTTCATTGGTATCCAAGTGGATTTCTTCTTCTTTCTTCTTTCCTTTTCCCTTACCCTTTCCCCTCTCGGATTGTACTGTAGGTTTATCAACTAGTTTTTTGGGCGTCATTTTACCCCTTGCTTTCATTCCCAGGTTAACTTGCGATTTTGTTTGAACGTTTTCCCCCATGCGCCCCGTGCCCTAAAACAAAAACCCTAATCTCATAATTTTCTCCTTTGATCACGACACTTCTTCACAATGTTCCTCACACCTGTGAATCACTTCGGAACTGGTTTGTAGATCTAATAGACCAGCTGCACTTAAGTTTTTGGGATTTTCCTTCACATGATTCAGTCTTTGAAACCCTAGCTCTTCAAATAAAATCACTCTTCTTGTTTTTGTAAAGTAAAATAATGAAATTCCCACTCTTGTAATTATAGCTTTTCCCACTTTTAAGTATTAAAGGCTAGGCTACCTACCACTGTATGAAAATGTTTAATGCAACATTTTTCAAACAAACCTGACTTCAACGCTTTTCCTTACGTGCCAAATTCTTGCGCAAAATTTTTTCCACCCACACCCAATCCTTGCGCAAAAACGTCCCACACCCAATCCTTGTGTGAAAACTGTTTCCAACCTTCTGGTGCATAAATAATCCATCTTGACATAAGATTCTTGCATGCATGCTACCACCATAAAAGACATTTCTTCTATCCTCATGATGCTTTCTTTCACCTACCTCGTGTTTTTGCACTTTTTCTCCTTTGTACGTGGATTTCCAATGTAACCTTATCTTGCCATCCATCTGCCTTCTTTTCTCCTAATGCATCTTTTCAACATGGCCAATTCAAATGGTCTACCAACCGAATCCTCTTACAGAATAACTCCATGCCTCTCTTTATCACCTTACCCCACACTAATACGTTGCGCAGTCCTCTACGCATTCATAAGTAAAAAATTAATAAGGTTATCGGTGCCTAAGGCATAAAATAAAACAATAATGCGAAAGGAAAATACAAAAAAGGAATTTAAACATAAAATGAAATTCTAAAATAACTGGCAAAATGACCTTATTTACAAACACCAAGAAGCATTCTTTATAGTAGGGATTCAACTTACTCCCATTGAAGTGTCCAAGTAATTTTGTTCCATCCAGCACTTGTAACTAGTACGCACCCGAATCAAGGATGTATGAAATTACATAAGGACCCAACCAATGCACCTTCAACTTTCTAGGATGGCATAGAAATTTTGAATCATATACTAATACCATCTGGCCAACCTCAAACTGTTTGTTCTTAATATGGCGGTCATGCCATGCCTTTTGCTTAGCTTTTTCAGTTGTTTGGCTCCATCTTACTAGTGAGCGCATTTCATCCAACTTTATCAATTCATCAATTGTTTCTTCCAGTGCTTGCTCATCGTCTAAGACCCCTACGAGCGCTATATGCAATGATGGTAGCATGAATTCAAACGAAAAAATAGCCTCCGCACCGAACACCTGTTGAAATGGTGTGGCCTTGTTTAACCTTTTATACATTGTTCTGTATGCCTAAAGAACTGTTGATACCTTGTCATCCCAATCCTATTTACCCACATCACATATCTTAGTCAATGTGTGACTAAGGATGTTGTTGAATGCTTCTACAGTCCCATTTTCCTGAGGGTGATAGGGGGTAGTCTTGTGATGGGCTACAATGAATTTTGCCAATAGAATCCTAATGGTTTCATTAAAGAAGTGAGTGCTCCTATCACTTGTTAAACTTAATGGGAACCCATACCTGCTGATAATGTTCTCCCACAAAAATCTAGCAGCCGTGGCTATGGTGCAATCCTTAGTGGGCGTGGCCTCTGCCCACCTTGTCAGATAATCAATATAGGTAATGATATACCACGAGTTAGTCCTTCACGCAGCTGGTGAGATTGGTCTGACAAAATCTATTGCCCATTTTTCAAAAGGTTCTGCACTGGTGATGGGGTGCAAGGGCATCTCATCCCTTCTTCCAGGTCTTCCAAGGCACTGGCAGTGGTCACAGGCCTTGCAGAACTCAATGTAATCCTGGTGAATCATTCTCCCACCATAGCCTGGTGACTAGGATCTTGTGCATGGTTGCATTCCCCGCATAGTGTCCTCCAACAATCCCACCATGGGCTTCTTCTATTATAGCTACGCACTCATGTTCTAATACACACTGGCACAAAACCTCATCGCGGCCCATTTTATACAAATCCCCATTGATCAACATGAAGGGCGTGGCACGTATGGCTAACCTTTTCCTTTCCAGAGCATTCATCCCTTCGAGTGCCACACCTTCCTTGAGAAAAATAGCAATGTCTTCTAATTCTAAGGGCATGCACCACAACCTGAATAGTTGCGCATCTAGCATGGTTTCCTCGATACTCTGCGCGTCCTCTCCCAAATCAATCCTGGATAAATGATTCGGCCCACAATTTCTCTTTCCCTATTTTACCACCACTTTGAATTCAAATTCCTGAAATAAAAGTACCCAACGGCATATGCGCCCTTGCAACACTACTTTGTTTACTAGATACTTCAAGGCCATATGATTGATGTGGAATATGCAGGGAGTCACTAGTAGATATTGTCTAAATTTGTGGAGTGCGTAGATCATTGATAATGCCTCACACTCGGTCATTGTATAATTATGTTCTGCTGGTGTTAACTTCCTACTTGCAAAACACAAGGGATGATCAACAATCCCCTCTCCTGGTTGAGCAAGAATGGCTCCCATTGTTGTACCAGAGGCATCCATGTGGACATGGAAAGGTTTATCCCAGGATGGGAATCATAGAATAGGTGCGGTGATAAGCCTTTATTTTAGAGTGTCAAATGCCCTCTGTTGTGCCTCTCCCCACCCAAAGGCACTCTTATGTCTGAGCAATATTTCTAAAGGTGCAGTGATCTTGGCATATTCCTTAATGAACTTTCAGTAGTACCTAGTGTGTCCAAGAAATATATGCATGACCCTTTGGCTGGTGGGCTCCCCCAGTCCCACAATAACTGCAACTTTCGTGGGATCCACCAGTAAGCCCTCTTTACATATGATATGCCCCAACAACGTTCCAAAGGGGGTTGCAAAGATACACTTCTTGATGTTGAGGGAAATCCTCAATTGCTGACATCTTTCAAACATCAATCTCAAGTTATCACAATGGTCCCTTACCAATCCATACACTGTCCAATCATCCAAATATACTTGAAGGAACTTGTGGATGAAGTCCTTAAATGCTTGTACCACTATGCACGAAAATACAGCGGGTGCATTCTTCAATCCAAAGGGCATGACCATGTATGCAAATGTTCCCCACTCGGTGGTGAAATTTGTCTTACCTTGGTCTTCCTTGGCAATTCTTACTTGGTGATATCCCGAGAATCCATCCGTAAAGGAATAGAACTTGTGCCCAATAACTCCCTCCAAAATCTCTTCAGTGAAGGGGGTGGGAAAAGGATCTATGATACAAACAGTGTTCAATTCCCTGTAATCCACGCATATCCTAATCCTCCCATCCTTCTTTATGCTGATCACCATTGGACTTATCCATTCTGATTCCTCCACAACCTCAATGATACTGGATGCTATCATTTTGTCTAGCTCTTCTTTAACCCTTACACGCATGTTGGGATTCATCCTGTAAGGCCTCTTCCTGACTAGGCGCGCACCATCTTTCAACTTTATCCTCATTTCCCCCAATGAATGGTGGACACCTTTCAACTCATGGTATCCACGTTGGAATAAATCCTCAAATTCACGCAAGAGATCGATGATCTTTGATACTTCCTTGTCCAACCAGTAGTCCCCAATGATAGCTGCCTTGGGCTCCTTCTCTGAGCCAATGTTAACTTTCTTGGTTTTGAGTGGTTCATGATACATGCGTGCACATGCATCCACACTATCAACTACTTCACACACTCTAACTGAATGGTCAACATTCAGGCTTTCCATCTCCTCTCCATCAATAAGATATATCATCTTTCCTTTATCCTTTTCAACACACACATGCTCGAATTGTATGTCTTCTGATTCCTCCTCTTTGAAGTATGCTTCCAAGCTAGGTCCACCAAGTAAGTTTAATAATCTATCCTCCGCCATGGCCCAATCCCCTAGAGTGAGGTGCTTGATAGTCTGCAATGCCTCATCAACTAGTTGCTTGGTACTTCGGTACTCAAATGTGTGAACCAGGTCAGCTACTAACTCCTGCCAATTTCTTATCTGGTGGCGAGTTTTAGAATGGATGTACTAGGCATGCACATATCCTTGTAGTGTTGAATATAACTTATGCACCCAAAGGGAGGGTGGTAAAGCTTCCGCACCTTCCCCCCAGACCCTCTCACAATCCTGAATGTGGGAAGAGGTGGGTCCATTGCTATTGTAATCCTTGATAGCAGTGGTTATGTTGCTCTTCAAGAATCAGACAGTGAGCGCAATTCTAACTTCACGCCATTCCAACAATTTTTCACTATGCGCAGCCCACCACCTCACTACTGTGCCTATCAAAACATAACCTAGCATACCTCGTCGCTCGTCCTCCCTCCATTGAGCTTCCATTTCTCTTAAAAAGACCTCAGGGTATGCATCCCCAGAATACTTGGTTATTGTCCTTCCTCCCAAGCATTGAACTATACATGCTGTTGTTACCTTGGTCACTGATCCTTTTAGATGTCACCCAATCAATTCATAAGTCCCATGCACCCAATTATCACATGCTATACTGGTAGTATCACTGACAGATTGAGCATCATCAAACTGGATGACTCCTCCTGTAGGGTGGATGGTCTCTGGATCTCTTATGGAGCGCACATATATTCTGTCCAGGACCTCCTCTCCAAGGGGTTCAGTATAGGGGGTGGAATTTCCATCAGCAAGTGGTATAATCACCCTCTCTTCCTTGTTCTCAAAGCTTATGTACCCCTTGTTAAACCAGAGATCTGCATTATTCTTATAACACCATGGGCACCCAAGTAAAGCTGGGAAATTATCTTCCTCGGCAAGTGCCAAGAATTCAAAATCCCCAGTGAACCTAGTCCCCTAAATGGTAATGGTCACATCCTTCAAGACACCTATGGGCATTACCTTTGTCTTATTTTCCATATACAACACATTTGAAGATGGCTGTAATGCAGGTCTTCCCATTTGATGTCAGGCATCCAAAGTGAGAACATTAACCTCCACACCTATGTCAATGAGGATGTTCCTAAGCAACCATCCATCCACTACTGCGTTCAAGCTAATATCTTTTTCATAATAAAGGCTATGAGGTGGGAGGTTTGTATGCAAGATCTACCTTTCGTGTTCTTCCCCAGCACGTGGCACCTTTTCTCTCAACCATGCTCCTAGTAGGGGAATAATATTCTCCTACCTCAGTAGTTTACACACCTCCTTAACCTTGTCCAAGTCATCCTTTGGTGCTTCTATTGGTCTTCTTTGCTCATCTTTTCTAGTTTTCTCTTTTAAGCATTGGATCTCCCCTTGTAAGCTTTGAATTACGTCCATGGTTTCTTGGTAGACTTCCTTCTTGTGAGCCAGGTTTGGATACTTCCCGTGTACTACTTATTCTCTCGAAACTAGAGGTCTCTGCCTAGGTGCTTCCCTTACACATGCAGACTCTGCCCTTGTTGTTACCATAACAGGTTCTAGTTCTGATTCACGTATTACTCGTGGGAACCATTGCACGTCAGCCTTCTTAATACTCACCATGAAAGTGCCCTCATCCTTCTGATACTACTAACTCATATGTTCGTATAACTCTGGGCACTCTTCATACTTATGTTTTTTTCCACACCATGAGCATTGTAGAAGATCTGGAAATTTATGCCTATAATGGTCTATGGCTCCACAATTAAAGCATGTTCCATGCAGGAACTCACTTCTTCCCTAGCAGTTACTACAACCACGAAATCCTCCGCGAAACCCTCTTCCATGCATGCCTCCATCTCTGCACTCTTCATATCGATGTTCATCTCCTTTGGAACTGCTGGAAATGCTAGTCTGGCACACACCAAGATTGATTGCCTCATGAATCTGGTCAATCAATCTACAATCCTTGGTGTCATGTGTGGTTGAGGTACATATATTACAATAACAAGATATGTTTTTACAGATCGTACATTGTAACAGGGGGAACCTACTTGCATCATGGTCCCCATGACATATTTCACAATTTACCACTATGGTGCGTACCACCTTCCAAGTACATATCCCGCCATTATCCTTTGTGTGCCCTTCTACATTACAATCTATGCACCAAATCCCACTGTGAATCTCTGGAACTGTGTTGGCAGATAATTTCTCCAACTTCTTAGCCATGGCAGTGATCTGAGCCTCCAGAAATGGGCTAATACTAGTGTTAACACTACCAACTGCCTCAGTGCACAAAGTAGCCTCCAATGATTCACGCGGATCCGTGAATGTTTTATGAGACAAAGCCCTCCTAAAAGTTGTGATCAACCCTCCGAAAAACCACTGAGCATGTTGTGAAGGGTGGATATCATAAGATAGTTTAGACAATAGAGTTTTAAAGTGTGCATCATATTCCCTCACACTCTCTATCATGCCTTTTTGGATTTCTTTGAGAGAGCTAATGCTCTTCTGTTCAAACTCAGGTATGTGGAATTCCACTAAGAATGCATTTCTCAGGGTGGTATAATCCACAACAGTCTGATGAGGGTCATACTTTCTATACCAACTATACACGCGTCCTTGTAAATTTATCAAAAATTGACTGGCCTTTCGATCCTGGGTGGTGATCCCCTTTTTGTGCCATAGCAACTCGCACTTATACACATGCTCTGTGACATCTTCTATCCCACTGTAATCTGGTAAGTGTAGAGACATCTTGAAAAATACTTGACGAGGTGGCTGAGGTCCTTATCCTCCCGATCCAATCCCTTGGTTTCCTCCGGTGTTTCCTCCTCTGCCAGATCCACTAGATCCTGAGCCACCAGCTCCACCACTTCCAACTCCAGATTCTTCTGTGTTAGGTACAGAGCCTATGTTTGTCATGTCGAATGATCCCATTGTCCCACTAAATTGCACACCAATAGTTTGTGAACTAGTACCACTCCCAGTCATATTTCCTCCACCACTTCCTAGCGCGCTTCAAAAACCAGATGTATATGTGCCTTGTCCAAACATTCCACCAAATACTGGAATAGTGTGTGAAGCCATAGAAGTCCCAAACGAGAAATTGTATCTCCTGGGTGTCGACCGGTTGCTTCTACTGATATCAAATGGATCAACTGTACTTTTCCCTCATTCAAACAAACTAAGTGCCAAGTTTTTCTCGCTAGGTGGGGTCAGATGCGCACCAATGAATCTTCTCTCTCTACATGACAGACTCTCATCAAAATCTGTAAGGTTTTCTCTCTAGCACTTACCAAGATGGGGTATCAAAGACTGTTCGGGTTCCACATCCTCCATGTGAACCTCAACTCCTTTCCACCATGTATGGCTCCATAACCCACTTGTAATCCCATGTTGTCTATTGATCTCCTTTTCACATGCTTCATTATACCTGAGCCATCTCTCCTCCCTTTCCCTTTCAGTCGTTAGATCAGCCATCCTTCCCCAACCTAGCTTCCTCGCCAAGCGCTCAAGGTGGTTTAGCCGGCCATAGGAAATACCTCTAAACCCATGGTTACCATCAAGATTTTGATTGCTAGGGTAATAACATGCAGAAATGATCCTCTGGGCTCTCGCAAGAACTCAAACTCAACAACTTTTGTTTAATGCATGTTTTGACCTTCAATGTCAAAAGTACAACCCAAGCTTGGGTAGAGGTCTTGTGTTTCTCACCCTATTTGGGTAGTGGTTTTGTGAATTCCACCCAAGCTTGGGTGGCAGTTTCATGTTTGTCACCTAGGCTTGGGTGGTAGTTTCGTGTTTGTCACCTTGTGCACGGTGGCGGTTCTACACAATTTTTTCAGAAACCTTCATGCATAATTATACACTCATGATTTCACTTCACTTCACTTCCAAGGCATGTTTGTGAACCAAATTATCTAAATTTAGGGTTGATTGCATGGTCTTCTCTGCCTTTTCTATTTTTAAATAGGTTTAATCAGTTTGAACTGCCTCTTCACCCAATGATTTGGCACCCCAAGGATGCCTTGTGTGTGAGTTCACAACCCAACCAATTTTTTATATAACTATTGTTTGTTCTCAAGAAAAACATGGAGAAAATTTATATTCTTTATCTTACAAAGATGATTCCTTTCTTACTGGAAATTGTCAAAGGTGATCTCAGTTCAATTTTGCTTGCATTTTTCCACTTGCATTACTTCCTAGTCTGCCAATCCAAGATGTTGTTGCATTTCCATCCATTGGAATCATGTGGAAACAATGATTAGAACCATAGATGTAGTCATTTTTGCACCCCAAAAAGAATAAGGGAACCTCATGCGTGCCGGACTATCACCCAGTGGGCGCTGGGTGCTCACCCGAGGTGCATGAGAGGGAGTTGAGTCTCTCTTTTATGTGGGTTTAGTGGAAGGAATAGTCCATGATTCTAACTTAGTGATTTAATAGACATGAAAAGCTATAGAGCTCATAACGGCTTCTACACCCCTTCATTCATAACAAAAACAAAGCATGCAACAGAATTAATTGGAACTAGGAAGTTGTAAATCCATAATAAGACTTAACATTCAAGTAAGGTTCATGATTATACAAGATCAAAAGCATAGTGGAAACATGCAGATATTATAGGAAGGAGATCTTAAGATAAACATAGTGGTAACCTTATCACATTAATTCATAGTATTACTCCAAAACATCACATAAAGGTAGACCACAGTCATGTGCCATATCTGGATCTATACATGTATGCTCACAAAATAAAATTTACATCCCCCATTTCCCCATTACATCCTTCCTTGAATCATCTACCCATTTATCCCACAGTTCTCATCATAATTTTGTAGAGCTCCGCTACCTTACTTGTGTCTCTATTATTTGCCAAGGGCATGCATATAAATAGGCATCTGAGCTCTAACAAACTCTTCTGCAACCTCAGATCTGCCCCCAAGTTTCAAGGTGTGGGTCACCCCAGGCGCATGCCTCTCCATGTCATCATTATCTTTTTGGATCTTCCTATTGTAAGGTATATTCCTTCCAGGACACCTTGTCATTAGGTTGGAACCTTATCCGAACGGAACACGCTCTTCATGTGTTCTGTCCAAAAGGTCAAAAATGGCTAAGTCCTAAATTGTTGTGTGCGTTCACATCCTTGGTTCTCCAAGAACCCCTTTTGAATTCTACCCTGCACACCTTCACTTACACGCTTCCTCTAGCCGTGCGCGCCTACGCACCTTTAAGATTTGGAAGCTATATCAGGGGCCCAACAATAGACTTAGGCGACAATATTCACATAACTAGATTTTCTACTGTTCTTACATATCCAAGTTGGAGGTGTTTTTTGTTTGCTCCATTTATTCAAATTGACAATTATAAATTTATCATCTCAAAATTCATATCAAATTTAGTAGATAATTTTTTTCATCATTTCAATTATCAAGCAGTTACATAGATCAGATCACATTAGAAATCTTGCTCTTTAATATTGTCAGGGAAGTTTTAGGGAATAATAGCTTCATTGAAGCTGTGATTTATTCTCTACCTCTAAGGTAGGATTGAGGATTTTGTTAGAAAAATTCAATTGATTAATTAGTTAAAATTTAATTCACAAATACACAATAAAATAGCCACATCCGACTATTTTGTTTGTTTAGGATTTATTTGTTTAGTGTAAAAGAAATAGTTGTTTGTGATTATGATCTTTCAGTTTTGTTGATTTGTTTAGATTAGTTTCCTTTCAATGGAAGCTTAGATTGTTAATTTCATATTTATTTAAATGGAGACTTCAAACTAGTTTAGTACCTAGATTCAATTAGGTAAGAAAATCATAGGGAATTTACGCTACCCATTCATAACCTCTAAATATCCCCTTTTTCTGATATAAATACTAGGAAACCACACTACCAGATGTTAGTCATTGATTATCCTATAGTTAGCCATCAACATTTCCACATCCGCTACTCTAGCATGACCTCGGGGGGTCGAGTGTGGATTGAAGGTTGTGTGCCAATTTTCATTGATACAGTTCCCATTTTTTATTTTTCCATGGTGGTATATTAGTTGGAGATACTCAACCTATCTAATTAGATGGAGGTACCCATGGTGGTGGTTATGGATAGGCTACCTAGTTTGGTGGTTTCTAATTAGGTTATCCCCAAGTTGGTGAAGGATCCTGATTGGGTAACGAAATCATCTAGGGGTTCTGAGCAGGTCGAGGGGCATAGGTAGATTGGTTATTTGATCATTACACAAAGTTTACCTCTGCACTAGATTGATTTATGACATTTAATCTCTCTTTTATTTGAGGTAAGAGATTATAATGATTAGTATCATGGTTAGATACATCAAAAATCAAGCACATGTCTATGACATCCAATAGGAATTCTCTCAACGGATGTATCTTCCTACATTTAGTATAGTATATATGTAAAGGTTCCTTTGTAGAAGTTTTCTTGGCTTTTAGCTCATCTATGGTTGATGTCAATTGTGACAAGATGTCTATTTTCATGTTAGCCATTTCCTTGAGAAGTTATAAGGTACCTAGGAAAATATTTTATGTCTTCCTTCACCTTATTCCTCCCCTTGTTCTAGAGTAACTCATTAATCTATGCCATTGTAAGTTTGTGTACATCACCTCCTCCTAGAAGATGGAGGGAGTCTTTGGTTTCCTCAAAAATTCCTTTAATGAAAAATTTCTTAGTGATTGTTGCATTTAACTCATAACCACTCCTTATATGGAGAAAGAGAAATTTGTTTGGATAATCTTCCAAATTTTTCATATTCCTTTTGCTTTATCTAGAAGAAATATTCTCTCATATCTCTTCCCCTTTAGTAGTCTTGATATTTTTCCAAAAAATATGTCTCCATGCCCTCTCATGAATGAATGGATTTAGGGGAAAATCCCATGAACCATCTTATAGTAGAGTCTTTGAGGGTGGAAGGAAAATTTTTGAGTTTTGGGTTGTTTGTTTTGTAGTCATATATCTGGAAAAGAAATTTGAATTTAAATAAGAACTGGTCTGGGTATTCTATGGACATTCCTCAAAATATAGGAAGGATGGATGGAGAGATATTTTTCATAGGTGCATCTTCATCATCATATTGGACAATGGGATAATTAAAGGTTATACCCAAGGGTTGGTCCTCATTATTCCCGTTGTCTCCCATTTCTTAAGGATGTTCTAGTTACAGATAAGATGATGTAGATTGTTAAGAAATGCTTCTATGAATTGTATTAGATTTAGTGTCACTTTCAGTGTTCTATACTTGAGCTCTATTTGGAGACATTATTTAAATATTAGAAGGTATAAATCTTCCTTGCTCGTCCCATGGCCTATAAATCAATATTGGTTATGTAAATAAGTCTTAGGAATCCTATTGATTGCATAGATTTACTTTAATAAAACCCATAATATGTAAGGTGGAAGGCATGACATGTTGTGCTTATGGTGTCCCCAGAAATGGTGCCAAAAATGATGGTTCGTTGTGTTCTCTAATCATTTAACTAACATATTCTTCTACTAGTGTTATTATAAAATTAGGGTTATGTGTCCAAGGTTATATGCCATGAAGCCTTATGCAACTCAATTGTTTGGTGGTTCTTTTTTTGGGGGGGGTTTATTTGTGTGTTTCCCCTTGAATCTCTTCTAATATATGGAAATGTAATGCTAAGCTACTGAAAGAACACTGCTGTAATAAAAATGTGTTCAAAGGATTTACTATAATTGAAATGAAAATGTACACACTGAATTAAGATAACATAATTGAAATAAAACAAACATACTGAATTGAAATAACAAACATTAAATTGAAATAGCAATAAGGAAATGTGCAAAGGAAAGGAAATAAGTAATTACATTCAAAGAAACATTCAAACTTGAGCTTATCAAAAACCACAAGCATGTATGAAACATAAATCCTCTAATCACCTTAATTGAGTGGGACCTTTCTCTTCCTTGGGATGGAGGTACTCTTAACACTAGATAATATTCAAAATGACATCAACTATATTAATTCCAATAAGTTCCAGAACATATCTCCATCGCAGGAAAGAAAGTAAATACTAACTGATAGATAACTGTACTGTAAAACTACTACTAAAATGTCCTCAAGAAGGTACCTTAATAGACACAATTAGTTACAAAATGTGCCAAGATTACAGGCACCAAATTCAACCAATAAAACCCTCATTAAAGCTCATGAAATTCTATGATATAGATAAAAATAGAATTCATGTTTGTAGGCTTATTATGGAAGAATCCTCCATGATAACATGATGGCTAAAAAATCTAGCTTCTTGATTCCAACTTCTAAAATTGGCAGCAAATGCACATCATTATCCTAAACACGTCACCACATTACTCATAGAAACAATTAGTAGGTAATTTATATGGTAAATAGTTTACATGAACAAAAAAGAGAGAAATGCACCAACCTTGCTAGGATATAACTATATAAGTCATCCCCCATACACAAATTAATATTTTTAGGAATAAATAAATAGCCATATAGATGATATAATAGATCAATTTATGCATTCATCATCTCCCCTGCACTTTACCTTTTGCATCTCCCTATGAAAACTCATATCTACCCTTCTCTCTGGCCAAGCTATTGTGCCATGTGATATCTTCAAATTGATCTACATATTGCTTTCTTATTCCCTTACACCCCTGAGTGTTTGAAATACATTATGCCCATGCTGTAAATCTATCATTAGATTGGGCAACATATTTTTGCCAGGTAGTCATGGGATTTAAGAGAAGGGGTGGTTTCACTTGTATTCAAACCCACTCATTACTATATGCTCACACTTCACATAGAAAAGAGGGATGAATGACCAAGTTATGGATGTGGAAGGTCACAAAATTATGTACAAGGATTGTATGACAAAAAAAACAAGCCGCATGTTAGAGAACCAATTTACAAGAAGATAAGAGAGTAAGAAAAAGTTAAGGCCTGCATAACAAAGAGTGGTAAATGATGGGTCGTTTTATTCTCTAATCATTTAACTAACAGATTCTTCTGCTAACATCATTATAAAACTTAAGTTGTGTCCTAGGATGTATGCAATGAAGCCCTATGCATTGATTTTTTTGTCGGTTCCATTCTGGGGGGTTTATTTGTTATGCCTTCCTCTAGTTTTATGCTAATCTATGGAAATGTAAAAATAAGCTACTGAAATGACATTTCTGTAATAAAAAATATACAAAGGGAAATAATTTATCTAAAATTGAAGTACACACACCAAAATAAGTAACAGAATTGAATTGGCACACTCAACTTGAATTGAAATGCTAAATTGAAATAACACACTCAGACTAAATTGAAATAGCAATACTGAAATACATGAAAGTGAGGAAAGTAACTGAATTCAAGTAGCCATTCGAACTTCAAACCAATATTCAAATAAAAACATCTAGACTTTAACTTGCTAGAAATTATGAGCAAACATAAAGCATAAAAATCCTCTAGTTGCCTTGGTCGAGTTGACCCTTGCTCTCCCTTGGGATGAAGTTTGACTCAACACCACAAGTTGTTCAAAAAAACATCTATTGTATTAATTCAGAATAATTTCTTGAACATTCTCAATAAAACTATAAAAACTATATAGAACTATATTTGCCACAAGTATTGATATTAACTAACTAACTCATTGTTTTTCAAGGACTTATCTATATATAGAATTAGAAATTTATGCATCATGCCATAGTTATAAGCATTAGAATCATTTATAAAAAACCCTACTGAATACTATGGAAATGCTAAAAGCATGCTTCATGTCTATATGATGGTTGGAACAGTTACAAAAAGTCCTCCACTATGCATGATCATTTTAGACGTGGTTCCTTGATCAAAAATCCATGTATCGGTAGTAAATGTATATCATCATCCTGCACATGTCACCATAATTCACTCATAGAGGTGGTTAGTAGGAAGTTACATAGTCAATGGTTTGCATGAACATAATTAAGAGAAATGCTTTAACTTCACTAAGATAAAGCTATGTAAAGCATCCCCATACACTTAATTAATCATGTTTTAAAGACAAATAAATAGACACACAGATCATATAATGAGTCAAATAATGAACCCATCAGTAAATGAAGAAAGATCCACTTGCTAAGAAATCAGTGAAAAAAGTAAAAATAAACAAAACAAATGAAAGTGAAATATGTAATACAAAGTCACGCAATCCCATGAAAAATTAATAAGTTCAAAGGAAAAAAAACATAAGAGAACAAAATCTAAGTGAAAATTCACACAAAAATATGCGAGACAAGAGGAAAATCAAAGTAAGGAATCCCTTGTTCACATCAAATAAATCACACAGGCTCTTTATCTTACTTTTCTTCAAACATGAGATGTTGTTTTTAACACAATTCACTTAGGATGATGCATGGTGAAGAAAAAGAAAATTCAAAGCATGTAGGGAATTTTTTTCTCCTATTTTTTAGAATAAAGTTATTTTGGAGCACTATTGTTAGAATAAACTATTGTAGATAAACTAGGAAGTGCACCTTTCACGTGTGAAAACGTTTTTTAAAGCAAGAATAGGGAGCACATGTTTTTTTTCCTATTTTTAGAAGATAGACTACAATGTTTAAGATCTCCTTCTTCCTCTCTCTCTCTCTCTCTCTCAAATTTTCTATTAAATCTATAGAATTCTTTGTCAAAAATATATTGGCTACTTCATTCATATTAATGGAGATATTCAACCTTCCTGAGTGAGAAAGTAAGGGTCATGCGTGTCCTTTTGTGCTTATTCCTCCTCTTGGAGCAATAAAGGAGTTATTTTTACCTTCCTACAACATGTATATCGTGTAAAATTGATTTTAGAATGATTTTCTATTTTGATACATGTTTATCCATGTTTTTAGGTTTAATTTTTATGCATTGATGTATTCTTGTTTGAATTTGTAGGTCATAGAAATTGTTTAAACAAGTCGTATGTAGAATTTTGTTGTGGATCCATATGATACCCCTTCATTATCTAGTTACAACTCATCCAAAACCATTATATGAATCATTTTTCTTTGATATAGTCAACTATAGTTAGTGTATGGTGTCTGTGGCTCTTGTTCTTCATCTGTGTGACCCAAAGAAGAATCAAATCCTAAAAAACATTATGGTGTACCACTATCTTTTCAATGTTTTTCTTTTTCTTCATCTCCCTTTTCCTCGACGGTTTTGGTAGAGTAGAATTAGCCTTAGAAGATATAAATTTTTTTTTTTTTTGTACCAGGGGAATAGACCCTCTCTAGAGACTCATTATAACATATAGGTCACCCATAACCTAGGAGTGTTTCCATTTTGTTAATTAAAAGGAGAGTTATCACACTATTCTCCAAGGGTGCATTCCAAAGTGACAACATTTTTTGGCATGCCTAGTGGGGGATTGTTAAAAATTTATCCATATTTTTTAGTGTTCCATTGCATAAATTCCAACCCACATAGAGAAGGATCCACATGTTTTTATCCAAAATTACCCTTGGGTTATTTTGGCTCTAACAATCTTTAAAATGGACTTATCCATTATTAAGGGGTAAGATACGTTTAAACGTCCATCAAATTCTTCCTTCCAAAAAAAATTGGCCATTGGATTTCAAAAACATGTAGGCTCATTTTTAATCCATTAGTGGATTATGTTAAAAGAGCGCATAATGGTCATTTATCCGTCAAATTCAACGTTAAGAATTAAACAACAGGAAATGTGGTGGGATTCTGGCTCTCCTAAAAAATTTTAGGCCTGGAGGATGTAAATTATGTGGAATTAATCACATTCCATAGTCTATCGGATCCATGATTAAGTCAACGTGGATAAAAAACACACGATAGGTTAAGGGGATGACAGGTGGAAAAGATCCAACAATGTAATGTAGACATGTGTCGCCATTCCAACAATTCCTAACGTAATGGACTTTGATGGATCTCAAGCCACAAAATGAGCTAGAGAGGATAATTTTTTGGATCTACCCAACCACCACGACTAATAAAAAACATGACACATGGAAAAAAAATTTAAGCCAAAAGTGTCTAATTCTACCCAGGAGAGCATGACAACTACAAAGTCCGAAGCTATGTGGATTATTCTTATTGACTTACCTTTTGCAGTCTAGAAAAAATTATTCAAAATAAAATTTTGACAGCCTGAGGGGCATGGAGATTCATTATTTATTAATGTTTCATGGATGTCAGAGGCAGTAACTAAAAGGACTAACATTTGAAGTAGCGTGGATCTTTCTTATTGTCTCACACTTCACAATGGTTATTCAGGGGATATCATAAGGTGAATTGAAAATTTATGTGGAGCTTCCTCATTGGTCAATGTTTTGTAGTAGTCAGGGGAAGAAAACGATAGTATGACACTATGAAGGTACGTGATGTTGATCTATTGGCCCTTATTTCATAAATCCATAGAAAACAAAGAAGCCATAGGAAAGAAAGAAAAGCAAATCTTGATCCCATAAGCCAATGGGAGACTGACACCTAGCCAAAGGAAAATCATTGCAGATGTTGGTAGAGCTGATCCCCGAACCAATCCAATTCTGCCATGTGTCACATTTCTATACTTATCGATATACAAACTTCAAGTTGCCATATCTTTTGATCCAAAGCTCTAAATACAACAAAATCTATATTTTTGGAAAGGTCTCATTGAGCCCTTCAATTTTATGCAATGGGATTTGAGTTTTAATGGTTGTTTGTGGGTCAAAATGATAAACACAACTTTAGAGGGAAAAATTAGCAATCCCGAGAACACAAATGATCAAATCAATCATCTCAACCACTAAAATTGATGAAGTATGGAGATCTTCCTTCTTCTACAAGCCAAACAGACTTGGGGAATAAACTTGACATGTCATGTTACAAGGAAAAGATATATTAATTTATGATCAAAATCAAATATGATCTTTTTCCTCTTATCTATCTTCCTTGTTCTATATAATTTAAAAATATTTCATTTTGAAGGATGTATCTTTGTTGTAACGGAACTATGTCAAAATGGTGGCTGAATTCCCAAGAGTTATAGACCTTTAATTTGGTCTCTATAATGTAATCTTGCCTTCTTCCATAAATATAATGGGCTGTGCATATTTTAAGCAATAGAGTAGTTTTTTAGCACATTTTTTCTTCCCTAACTCATTTTATTTGCAGTCTTGCCTCTCCTTTTCATCTTTTGGCATGTTGTGTGTATTCCCTACTTATAGTTTTTTATTTTTTGTTGTGTTGTAAATGTGAAGAAAGGTTCATTCTAGACGGTTCTTTTCTATGTCACATTTGTCTCTCCTCTCTCTGATTTTTTCTCACTTTCCTTCCCCTTATGGAGAGCTCTTACACCTTTTCTGGTGTTATCACAGCCATTTAGCATAGGTTTTATGTACGCACCCAAAATTACATGTGCTACATTATCAGAAAATGGTTACAAAAGTCCATAATGATGATTCATGTCCTTTTAGAAGGTATTTGAGTTCCTAAGCTCATTTACAGTGTATGTTTGTACTCTAGAAATCCTTAAATTTTCCATGCTTTCTTCCATCTTCCTTCTCATTTCTGTGCATATTTTCACCTTTAGTGTTAGGACCACCACCCTGCCTATGTGGAAGTTCTGGAACTACCGCCTAGGCATTACAACGGTATTGTGACTACTGCCCTACACATGGCAGAGGTCATGCGTGCTTTTTCTAGAACTCTTCATGCATGGTTTAAACACGCATGATTTCACTTAACTTGACTTACAAGGTGCATTTTTTAACCAAATTAACTAAAAATAGCCTTGATTGCTTAGTATTTCTTCACAATTCTATTTTTAAATAGATTTAATTGGTTTGAGTTGCCTTTTCACCCAATGATTTGGAACTCTAAGGGTGTGTTTTACATGAAGGCACATCCCAAACAATTCTTATATAATCAATTCTTGTATTCAAGTAAAGGCCTTGAGAATTTTTTGTATCTTACATAGTATTGCTGCCACAATCCTGTATGAAATTACATAGCCAAGCTTTGTTCACTTATGTTATCTCTCTTCCACCTACATTACAACTAGACTGCCTTCAAGCTTCCATTACTCAAGCACCTTCTCCTACTGTTGCCTTTTCATCCCCAATTTCTTGGACTCATATGGACACACAGAGAAAGAAAGGGACAAACTGAGGGGATAGATACAGATACAACTATATTTTCTAAGGATCTTGCTTATCCAATTTGGAATTTTTTGTTTTCTTGCTTCATTTGTCAAATTATCAATTCTGAGTTATTCATTTCAAATACATATCAAATAGAGTAGAAAAATTGTTCATTTTGGTTAATTAAGAAATTACAAATAGAGAAAATAATTAGAAAGCTTGCTCTTTGAAATTACTAGGGAAGTAGTAGGGAAAAATAGCTCTTCTAAGGTTATGATTGGTTCTCTACCTCTGAGGTAGGGTTTGAAGGGTTTTGATTAAATTAGTTTATTTTTTTAGATCTAGATTCACATACTTACACAAGTAACTAACTATACCCGACTGATTACTTGTATTAAATTTCGTTCATTAGATTAGAAGCATTGTTTAAAAACCCTGAAAAGATAAAAAAATATTACTTTTATCAAATTATTTTACTTCCATTGTTTTGTTTAGATATACTGTGAAAATACAAAAAACATAGATTAAATTTCCTTTAATAGTTAGTGTTGGTTTCTCAAATGTGCACCCGCATCTTGGATCTCAGAAGGGCTGAGGTGTTTGAGACCACAATGGAACCATCCCCAAGTTGTGGGACCTTGTGAGATTGGGACAAATATATGGGGAAGGCTAGTTCCTTTATCTGTTTCTACTGCTACTGATGGAAGGGAAAACTAAGATAATGAGGCCAAGGGACTAGGGATAAAATGTGATAGAACCAGAAAAGAGGGATGAACACTATTTATTATGAGTGAGAATGAAGGGAAATGCGTGAAAGGATGCTAGGCATGAGTAGCACAGGGAAACACGCATCCACCACATTGTTCTCATGGAACACAATTAAATATGGAACTATAAGGGACCTGAAATAGCACAACCAACACACAATACAAGAGGAAATGTAAGAAGAAAGAATGCAAACATGTTAGGACAGAGAAAAACCACAAAAATGCTTCTATTACTTCCAGAAACACACAAAACTATTACAATGATGAAGGATGCCGATATCCACATGCAAGAGCCAAACATAGAGGTCTACAACTCAAAATATAGAAAATATGAAGTCCTTAGAAAAATGAGTAAGGATCTAGAGTTTCCAAAATAATAAATGAGCCTTGTTTTTACATTTATAGATGAATCCATGGAGGAAGAAGGGAAGAAGGAGGGAAAACCCAAATTTGAAATATAACCACCAATAAGAAGCATTCAATGCCTGCAAAACCACACGGAGATATGTGAAATATGATTCCCCATGCTTGTTTGATGTGTTGAAGAAAAGGGAGGGTGGATCATACCAAATCGGGTGGTTTGAGCAATCATATCTACTCATAAATGTTCAAAAATATGTTTTCCAATTTCTCACCTACCAAATCTGTCAAAAGTTGAATTTGAATTTCTAGCACTATAGTTGATGTCAACAAATCTATGAAAAGTCTAGGCATGCACTGATCCAAGATATATAGTAGAAGATACGGTTGTCAGAAGATGTCAAAGTCATCGGCGCACGTAAAACACGTGGCACGTGCGGATTGGCTTAAATGATGGCTAGATATGCAAATATTTGTCATTTCTTCCACATGCTGCTCACTTATTTTTTGAAATGATTTGGTGTTGGGACCCTAAAATATTGACCAAGTACAAGAAGGAATGTGGGTGCACAAGGAATAGTCAAGAAATGGCACATAAGGAAAAAGTGCACAAGAAGGGTTCTAACAGGGTTTTATAGAGCAAGTGGCATGCACGCAAGATAGAACAAAGGTTTCAAGACTTATCCATATTTGACACATCAGGAAGAGCATGAGAAATGTGTTACTCGACTATGCATGTGGAATAGATAAGGTGCCAACCTAACAACAAGTTGGACTAAGAAGGAATATACCTTACAATAGAAGTTTCCAAAAGACCATCATTGCAAGGAGTGGAGAGCTCGGGCCTGAAGAAGCATGCTCCCATTGTTTCACCTGATTCTAGAGCATTTCTTTGAATGTTGACGAAACAAATAAGGGTAATGGGTTAGGAGGAATACCTATTGAAATGTTGGTTGATAGGTTATTGCACGCGTGTTACTTCTAAATCCACAACTGATCATGAGAGCTTCCTTTTTACTTGGAGGAACTACTTGAAATGGAACACAAGATCACCAAATAAAATTTAAACAATATATGCAGTGGACTTCCTAGCGTGCACTATATCTAGGAAGTGTGATACTTCCTAGATGGCTATCAATCCACTGTTTAAAACAACTTAATGTTGATAAAGTAAATCTTACTGTAGTTAAAATGATTTAGGTATCTCATTCATCTACGATAAGCAAATTCATTCACAATAGGATAGGCTATGATTGAATCTGAAGGTTAAGGTCACTGTTAAGGTATTGGTATTGGTCAGGGTGAGATTCTGGGTGGTTTTGGGTATTTGGTGGAAGTTTGGGAGTTCTGTTCTTGGTTTATAGTAAAAGACATAGAGACTGACATCAGTCTGGTATAACCGGTATCAGTTTAGGCTAATTGGTGATGGTTGTGAGCAACCGACATCGGTATGGTTGGGGTACAGGAAACTCAATAAAACTTGGCTGGGTGATAGATCTAAGGTTGGATGAAGATAGAAGAGCAATGGAAATATTCGTATGGATCTTGGATATGCAAAAGAATGATGAAAGTCCAGATATGGGCATTTCAATGGTGTGGGTAAAGAGATGGTCAAGTTTGCATGGAGATAAAATGGTGGGGAATGGAAATGAGAATATAAACTAATAGTAAAAGTGAAAGGATCTACTAAAATGATAAGGAACCAATGCACGTTAACAAAACTTACTGTTTGTACGAGCTTGATGCCTGGTTGGGAATGGTGGGTGATCAAATGAACTTGGTGTAGTGATGGAAATTCCCTAGATGCTCTTGTGAAGGAAGGTGGCTATGTGATTGCTTCATGTACTGGCTATGGATGTTCTGATGCTTGCACAGATGTTTGTTTTGTTTGCATGTAGCTCTAGTTTCTTCACTTGTTCTCAGAAGATGTCTTTATCTCTCAGAAATCTGCCAACCTCAAAATAAGGTTGTTTTTGGGATTAAATGGTAACCAACGCTGGTTCCACCTTAACCGGTGGTGGTTAAGGGTAACCGGTATCAGTTAGGGTGGGATTTTCTAGGTTTACTAAACTGGGCATATCCCCTTGATTTTTTGGAATCTCATTTCATTTACTCTGAGGATTAGCATGGAAGTTTCCTTCTAACATACAGGAATATGGTTAGAGGGAATATAGGCTTTGATTTTTAGGGTTTGGGTAGGTCTTAGATAGTTATGGAAAATTACTAAGAATCGGTCTAGGGTGAGGTGGTTAGGTGAGGATTATCTCAATTAGGATATTAAATAATAAATATGGTGAGGATAATGAATTAATTTAATTTAATAAATTAAATTAATATTATAGTGGGGTGAAGGGGGCCATGGCTAGGTGGATGTGTTCAAGGTATTTATTTAATGAGGGACCAAGGGGAGTGTGACTCAATTTTAGTGTCTACATTTTGCCTCTTTTTGTTGTGTAGCTTGTATTGGTAAGCGACATTGACAAAATAAGATGTGGTTGCCCCATGTGTGGGTGAAGGTGATCCCCCTCAAACCAGGAATTGATGAGGTAGAGGAAGAATCAGTGAGTGGTTTGATAAAAGGTGAATGTGATGAAGAGGAAGGTGGGAAATGCGGGAAAAAAGGGAAAAAAGTCCACTCGGGTAATCTAGGTAATGGGTCAGGGTCAAAGGTAGTAACAGTCAAACGCACGCACACATATAAACTGCAGCATGCTACCAAGTTGACGAGCACGCAAAATCCACATTGTTTGAGGTCGATAGGTTTATCCAAACAAGGTTGAGGTGATTCTTATATCCAAGGTATAGGATATGGTAAGGAAACATGATGCAGGTTAGGTGCATGAATGTTTAGGTTGTTTCGGTACACCAAGGGTTGGGTCAGGATAAACGAACACAAAAAGAGGCAAGGTAAGTTCATGAGGTCAATCAACATAGGTAACAGTTACGTAAGGTATAGCAAACACATGAGATCAAAGGTCACTAGTGATGTTTTAGGTCCAAGAATCTAGGTCACGGCATGGGTAGGGTTGAGGTATCGGTAAAATAATGTGTCCCTAAATGAGGATGAGGTTAGGAATTAAATGATGAGGTCAGGAGGTTGAGGTGAATGGTTAGGGTAAGTGTTGGGTGAGGAAAAAAAAGAGTGACAAGTAGGGTAATAGGGTGAAATTATGGGCAATGTGGAAGAGAGGGTGACCGATGCCAGTCAAGGGTAACCAATGCCTGTGTAGGGCATGTGGCCGATGCTGATGAAGGTAAAACCAGCATCGGTTAGGTCAGGGATGTTATAAAAATGAAAAATCTACATTTTTCACAAATCATTTGTCTTCTTGTGAATTGGGAAAAAGACACGAGAGAGAGGAAAAGTTGGAAAGTGTTTAGATGGAATGGAGAGCTGAGTTGGCGAGCTAAACGATGGGTGATTGGTAGTTAATATGCGGGTCCATGAGATCAGATCAGTTGAGTTTATTGGTTAGAGGTGAGGTGACTGATTGGTGATGGTAGATGCTGGAGAGGGATCGGGTGGGCCACTAGTGCAGGGGCTAGATGTGACACCATGGCAATGGCAGCATGATGAGGTAAGCATCAAACCTTTGTCTGTGTTTTGTGAGGTACAATAGGTGATAGGTCGGGTGGAGAAAGAAAATTGGGTTTATTTTGTTTTTTGGGGGGGGGAAATACAATTTGAAATGTGGAAGGGTGAATTGGGTAGAATAGGAGCGGAGATAGAGGTAAGTGGGTGAATAGGGGGTAGGATGGGGTTAAGAGAAAGTGTAGGTGAGAATGGGTGGGTAGAAGTGTCAGGAGAGGTAATTTTGTTGAGAGGGGGGGTTTTGGATCATGGTTTTCATAGCGAAAATGACAGGTGTCGCTCTGGGCTAGCCGTGTCGGTAGGGTCAAACCAGTATCCGTCATGAAACAAGTGACCGATGCTGGTTTAGGGGTGACCAGGGTCGGTTAGAGATAACCGACACCACTCAAGTTTTAGAGAGAAAGGGGTCAAAAGGGTTCTAGGTCGAGTGGATGAGATAGGGAAGGGTAGAATAGGGTGTGTTGGTGAAAAATATAATGTAGGGAGGGGCTAAAATGTGTATGGGGAAATGACAGTGGTTGAGGATGGGGGGCGGATAGAGAAAATTTGATAGGAAGGTAGGTTAAGAAGATAGAAAGAGGTGAGACAATGGGTATAGGTGAAGTGTCGTGGGTGAGTATGGGTATGATGAAGGTAGATTAATTTGATGTTTGTATTGGATGCAGGGGAGAGATTAGCTGTGGATGAGAAACAGGGTGCCACCCTTTCTCTTAAGAGTGTGAGGCACGATGACAGTTGAGGAGTGATGACACGTGGAGGAGGTGGGCCTAATTGGGGTCTGGCACTATCGACATGTAGTCTGATAGCTGAGTCTGATGGTCACTCTCATCGATAGATGGCATTTAGCAACCAACACGTTTGACCTACTGATGGGTGAGATGACAATCACCCTAGAGGATGTGTTTAGAATCATGTAGTTACCGATACTGGGGATGTAGGTGTACTCGATATCCTCCAAGGCCTTAGAAGAGTTGATGCTGATGGTATTTGGAGAGGGGCTGGCAGACATGACATTCCATAGTGCCATTCTGAGTTACGGAGGGATGTATCTAGCCCATCCAGAGAAGACAAGGCTAATTGTTTTATTGATGGAGGCAGTGTGCTATTTTGCACTACCAGATGTAGAGGGTGGGAGATTTCCCCACTCATTGATTGGGGTACTACATGACATGGTGATGGATCGGACCTATTTTACCTAGGCACCAACATTCCTGGTTTAGCTATACAGAGAGTTATGGGCATATGGTCGTCTTCCCAGGTTCAGCTTATGTTGCACCTTTTTACTACACTGTTGGGCCTATGAGCACATAGTTTGTGTGTGGCCAGTGGGTATGCCCTGAGTAGATGCATTTCCACCAAGATTGGTGTGGGTGGGGTACAAGTAATGAGTGCCCATGATTGGAGAGTGGCGATTAGACAGGGCTACACATGATGAAGCATACTACAGGAAGCTATTGGAGGGATTTCCTGAAGTGGACATCATATGGAGACCGTATGTGGGTTATCCCTCATATAGGCATATGCATGATGAGCTAGATGGCCTTTAGCTGCTAAGATGGATAGTGGGGCACCATGTCGGGGAGCATGAGATGATCCCAGTTGATAGGGTGAAATGGCAGTTTGGGCTGCTATAGGACATACCTCCACCCTTCCCACAGTACAGGAGAGATAAAGTGATGATGTTACCTATTGGGTAGGAGAAGCAGGTTATAGACTGGTAGATTGATGATGTTAGAGTGACAGAAAAATACAGACAGTGGTGGGAAACTCATTTACGAGCAGTACCACCTAGGCCAGGACAGCCAGATTTAGCCACGATAACAGTGTAGAGAGACACCCTACAGGGGTAGGTGGTGACCCTGATTACCTAGTTGGGTATGGTGCAGGGACAGTTAGTTAGTTCAGAGGGGGAGGTGGCCGAGTTACATGCACAAGTGGCCAATCTTCAGGCCCAAATGGCCCAGGGTGGGGATGGAGATGGAGATGGTGATGATGGTCGGGTGGCCACCCTATAGACATAGGTGACAGGGTTACAGGTCCAATCAACCACAATGAAGGAAAATATTGGGGCCTTACAGGCCCAGATACAGGCACAAGAGAAGAGGCCGATGGCACCACCATAGGCATCAGGATAGGGTCCTAGTTCAAAGGCAGGGGTGGGACAGGGTCTCACAGGACAGGTACAGGGTCAGAGGCCAATGGGGCTACCATAGACAGTACCTATATCCAGATTAGGGGAGACAAGAGATGAGGCTTGATATTATTAGGACCAGCTGATGGTAGTAGGGATAGATTGTCTATCATATGTAGAGTATAGGGCATAATAGGCCTCTAGCGAGAGGACCAGATAACGCACCCATAGCGTGCAGAGCATAGGGGGCCATCGAGCCCCAAGACATGATCAGGGTGAGGCCACCAGTTCACGGTTGCCAGTTCCATTTGATTTAACAGGAGGGACCTAGCCACCACCTATGATGGGTGGGGAGATGTTAGCAGGTCGCCAGAATAGGGGCCGAGGAGGTAGAGGGGACAGGCGAGATAGATATGGAGGATGTTCACCATGATGATGTATGATATATGGCCCTCTATTTTGATGTAGTTCTGATTTTGATATATACTAGTCTATGTACCAAGAGGTGTTATACTTTTTATCATATAGTGGCATGTGTGCTGAAGATAGTGAGTTTGTACGAGATTTTTGTATTTTTGAGCATATACCGGCCTACGTGCCGAAGATGGTGAGGATGTATATGAGACATTTAGAGAGATGTATATTATTTTAATATCAGTGTATATTGGATGGATACACACCTATTTTTATGATGAGATGGATGAAATTCTGATGATGTACTTTGATGTTAATAAACTGTGGTGGTTTATGCATAGATGAACTTATGGTAGGTGTGTTAGGCATGGATTGAGTCGGGTTGGTTTTAGGCATGGCTAAGTCAAGTTTTAGGCATGGTTGAGTTAGGTCATAGGTATGGTTAAGTCAGGTTGGTGTTAGGCATGGTTGAGTCAGGTTGGTGTTAGGCATGGATTGAGTCAGGTCAGTGTTAGGCATGGTTAAGTGAGATCATAGACATGGTTGAGTTAAAATTGGTTGCATTTTTAACTCATTAATGTGTCTGATTAATAATGATATGCATCATGTTTAAGATGTTTTATAATATATGCATGATGTTGGTAAAGAAATGGTAATCAAAATAAATGAATGTTTTGATGATGATATAAATGTGAAGAAATTTGTCGTTTGTTTGGTGTGATTTCTAATTTGTGATATAAAAAGGAAATGAAGTATGGTAAAATGTGATTTAGGAAAATCAAAGATGAATTGGTTAGGGTAGATAGTTTCCGAGCTAACCTCAAAGGGCCCCATGCCCTCGGAGTGCTTCCTACATAGTCCTGACAAAAAGGGACCTTAGGCTGATGTAGTTCTCTCATGAGCTAGGGAAGAATATGAGGAGGTATGAGAATGAGTTGGTAGGTTTTAGGAATGATTTGGGTTTAGGTCTATTAGGTTTGGGTGAGCTGTAGGTAAGTTAGTATAGGTGATTTCAATTGTGGTAGAAGAGGAAGATTACCCCAAAGGTAAGCGTCAAGAAACAAGTCCTGTATAAGGTAATCAATACGTAATAAAAAAGGTTAAAAGATAAGAGGTGGCAAGAAAGTTGCTTTATTGGTTAGGATCATACCGAGTAGGTCATACCTTGGAGGAGGTGATGGACGTAAAACCCTAAAAGATATTACATGAGTGATTATTCTAAGGGTGAAAAGTAGTCACATGATCACCAAATTTCATCGTTTCCAAGAGGTCCCTTGAGGCTGTAAGAAATTTGAGTGCGAATGGTGAGAGTGGTGAAAGGTGGTTAAGTTGTAAATGGTATGAAGTAGCATGCTCTTTGGGTAAGAGATCCAAGGTCACAATGGGAAAGTCTAAGACTAAAAGGCTTTTGGTGTTGACTTCTATTTGATATAGACTGATCGATGCTGGAAGTCTATATGGGATGAGGAAATTAACTCCTCGAGGTCTTTGTGAAGCTGATCAATACAGGAAGCTTCAGATTCTCTCACTTATTTTTTTTTGAAAGAGCTTTACATAGCTATCCTTCGAGGGAGCAGTCTATTTATAGCAGTGATTGCAGAGAGGAAGATGTCCTTTTGAGGGAGTCATATTTTTATTGGAAGTTTGACTCAAGGAGTTAGATCCCATGTGAGGGCTTTGAAGTCATGGACAAGACCAAGGTGAAGAATACGATTCTTTTTCAAAAAGTAGGGTGAAACGACCATGGGATCTCATCTAAAGGTAGACGAAAAGTATCTATGAGAATCATGATATGTGTAGTACCGTGGTACACATATTTAAGAGAAGATAACAAGTGATTGGTATGCACATGATTCTTATTTAATCATTGGCGAGGTGGAAGAAGTGGATAGCACTCAAGGGACGAGCATGGAAAGAGGAAAAAGGTGAGGTAAGACTAAAAATCAACAGTAGAATGGTCAAAGATGCAAGGCATTAAGGGGCTCAGGTTTAGATTTACCATCAAGTGAAGATAAACGATAAACACCTGATCTGTAAGTATGGGTCATGATGTATGGTCCAATATAATTAGGAGCAAATTTTCCCCGTTTACTTTTTTCTTCTTTAGTTACATGTTGCTTTAATTTCAGGATGAGATCACCAATGTGAAAGGTTCGTTCATGGATATGTTTGTCATAGGCACGTTTGATGCATTTTTGGTAAAATTGAAGGTGATCAAGAGCGTTAATATGACGTTCGTCTAATAACTCAAGTTGTGCTAAATGGTCTTGACAAAATTTTTCATCATTGAGCATGTCATGAAGAGAAATGTAGAGTGAGGGAATCTAGACTTTGAGAGGTAGAACAACCTCTATACTGTAGACCAGAGAAAAAGGTGTAGCGGCAGTGGAAGTATGAATACTAGTGTGGTATGCCCACAGGGAAAAAGGAATGTGTGTATGCCAGTCCTTCCCAGTATCGTTAACCACTTTCATGAGAATTTTGTTCAAGGTTTTTTTAGTGAATTCAGCTTGGCCATTGGTCTGTGGGTAATAAGGTGATGAGAAACTTAGCTGAATGCCAAAGGCATCACAATTTTTTTGTAATGTTTTATTTTTAATTGTTTTCCATTATCAGTGATGAGGCGATGAGGAACACCAAAGCGACAAATTATGTGATGATTGATGAACTCACATATTTTCTTCAGCTTTCAATGGAGATAAGTGGTATGGCTTCGACCCATTTTGTGTAGTATTCAGTAGTGGTGATGATCCATTGATGGCATTGGGAAGAATGGGGATTGATCTCTCTGACAAGATCCAAACCCCATTGAGAAAAGGGCCAAAGGTCACGGGTGACCTATAAGGCGTGACTGGGTGTATGATGAAGGTTGGCATGTTGTTGGAATTTTACACAACATTTGACGTAGTCGCAACAATCATGGTTAAGGGTCAGCTAGTAATAGCCTAGGTGAAGAATACGCTTAGCAACAACAAGGCCACTGAAGTGACCTCCACATATGCCATCATGAACTTCCTTAATGGTATAAGGAATTTCATAACTCGTGAGGCATCGCAAGAGAATACCATCAAATCCATGCTTATAGAGGAGGCCCCCCATGATGACATAATGAGAGACCTTTTTAAGGAAAGTGCATTGTCCATTATAGGTGAGATCAGGAGGTAAGATGGAGAGAGAAAGATAGTCAGAGTATTGTTTATACCAAAGGTCACTCGGGTCTGGGGTGATGGTTCCGATGGAGTAAATGTCATGAGGTAAATAAGAGGGTGATTGGAGTCATTGTATGGTAACAAAGATTTTAGAATCGGCAGGTGAAGTGGGTATTTGAGAAGCCAAGTAGGCCATGGTATCTGTAAATTTGTTGGTTGAACGTGGGACGGTTTGAAGGGCGTAATGGGTCAAAGGTGGTCAAAAGTATGTCTACATAATGTTTATACTTTTGAAGTATCTCATTACAACATTGGTATATACCATTGACTTGGTTTATGACCAATTGAGAATCACCAAAGATGTTGATTGATTTGACATCTAGGGCATAGGTGGCTTGGAGACCTAATATGAGTGCTTCGTATTCGGCAATATTGTTTGTACAATCAAAATCAAGTTTGAAAGACAAAGGCATGGGTTCACCATCAAGTGGAATGAGGATAACACCAACCCCACCCCCGTGTTGACACTTGGAACCATCGAAGAAGAGTGTCATTTGGTAAGCGGGTTCATCCAAGGAAAGGGTAGCAATTGACTCATCTGGAAAGTCAAAATTAGAGGGTTGATCCCCAGAAATAGGTGCATCAGCCAATTGGTCGGTGATAGCTTGGCCCTTGATGGAATTTTGATGGATGAATTCGAGGTCGAGGTCAGCCAAAAGCATAAGCCAGCGTGTGACACATTGATTTTGGTAAGGTTTGGCATACATGAAGTGTAAGGGGTCAGTGTTGGTCACAACATAGGTTTTGTGGTTGAGTAGGTAATGGCGGAGTTTTGTGGCAATGAAAACTAAGGCTAAGAAAAGTTTTTCGGGATGGGTATATCAAGTTTCATAGTCCAAAAGAGTACGGCTTATGTAATAAACCACTTTCTCCCTGTGTTGTTCATCACGATGAGCGAGCATGGCCCCCAAAGAGTGATCAGTAGCTGAGATGTATAGGTAGAAGGGTTGATCATCTTTAGGTGGAATGAGTACGGGGGTTGAAGAAGGTATTGTTTTAAGGCCTCAAAAGCTTTGTGGCAATCATCATCCCATTTAAAGGAGACATCCTTCTTGAGAAGATGATGAAATGGTTGACACCGATCAAACAATTGTGAAATGAAACGGCGAATAGACTGCAACTTACCTTGCAGGCTACGGAGTTTCCTAAGGTTAGTGGGTGGAGGCATTTCCAGAATGGCCTTGAATTTAGCAGGGTCAACTTCTATACCATGTAAGGAGATGATAAATCCCAGGAGCTTTCCTGAGAGAACCGCGAAGACACACTTCTTGGGCTGAAGGTGAACACAATATTTAATAAGGTGGTCAAAGATGGTTTTTAGGATGATAAGGTGCTCCAAGTGGCATTTAGATTTGGCAAGGAGGTCGTCGACGTAATATTCCAATATACGATGTATGATGTCATGGAAGATATAAGTCATAGCCCACTGATATGTGGCACCAGCATTTTTAAGGCCAAAAGGCATGACTCGATAATAGAAGGTCCCCCAAGGGGTGATGAATGTGGTTTTGTGTTGATCCTTTGGGGCAAGTAAGATTTGGTTATAACCCGAGAAGCCATCCATGAGTGATAGCATCTCGTGACCAGTGGTAAGGTCAACCAGCTGGTCAATACTAGGTAGAGGGAAGTCATCTTTTGGGCAAGCTAGGTTGAGGTCATAGGAAATCCATGCAAATGTAGAGTCCCCCTATTGCCTTAGTGATAGGGACAATGTTAGAAATCCAACGAGGATAATCAATGGGTAATATGAAGGAAATGGAAAAGAAGGCGCTGAAGTTCTTCTTTGACAAGAAGGGCAATGCGAGGGTGCATTTTCCTCAGCTTTTGTTTGATGGGATTGGCATCGGGAATGGTTACGATATTGTGGACCACTATGGTGGGGTCAATACCGGGCATGTCTGTGTAAGACCAAGTGAAAGTGTGGTTATGGTTTTTGAGAAAAGAGGTGATGGCTTCCTGTTCAACAACATCTAAAGATTGACTGATCTTTAGGATGTGTGGGTCATCCTAAGTATGAATGTTGATTTCGATAGTCAATTCATTCAACATGGTTTGCATCTCAGAGGGTAATGACCGATGAATATATGAGTCTTCTGCACCAAGGTAGGTGAGTATAGATTCATCATCCTAACATTGAATGATGTTAATTAAAGGTGTATCATCATCAATCATTTTAGGATACAGGAAGGGAAGAGAGGAAGGAGCCTCACCCTCGCATTGATAAGTCAGAGGCCCCAAGGAAATGGTATTTATGAAAAAAAAAATTAGGAGGGATGGATTATGGATCCATCAACTCTGTCGGTGAAGGTGGTGATGGTGGTGAAGAAGGTGGAGAAGGGATGATGTCCTCGATGAGTTCAATGCGAGCCTTCTTAGTAGGTGGTTCAACAAAGATGATACCACTACGGTCGTTATGTTTGCGGGTAGTACATAGAATCACACTATGGCAGCCTTTCTCATAAAATCCAAAACCAAAACCCTTCCACACACATCGGTGTAGGAAGGTGTGGGAAAAATGGCGATTGGTGAGTGACTGGAAGTCAGTGGAAAATGGGTGGGTTTGTGACGGTGGTTCGGGTGTGTAAGTGGTAGTATCAAGTCCCCCATAGGTGAGACTGGTACGAAGGTGGGGAGGACCATAAAGGAGGCATTCTCCTATGCGGTGATCATAAGCGAGGGTGCTGGTGAAGACTTCCGTACTCTTATGGAGTAAGGAATGTGTTGACACTATATAGGTGATACTCCCCCAGAGTGAGGCATTGAAAAATTCCTTCCAAGGGATCAGTGGTTGGTATGTGGGTAGCTGGAATAGATGATGTGTTAGAGGTCGATGCAGAGGTGGAGCTAACGGATTGGGAGGCTGATGGTTTGGCCGTGGAGGTTGTGGCAGTGGTAGGAATGGAGGAGGCATGTGCGGTTGAGGTAGCGGCTGTACTGGTAAGTAGAGGTGTAGGTGAAGTGGTAGTGGTCATGGAGGTAGACACCTTAATGGGTATAAGCATGTCATTGGGTCAGTAAAGCATGTTGCATGTTTTAAAAGGTGAAGGATCAGCTAGAATAGTATAGGTGTGTCCTTCATGCTCAAACTTTACACAACGATGCAAAGTGGAAGGAACACAACCCATGACATGAATCCAGGGTCTACCAAGCAATAGGTTATATTGGAATTCCCCCTCCAAGACATAAAATAACTCTGGAATAGTGTGGGGGCCCACGTGAACATGGAGGATGAAAGTGCCTAGTGTAGAGGTGATAGCGTCATTGAATGAATGTAACATGACAGGATGTTTATGCATGCAATTGTCAGGTATGCACATTTGAGTGAATGCATGGGATGAAATGATATTAATTCTTGCGCCCCCATCGATCATTACATGTTGTACACGTATATCATCAATGTGGACAGAGATGAAGAGAGCTGGGTCTGGGTCATCAGTTTGGTGTGGTGCAATCTCTTCCTCTAAGAAGCTAAGGGAGGCTACTTGGTGAGTAGGTTGAGGTGTGGATAAAGGTGGCAATTTGGTGAGAGAGGCTACATGATGGGGTGTGATAATGGAGGCTACGGGTGTAGGGTCATTGGGTAAAACCTCAATAGATTGTAGGACCTCCATGAGAGCTTGACGATGGGATTCTGAGGTTTGGATGAGGTCATATAAGGACATTTTGAGGGGGATTGGTGTAGTTGTTTGAGCATCGCGCGGTGTGTGACCCCATTAGAAATAGGATATGTGGGGCCGTGGATAGTGATTTTAGGTGTGGGTGTAGATGGTATGTTGGGTATAGGATTGGTTGGTGAGTCAGTTGCCTTTTCCTTGCCTTTTTCCTTCTGAGCATGGGTAGCAACGTGGATCATGTTGATCTGAGGTGGGGAGGTAGGTGAGGTAGGTGAGCCATGAAAGGTATAGCAACATGAAGGGAAAAAGCCCAGTGGCAGGAAGGATTTTTGTGAGATGAGTTGGGCACATCAACATTGGAGTGGAGGTTTCGCGAGGTCATTATGTAAACCATGTTAATTTCAAATCTCGGGAGTGGTTCTAGGAGCTATGGGGGTGGAGGTCATGGTTGTTGAGTAGGTAGTGAGGGAAGAGTTGTGGGAATGGGTGTTGGTGAAATGGGGTCCTCATCAAGAAGGTCATCATCGTCAAAGTTTTCTTTAGGAGGACACAACTGGATAAGGATGGTTTTCAAAGCCTTGTAGTTTTCCACATCGTGTCCTGGCACACGATGGTAGGCACAAATTTTGGTGTCTTCAAACCCCTTTGGTTTGGGCTTGAGAGGGTCATAAGGTCTGAGGGGCGGTAATGTGATGACATAAGTTTCAAGGAGGTTGGTTAAAATTTTGGCATAGGACCCTGCTAGTGGTCGCAATGGGAAGTGAAGGTGGGTTTGGGCATATTTGTGGCTGATTGTTAAGGAACGGTCTTTGTAGGAGGGGGAGTGGGTTGAGCTATGGTTTTGGGTGCTGGCACAGTCTTGGGTGTTGGTCGTATTTGTGTGGGTAGGGGTATGGTAGATGAACTGACAGGAGGGTGTATGGTTGTTTTGACTACCTTATTGGAGGGTAGCGGATTTTTTTCTTTGGGTTACACCTTCTTGGGTAAAGGTGATATGGGTGTACGAGATCTAGAGGGAAAAGTAGATGGGGGAAGAGGGCGAGTTACCCACGGGGATAACAAAGGTGGTGTGAAGGTAGATGACATGCGGGTCATGTAGGGGGTGTGAGGGAAAGAGACTGAAGTGTAGTGGGTAGTGAAGAAGTAACTGATGGTATTGGAGGTATGGGTGGTAAAGATGTTGTAGGTGTGGGTGTAAGTCATGGCATGCTTGGGTATGTTTGAGGTTTACAATGGTGGAATGGGCTGTTGCATTTTTAGTTTACTAGCGGGTGGAGGTTTCTTAACCATGTTGGGAGGTTGAGGTCCTAAGATGGACGGAAGGGGTGAAGGTGATGAAGGTGTGATTGGCACAGCTGGGGTATGAGTTCTATGGGCTTGGTTCTTCTATTTGGGTGCCAGAGTAGGTTTGGTGTTGACTTTGGAGGATGTAGCTAAATCTAGTTTGATAGGTGGATGAGTAAGGCTGGTGGTTGGGGTGACCCCTAAGGTAGTAATAGGTTTAGTCGAGGAAGATGATGTAGGTGTGGGTTTGGATTTAGATGTATGTTGGGTTATGGGTAAGGGTGTGTGTTGAGCTATGATGGGTGTCATGGAAGAAGTTGTGATAGAGGTGGTTGTGCTTGGTTCGATTGGTCGAAATATTTTTGGGTAGATAGTGGAAGTGTCAGCAAGTGACATCTGCATTTACGTTGAGACAGGAAGCAGAAGATGCCCCCAAAGTAAGGCTCTATCCACATAATCTAAGTGATTGGCTAAGTGTGAGAATGGCATGTCTGTAGGCTAGGTTGATGAGGACCTAATGGTAATTCCCATAAAATTTCTCTTAGAGATGGAGAATTTTCTAGCTTCGGCTTCCATGGGTAAGAGAGCCGAAAGTAGGTCTATAGGATCTTGGGTAGCTGATGGAGAATGATTACCTAGGGGTAAAGGCATTTCTACTGGGTCTTGGATAGGCAGAGGAGATGATGGGTGATCTCTATCTATAGGTGGAGGAGATGCTCCTCTATGGGTGGAGAAGATGGTAGGTGCTCCTCTGTGGGTGGAGGAGATGATGGGTGCTCCTCTGTGGGTGTAGGAGATAAACAAGCATCTTCCATGGGCTGGAGAGGTACTGCGGGTGACGAATCTCTAGGTGGAGAAGCCAAAGGTGAAATGGTCTCAATGTTAATGGGAGGCTCCTCCACAGGTGATGAAGGAGGTGAAAGGTGTTCCTCTATGGGTGGAGGAATAGGTGAGGTGGGTTCAAGTGCAGGTGGAGGACTTTGGGCTAGGATTTCCTCAATGGAAGGAATATGAGGTAATTGGGAAGCAATGGGTGCATCACTGAAAATAGCGTGGACCTCACGGGTATGACTATCATGAGTTGAGGTCTCTCCGGTTTGATCAGAAGAAGGGGCATGATTAGGAAAGGGTTTCTTGAAGATGTGTAGGTTTTGATTGGCAGGTGCATTAGGATTATCCACAGTTAACTCACCTTTCTCAAGCATTTCTTGGATAATGTTTTTGAAAGTGATGCAATTTCCATCACTATGACCCTTTACTCGATGATAGTTATAGAAGTCATGTTCTTTATACCATGCAGGTGTGGGGCAAGCAGGGTCAAAACTAGTGTGTGGTTTTATAGGAGGAAGGGTGATGGCCCCAGCTTTGATGAGCTTCTCTAAGACAAAAGAATAAGGTTCCCCAATTGGGGTATATTTCCATTGTTCCCATTTGAATTGAAAAGTCTGAACATGGGTGAGAGATTAGATGAGGGGCTAGCCTGATTTGATGGATGAGCTGGGCCATATTTGAGTACCACTACATTAGCAGTCCCCTTGGCCTTTGAATAATTGTTTTGTGGTTTTGAAGAAGAAGAGGTATCATTCGACTTGAATGCCAAGTTCTTATTACGTAATTGGATTTTCTTCTCTTCAATAGCACGAATCTCTAGCTTTCGTGCCATGGTGAATGCTTCGTCAAAGGTTCAGAAGGTTTGGACCTGCAGGGTCGGTGAGATATGCCTAGCACAAGCCCATGTGAAGAGTTTGATGAGTTCAGTTTGCAGTAGTTGGAATGTGAGTTGATTGATCAGGCTACGCCAATGAGAACAAAATCTGTGATAGATTCATCATCATACTGACGCATAGAGTATAGGTCAGTCATGGTAACCTTCTTAATGATATTAATGGAGAAGTGATCCAAGAAGGCTTGGGCTACCTGGTTGAATGAGAAGATAGAGTGTCTAGGTAACCCACTATACCAATCTAATGCAGGCCCAGTCAGAGACATGGGAAAGGTCCTCAGGAGCAAAGCATCATCATGGGCAATCAGATAACACCCATGTTTGAAAGACCGCAAATGTTGTTGTGGGTCTTCTTTGCTATTGAAATGGTTGAATTTAGGCATTTCCCAATGCATGGGATATGGATGGATAGGAATGGATGGATGTATAGGCTCATTACAAATCTCATCATAGGTGAGAGTGTTGCGGGAGCCAGAAACTGATGCCTCCAATGTCTGCATCTTATCCATCATTAACTTAATTAGGTCATTGGTAGGTTGTGATGGATGGGTGCCTCTTGTAGCATAAGAGGGTTGGTGTTGGGCATGTAACAAGGGTGGCATTCCAGTATATGGTGTTGCCATATAGGTAGATTGAGAAGAAGGTAGTGAAATAGGGGGTACATACCCAGAGTGAATAATAGATGAAACAGGAGGCTGCTGATAGTACGTATATGGAGGTGGAAGGGTTGTGGTGACCCTAGTGGCAATGGGGGCTAAGGATTGTGGAATAGAAAGGATGACATTTTGAAAAGGGGTAGGGGTCACTGACACCAGGGGTGGTTGTGTAGCTACGGGTATATGTGAGATAATAGGGGTGGATGAGGTTGTATTCTGGGTGGTTGGTGAAGGTATAGTGGATGTGGTGGGTGCAACAGATGTAGCAGATGTGGCAGTCATAGTGGGTATAGGGCCTAGCTATGAAACGACTGGGGGTAAGGTAGATGTGGGTAGCGCAGAGCCAAATGGGGCTGATGCAGGAGTGGGAATGAGAGTCAGGGGGATAGATATGGGCATGTCATATATCAACTGACCTGAGGCATCTCGAGTGGATGAGTGGGAAAGGTAGAACTGCAAGGTGGTGGGATTTTGGTCAAGGATTCATGTGAACTCCTCATCTCTGGTAGCGATAGAGATAGGTTGGGTAGGATCCATGGGTGATAAAATGGAAGGTGGTGAATGGCTAGGTGGGAGTGGTTGACAACTAGCATGGACTATGAGGGCATTTGCTTGGCTTTGAGTCATCACCATGTGAACAGGTACTAATCATGCTTGGACTATTTTCTATAAATGACACATAAATACAACAAAAAAAGGAGAGACAGGTGGTAGTAAGTGGATTAGGTACCAAATGTCAGCTAGACAATGACACAGGCTAACCGATGCCAGTTAGGTTAAACTGACACCGGTCACAGGTAACCACATGGTCAGTCACTATGGAAAGTGGACAGTTGGTCAAAACAAGGTAAAAGGCCAATAATCTACCAAGTATGTAAGATGCTAATGGGATTTACCAGTAAAGTGAATATGATGATAGTGGCAGAGACTTTGAAAAGTCAAAGAAGGTGAATAGGTGTCCTTTTGGGTAGGTTGACCAAAAGAACTGTAACCAACGCCGGTTAGGTAAAACTGATGATGGTCAGAGGGTAACCAATGATGGTCACTGGACCAACACTGGTTACTGTGAAATTGAGACAGTGATGAAGAAAATGTGGTTGTGAGTTAAAATTTGATGTGGAATCAAACCCAGAATTCTGAGAATGATGAGAATATGGTCCAGGAACACTCAGATGAAGCTGGAATACACCAACTATGATGAGGAGCGTGCAAGGGAAATAAGAAAATGAAGAGTGAAACCTCTCACCTCAAAATGCAAGCCAAGCAGAAACACTAAGAAAAATATGATCCTAAGAGTGCTTTTTCTATTATGTTTTTTTAGCTTATGCTATTTAAGGACTGACTCATGAACTTTAGAATAGAGTTTTTTGGTGAGGATGGCTTCCTACAAAGAAGGATATCTACAAGGAGAGGTTTCAGGTATGTTATGGTGGGGGCGGGCCATCCTCTGATGGGGTACTAGACAGAGATAACCAGCGGGGTGCCCACTGTGTCGTGATCATGTGATCACCTACAGCTTCTTCTGGGTGAGATGTTGTTTAAGAATGTGTATATATTTTGAATTTGTGATGTTTGGATATGACTCAGAGAGAGAGAAAGAGAAAGAAAGTGCTTTCTATGATTCATTTGTCAACCATCAGCTGGGAATGACTTCCAGCATATAGGTTGCCCTCAATTAATGTGAGCTAATGCAGAAAAGTAGAATGAAATGCAATGATTTTAAACCCAAATCGAAATGTAGAATTTGATGTCATAAATAGATGAACAGGAGAAGGGATGCTCTTTCACTAATGTGATACTAATGAAAGGGAAGAAATGTTTGTTTTAAGCACCAAAATATGATTGCTTTTAGACAATAGAAGAGAAGAAGGTTCCAAGGGAGAAAGTTTAATGTAAGAACTTTTTAGAAAAGAAACAAACATACAATGTTTTCACCTAGAAATGAAAGAATGCAAAGAACCCTGAATGGGTCCCACTGGGTGTGCCAAAATGTTTCACCTGATTCTAGAGCATTTCTTCGAATGTTGACAAAACAAATAAGGGTAATGGGATAGGAGGAATACTTGTTGAAATGTTGGTTGATAGGTTGTTGTGCGCACGTATGACTTCTAAATCCACAGCTGATTGTGAGAGCTTCCTTTTTTCTTGGAGGAACTACCTAAAATGGAACACAAGACCACCAAATAAAAGTTAAACAATATATGCAGTGGATTGCCTAGCGTGTGCTAGATCTGGGAAGTGTGATACTTCCTAGACAACTATAAATCCACTATTTAAAACAACTTAATGCTGAGAAATAAAGGAAATCCTACTATAGTTAAAATGATTTAGGTATCTCATTCATCTACAATAAGTAAATTCATTCACAATAGGTTAGGCTATGATTGAATCTGAAGGTCAAGGTCACTATCAAGGTATTGGTATTGGTCAAGGTAAGATTCTGGGTGGTTTTAGGGTATTTGGTGGTTTTAGGAGCTCTGATCTTGGTTTCTGGTAAAAGACACAGAGACCGACATCTGGTATGACCTAGTATTAGTTTAGGCTAATTAGGTGATGGTTGTGGGTAACTGACATCAATATGGTTGGGGTGTAGAAAACTCAATAAAACTTGGCTGGGTGATAGATCTGAGGTTGAATGAAGATGGAAGGGCAATGGCAAGATTTGTATGGATCCTGGATATGCACAAGAATGATTAAGGTCTAGGTATAGGCAATGTAAGGGTGTGGGATAAAAATATGGTCAAGTTTGCATGGAGATAAAATGGTGGGGAATGGAAATGAGAAGTAGAAACTAACAACAGAAGTGTAAGGATCTACTAAAACAATAAGGAACCAATGTTGGTTAACAAAACTTACTATTTGTATGAGCTTGATGTCCTGGTTGGTAATGGTGGGTGATCAAATGAATGAACTTGGTGTAGTGCTGGCGCTTCCTCGGATGCTCCCATGAAGACAAATGGCTTCATGGATTGCTTTAGGTATAGGCTATGGATGTTCTGATGCTTGTATGAATGTTGGTTCTTCTTGCATGCAGCTCTAGTTTCATCACTTGTTCTCAGAAGATGTCTCTATCTCTCAAAAAATGTGCCAACCTTGAAATAAGGTTGTTTTTGGGATTAAATGGTAACCGATGGTGGTTCTGGCTTAACCGGTGGTGGTTAAGGGTAACCATCATCGGTTAGGGTGGGATTTCCTAGGTTTACTAAACTAGGTAGATCCCCTTGATTTTCTGGGATCTCGTTTCATTTTCTCCATTGATTAGCATGGAAGCTTCCTTCTAACATGTGGGAATATGGTTAGAGGGAATGTAGGCATTGATTTTTAGGGTTTGGGTAGGTCTTAGTTAGTTATGACAACTTACTAAGAATAGGTCTAGGGTGAGGTGGCTAGGTGAGGATTATCTCAATTAGGATATTAAATAATAAATATGGTGAGGATAATGAATTAATTTAATTAATAGTATAGTGGGGTGAAGGGGGCCATGGCTAGGTGGATGTGTTCAAGGTATTTATTTAACGAGGGACCAAGGGGAGTGTGACCCAATTTTAGTGTCTACACCCATGAAGGACCACCTTGGACACTTGACAATGAATTGACAACTCCCGTGAAGGCTTGATAATGTTGAGAAGGGCTATAAATATAAGCACCCACCAGAGCAAGAGAAGAGGGGAGGAAGAGAGAAGCAGAAGGAAGTGAAGCCATGCAGTAATACTATGAGAGATCCATAAGTTGGGTAGGGATCTATAGTAAAATGATGTAATAAGGGGTTGGGATTGTAAATTTTCTCTTGAAAACTGATGGGTATAAATCCAGCCATGATGTATGACTCCATTTTGCACAGTTGTGGTAGTCTGTAATGAATCCAATGAATATAATGAGGTTACCAGACTTGATGAATATGGTTATTAATGTTTTTGATACCTATTTATAGTTTAGAGTTTTGATTCATGAATGTTTATGGAATGAATATAAATCCTTATGTATTTCCTTTCTGTTTTGATTCCTCTCTATAATCTGTTAAGTACCATTTGGTATGGGATGACTGCATTTGTTTAGAAGCCATTCTGTGTTCTATGATAAATGCATGTCTCATTCCCACTCACTCTTTTTAAGATCCTATCATAGATGATGTTTCCCGCTTAAATCACCTAAAAGAGAGACTTGGTGCCTGCACGTGCCTTGGGTGAGCATCCAGCACCTGCTGGGTGATATGCCGACACACATGAGGTTCCCTTATTCTTGGTGGGTGTAAAAATGACTACATCTTGGTTCCGTTGTCGGGACCTCTTTTCAAATTTGTATTAGGAAATAACATACATCATTATTTGTGTAATGAGTGATGAAAAAACACATAACTTTGGAAAGCATTGAATCATTGTTCAAGAGCACGAAGGAAGAATTTTATTAGAGATTCAACACTGGGCCTAAGTTTGATGCACACAGATGTGTAGAAGAGAACCTCTACCATGAGTTGTATGAAAATTTCTTCTATTGCTTTCTAGTAGAGCTATATGAATGGCTCTCAACATATGTGTCTAGATCAAGCTAGTGTTTTGGATCACGCACGTGGACCCAATAAGAGTACCAAAGGCTACAAGATGCAGATCTGACATGGAATCATGGTGTGAATCATTGGTAGAAAGGAGTACTAGCTAGCTTCACTTTGGAATACACTATTTATACATATCCTTTTCTTATAGTCACTGAGTTCAAGTTTTTGCGGGAGCCCATGGATCATTTCTATGTGTTGTTCCTTTAGTGATGAAGATCTTGATCATCACCTTGAGTTTAAAGACATTTTCGATGGCTAGATAAACTTCTCTGAGCATTGGGTGAGGAAGCTAGGGTGGAGGAAGATGGTAGATATTGTGACTGAGAAATAAAGGAAGGAGAGATGAATCAAGTATGGTGAATCACATGAAAGGGATATTGCTAGACAACAGGAAGTTACAAGTGTGATGGATCTATGGAGATAGACATTGCGGAAAGGAGTTAAGGTTCACGTAGAGGATGTGGAACCTAAGCAGTCTATGCTACCCCATCTTGGAAAATGTGGGAGAGAAACCCCTTTGGCTTATGATGAGAGTTTGTTTTGTGGAGAGAGAAGAGTCGTTGGTGTGCATCTGAACCCACCTAGTGACCAAACCTTGGCACTTGGTTTTCTAAATCAAAGGAGTGTTGATAAAACAATTGGTATTGGTGGGAGTAACCGATCGACACCCATGAGGTATAATTTTTTGTTTGGAACTTCTATGGCTGCACACTCTATTCCAGTGTTTGGAGGAGTTTTCAAACAAGGTGCAAATACGTAAGGCTTGGTAAATTCACTGGGGAGTGGCGCGGGGCATACATTTGGTAGTGGAATGATATCGCATACCATTGGTGCATAGTTCAATGACACATAGGGGATGCTAGGCATGACTGCTTCAAGCCCATTATTGGCCGTAGGAGGGTCTGGAGGTGGAACTGGTGGATTGCGAGGCATAGGACTTGGTGGATCTAGTGGATTAGGTGGACGAAACACCAGAGGAAACCAAGGATCTGGACTAGGAGGAAAAGGGCCTTAGCTACCTCCTAAAGTAATATTTGAAACATCTTTACACTTGCTATACTACTAGGGCATAGAGGATGTTGCAGAACATATTCACAAGTGTGATTTTTTATGGCGTGCGAAGGGGATCACGATCCCAGAATGGAAGGCCAGTTAATTTGTAATGACATTGCAAGGGTGCATGCATAGCTAGTATAGGAATTATGACCCCCATCAAACGGTGGTAGATTACACCGTGTTGAAAATTGCCTTCCTAATAGAATTCCACATCCCTGAGTTTGAACAAAAGAGCATTAACACCCTAAAGGAGATTCAATAGGGAATTGCAAAGAGAGTGCAGGAGTATGACACACTGTTTAAGACTCTCCTATCAAAATTTTCATATGACATTCACCCTTCATAACATGCTCAATGGTTTGTTGGAGGGTTGATAACACCATTTATAAGAGCATTATCTCATAATACTTTCACAAACCCACGCGAGGCATTAGAAGCTACTCTACCCGTTGAAGCTGTTGGAAGCATTGATACTAGTGTTAGCCCATTTCTGGAGGCTCAAATCACTTTTATGGCTAAGCAATTGGAAAATTTATCTGTAAAATCATCCCATGAGACTCACAATGGAATGTGGTGTACAAATTGTGAAGTAGAGGAGCATGCCAAGGATAGCTGCCCCCAGAAGGTAGTATGTGCCATAGTGGTAGATTGTGAGATTTGTCATGGGGACCATGATGTGAGTAGATGTCCCTTATTGTAGTGCACAATTCAAAAGAATGTATCTTGCTGCTATAATTTTTGCACCTCTACAACCCATGATACTAAGGATTGTAGGCTTATTGACCAGATCCATGAAGCCATTGATCATGGTGTGTGCCAGACTAGACTTTTCAGTAGTTCCAAGGAAGATGACCACCATTATAAAGGATTTACAAATGGAGGCACGCATGGAAGAAGTTCTCACGGAGTATTTCGGGGTCATGGAAACCACAAAGGAGGAAGAAGTGAGTTCCCACGGGGAACATGTTATAATTGTGGATCTACATAGCATTATAAATGCAAATGTTCTAATCTATTATAATGTTCATGGTGTGGAAAGAAGCACAAGTATGAAGAGTTTCTGAAATTATATGAGCATATGAACTAGCAACACTAGAAAGATAAGGGCACTGTTATGGTGAGTGTAAAAAGGGACAATTCACAATGGATGCCAAGAGTGGTATGTGAGTTAGAGCTAGAAATTTTACTAGTGCTAACACGTGTAGAGGCCGCGTGTGCTAAGGAAATGACCAGACCAAGGAAATTATTTTCCAGAGAGGAGGTGCCACATGAAAAGTGCCTGGATCCTGCCCATTAGAAAGAAGTATACCAGGAGACCATGGACGTAATTAAGAGTTTATAAGGAGAGATATAGTGTCTCAAGGAGAAATCAAGGTAGGGGGAAGTGAAAGGATAATGAGGTTCCAAGAAATGACCTGATGAGATCAAAGAGGTATGTAAAAATTTGAGGCAAGAGAATATTATTTCCTTATTAGAAGAATGGCTAAGGTAGAAGGTACCACGTGCTGGAAAAAAGTGTGAGAGACAAGTTTTACATACAAACACCTCTCCACACAACCTTGAATATGACAAAGAGATTACTCTGAAAGTATTTGTTGATGGATGGCTCCTAAGGAATATCCTCATCAACACACAAGCATAAGTGAACGTTCTTACCTTAGATGTTTGGCATCAGAAGGGAAGGCCCGTATTACAACCATCTTCAAATGTGTTGTATAAGGCAAACAAAACTAAGGCAATGCCTAGTGGAGTATTAAAGGATGCAGTGATAACCATTCAGGGGTCCAAGTTTACTGGATGTAACATCCTTTACAAGCTGTTATCTTTCCTCTTTTTCATTGCAAGCATTGACATGTGATTTTTCTAGATAAGGAGTGTTCCTTTGATTTTTGGAAATCATGCTTTCCATGGATGAGTCATTTCTACTCTTAGATTCATTGGGCTGAAAGGATATTGCTTGCAAAGAATCTATTTTTGCTTCTGATAGATAAGTTGTAATCTGGAAATGAATTTTGCAAACTTATCTCTTTTTATTAACAAATCCTTGGATCAGTTCCATTGATCTAAGGTATGTTTTAAATCTTCTTACTTGATCTGAATGGTAAACTAACATTCAAAGGATGGATGACATAATGGATTGAACTCTGGTATGTTTACAAATTCTTTATTTTCTTGTAAGACTGTGCCTGCATTCCATTGTATGTTATGTGCTCAGATCTTCTTGATTTATCTCTTCAGGACACTAATGTCGTAAAGTGCTATGAGACCTGCTTCAAGACTATGGAGGAAAAAATTAAAAAAAACTAAGTCCTAGGCCTGTGAGATCTATCCTAACGGAATTCTAAACTAAGGTAAATGTACATATCTTTTATCTATGCCAATTTCATTCAGGATAGCATCCTAACCTAGGGTTGCATGTTCTAAATTGGGGTATGAGGGAAATAAGCTAAGGTGATGCTAGGCTTATTTCTAACTTATACCTAATACTAAATAGCTATGAGCTATGACCTAACCTAAGGTGGCAATTTACCTATTGAAATGTTTTTAAACCTAAGGTAAATACTTCTAAACTATCCTATGGTCATATCCTAAACTAATGGAATCTATCCTAAACTAATGAAGTGTGGAAAGGAAACCTAAGGGTTGTATGGCATGTGGTAATTTGGCAATGGTTCCTAAGCTATTTATGTGATTTGAATTTTGTATTAAATGACAACAAACTACCAGTTTAGGCAGAAGCATGAAATTTGGTGGAATCCACGTGGATTCATCACTAAGGTTTAGTGATGCATGTGGAATTTGAATCGGGTCTCACCAATTTTGGATGGCAGTGGTGAAGAGAGATAGGTGGGAATTTGAGAACTAATGCCATTAATGAGTCTCATTTTTGGTGAGCAAACCACCTAGGAAAATATGTGGGTGAATGTTTTGGAGGTTCATTGGAGATTCATGCTCTCTAATTTTTTCTCTACATGGAGCTATCTGGTTCTTCGAACTAGCAGTTTTATTTTCAGTTTATGACTATTTTTTATTTCCTTGGTCTACTTTCGATTCAAGGAAAGTATATGAGACATTGGGGAAAGAGATTTTTGGTTGTTGATCTTTCTTGGGGAAGAAGAAGAGTTAAAATCTCAGTTAGAAGTCTTCTTCAAATCAGTAGAAGCACTATCGGGAATGATAGGATCTATCCATTAAGATCTCTTGATTTTCTCAAAATGTTTCATTAAAACAATTCTTCTCTCATAAGATAAATGGGTTTTTGTTTTTGGTTCTGGTTATTTTCTTTCTTGTTGAAAGAATCTGTACACTTTTGGTTTTGGAACCCTTTAATGATAATGCGGTTTTTGGGTGTTTTCTCTGAGTGATTTAAAATGGTGAAATGCATTTACAACTATCAAGACTTTAGTGTTTTGATTATATTATATACTTTGGACTGTCTTCTCAAAAAAGAGTTTGAGTAGCTGGTTTTTCTCTTAAGCTTCGAGATGGAAGTCTCTTTTGAAAGTAGTATGTAAATGGGTACTTTTTTCAGATGCATCTATGAGGTTTAAAGTTGTATTACTCCTTCTGCGATCTATATGGATATATTTTTATCTCATTATATGAACATGAACTTACGTGAAAGCGAGGAATGGACATCTTGTATGTATTTATACTATTAAAAATTACATGCTTATACTGAATTCCTTTGCTTGCTTTGAAAGGTGGAAGACTGCCCTTTTCAAATGTATTGTGTTTTGTTAAGTTTTATAGTCCTTGTTCGGGACTGTATTTGTATACTTTGTTCTTCAGTTTGAACTTGAACTTGCTTAAAAACAAAGTTTAATGGGTGTTTGATATTTATGGAATTGTTGGTGTTTTGTACTTCAACCTGTATAAGGTATTAGAAGAAATATCATGTTCTTATTTTACTCTATCTAAATCTCCTCTTCTTTGAATCGTAATTTGATGGGAGTTGGGTAATTTTTTTTATTGGAATTACTATTCAGTTGAACTTGTAGGGAGATAAGAATGAGATATGTCTTACTTGGGTTGTTTATTACTAGAATTCTCTTGTCTAAAAATATGTAAGGAGATTACTAGTTTATTGAAATCTGGAAGATGAGATGGCTGTCTTGGTTGAAGTTCGTTTTGATATTGTGATACTCTAGTAGTCGGCCTTCTCCTAGCCATTATGGTGATTATCTCCTAGGTTTGTTCAACATTCTTAAGTTCGTTTTTCTATCCTTTTTGGGCTTGGGTGAGATGATGAAAACTTATTTTCGAGAGTTGGTAACTTCATTGTAATTTATTAACTCACATGTTACGACCTGATTGTGGTACATTCATGGGAATTGTTGAATGTATAATCAAATTTTAGACTGTTACTTTTTTTCATTGAACCAACCAAACTGTTCCGGTTTATAAACTTTAATGATCTTTGTTTATTTGTGTGGAATTGAATGTCTTGTTGATTCACGGTAGTGTACAGCTGATCCTGTCCTGTAGAAAGGAAAACTTAACCATTTCTTGACTGACTTTTTTTCAATGGTTGAATCATGCATCATTATGAAACTATTTTTAGATGGACTTTTCTTTGTTCACACAACAGATGATTTCTTCCTTCTCAGTTTAATCATGATTAAGGGGTGAAATTTTTATAGTCTTACTTTATTTTGATGGAATAAATGGTTTTAAATCAATGACTGAAGTCTTCAAATATATAGAAAGATTCATCAAGGTTGCAAGTAAGTTAACTATTTTGTTGGGTAGGATGTTGACTCTTCTTTTCTGAAGATGAATCTGAGAACTCAGTTTAACCGAATGATAAGGATATTGTAACTATTTACTCTTTAGATCGTTCTCCTTTTTTTTTATAAAACCTGTCATAGGTTTAATTGAATCATTTGTATTACTTTTATTAAGTAATTGATTAGTATTTTCTTAATTAATTCTCTACTTAAATTATATTTAAGGACATGATAATTGATTCAGTTAATTGAAATGAAACATTGTTGTTGGGAAGTATGTTTCCATTGTTAATAAGAGGCCTAATCTGAGAACCTAGGTTATACTTATTTGACCAAGAAATAGACTGTCATATCTAAAATTGTGAATCTCTTACTTATTTAAGTTGATGGTTGACTCATCTTAAAAATGTAATGATGCTGAAATGAATTTGTCTTCACATGTTTTCTGGAAACTTGGTAAAGAGGACAAGAAGGTCTTGATTCTGAAAGTAACTCTTTTTGTTTATCTATTGAAGTTAATATTTATATTTCAAATTCAGAAAGAATTATGAAATAATTTAATGTTAGGAGCTATTATTTGATATAAATGAGTAATTTTTTAGGACAATACTTATCTATTTTAAGGCAATAGTTTGCTGATTATATTATCATATTTTATTTAAGTGAATTCAGATTGTTATTTGTGCTTCTTTTATGGTTGTTATGATTTATTTGGATGATTACATTAATTGTTTCATTAAAGAAGAGTTGTTTTAATGGAACAATTAGTGGAATGCACTTCATTTTAATGCTTGGTTCTTATCATGCTCAGTTCGATAAACTGACCCGTGCTAGCAATTTTGTAGATGGACTTCATAAGTGATAAAAGAAGGTAGTAACTTTTATGATGTATTGGATGATTTAAAGTCTGAATCTTTTAAATAGAATTCGGACCCATTCTTGAGATGTATTTAAAAGGAAAATTTTTATTCTTTAATGATCTTAGTACTGATTTACATGTAGTTTGTTTGAGATGCATAGTCTTGTAAATTGTGTATTTTATCATGATGAATTGAAAAGAATGGAGGTTCAGTTCAAATTGTTGTGTAATTTCTCTTGTACATTTTATGAAGGTAGTTGGAATACTATCTTGTTGATATTTGTCATATCTATTTGTATTCTTATTTTTGTTATCATTTGATAAGTTGGATGAAGAGAAGTAGTTCAATCTCTCTCCTAATTGAAAGCAACTTGTTAAGTTGCATAAGATTATGTTCTTTATCTAAATAATATATAATGATAATGTGATGTGTATTGAATATACAATTAAACTATAGAAAGTGTGAAAGATATAAAGGGTATGATAAACCCTAACACATAACCATGTAGAGAGGAAGACTCTGGTTCTCTCAAAAGAATGTAAAGTGAAATAATGGTGTTTGTGATCGTTAATCACTCAGAATTCATTTTCTATGAATTCTGCTCTAGTTGCACCTGTGTGGTTGCTGCACCTTATTTGAACAGTTGAGTTACATTAATTTAACGTTGCGATGTATGTTGTTCTATTTTTGGATAATTTCTCAACAAGTCTAAGTTAATGAACATAAAAGCAATCATGAGTTAATGAAGTTATTTAATATTAATTAAATCAAATATGGATGAAGAACTTAAGGGGTGTTGGATTTAGGGTTTGGCAAGGTTTTCGTAATTCAAATCTTAATCCAACGTTAATTAAGTGTTAATGACCTCCTAGGGGTATGTACATCATGATGAAGTATTTCTATTGGATGTTGTCACATGCCAACAATAGAATTATACCTACTTGAAGACTAAGGCCTTAATGAGGATAGAGTGTTGCTGTTGACATGTTGCAACACTCTTCTACATTAGTTCCTCTAGATCTACACACGTCTAGACTTGAACTTAGTTTCTCCCTAGGTGAAGTTAGCTATATGAATTGGAATAGGAAGTAGCTTTCTATGATTCAGGGTACCTTGGCACATTCGGTCGACTTAGGTCGGATGAGCATGCCCATATAACCTAAGTCATCGTGAGCATCTCCCTATAAAAAATTATGTCACTAACCTGGGTTAGGGTCAAACCTTGGGAAAGTGGATTGAAAAGAGTCTGTGAAGGCCATTTTAGATAACAGAAGAATGAGGTGAAGGACGTATTCTGATTTGATGAATATGTCATCTAGGAATACTAACATGAACAATATGTTGGAAATCTTTGGCCAAAGTATTGCAGACTACTAGTTGCATTGTCTAATGTCACCTAATTTAAGGAACATGATTTTAGATGAATATTGGTAACAAATATTTAGATAGGTTCTTTAAACAGGTCACTCAGTACCCAGATTAGGGTAAGAAAACCAAGTATATGTAGTATACGTAAAAGTATTCAATACTTAGAGACAAACATGAGAGATCGGTTAGAGACTGAGTCATATAATGCGAGATCGGCAATTCACCGATTCATGTACAACTGCATATGGTTATCTGTTAAGAGATTGATTGGCATGGAATGTGTGTTCTAAATTATGTTTTATTTAGAATAGAGAACATTGTGTAATAATTTTTTCCCCTTGTTTCTAAAGTTTTAAAATGGGAATGTTATATCTTGGTATCAGAGTTGAACATTGTAGATCTTAGACCTATTGTGTCCATAATCTGATAAAATTTAAATTTTCTTGTTAGCAGAAAATACCTGATGCGCTAAAAAACAAAAAGGCTAGGCTAGCAGTTGAACTCACTAATGATATAAAAAGGATAAGTCCACCTAAATTTGATGGCACCACATTAGGAGATGGAGTTGAGAATTGACTCAGTGAAATGGAGAAGTACTTTGCAATAAGGAACTTCTTAGAAGAAACAAAGGCAATCTGGGGAGCATATCAGCTTTCCCATGAGGCATATTCATGGTGGGACAACCGTAAGGCTGAGTTGAGTATTGATGAAACTAATATCACATGGGATCAATTTAAAGGTTACTTTAGGCAACGTTGGCTGCCACAACTTTATTATGATCAAAAAATGACTGAATTTCAGAACTTAGCACAAGGAAAGTTAACTGTAACTGAGTATTGGGAGGGGTTTACTAAAATCCTTAAGTATGTACCTCAATATCAAACTAACGAGAAGTTTAGGATACATAAATTCATCATGGGGTTGAACCCTATTATAGGAGGCAAGGTGGAGTTTCATAGCCCAACCACGATGGAAGGGTTTGTTGAAAATCTATAAGGCAAGAACATAAATTAAAGGCAATTTCTGCTCATAAGGAGGAAGTGAGGAAGAAAGTTCACAACTCCTCTTCATCATCCCTTGCACCTAAGAAAGGACCATGGAAGAAGTTTGGTATGAAAAGTAAGTTTTTAGTTGATAATAATAAGAAAACAACAACAAATAAGTCTGCTAAAAATCCATGAAACGACTTTGTCAAGAATAATAATACAGACAGAAGTCCTATGGAGGTCAGAATGATAAATTTAAGGCTGGAAATAAATCTGAGCCTAAAATGGGACCCGTAGGAGGTTGTTAGAACTGTGACAAGGATCATTACACAAATAAATTTCCTTTGAAAAAGGATGATTGTAATCAGCAACACAAGATACACGTTGCAGTAGCTGACAAATAGGATGAAAAACAAGTCATGCCTATAGAAGTTTCGGATAAGTTATTTGACATACATGTAACTATTCTTTTTGATACATGAGCTAGAGAATGTTTTATTTCTATTAAATTACCATCGAAACTAAAAAGAAAAGATGGAAAAATGGATAAAACATGTAATGTACATTATGGAAATAATGTTGTTCATACAGTTAGTATGTGTCTTTTCTAGGCAATCCTTGACTTACCTAGTTTTCCACTGAAGTTGATCTTTATGTTGCTCCTTTGGGGTCTTATGATGTAATCATAGGTGTTAATTGGTTAGCTGAGCATAAAGAAAAAGTGGACTATTTTGAAAAACATATTAGTTGTTTAGATGACTTGTAAAAAATAGCTGAGATTTAGGGTGTGAAACGTGAGATTTCAGTTAGGAAATTGTCAGCTATGCAACTTAAAAAGGTCAAAAATAAAGGTTGTACCTTATATGCAGTAAAAATTTCTAAATATGATGAGGAAAACAATGATTTCATGGAACGATATCCGATGTTATGAAACTACAATGATGTGTTTCTAGAAGAGTTACTAAGTCTTCCACCCAAAAGAGAATTTGATTTCACAATTGAAATCAAGCCTGGAACCGAGCCTATTTCTAAGGCACCTTACCAAATGACTACTATTGAATTAGTAGAGCTTAAAGCATAGTTGTAAGAAATTTTTTATAAGGGTTTGATTAGACCGAGTGTTTCACCTTAGGGAGCACCAGCAATCTTTGTGAAAAAGAAGGATGGAACACTTAGATTGTGCATTGATTATAAAATGTTAATCAAAGCAAAAATCAAGAACAAATACCCACTCCCTAGAATTGATGATCTATTTGATCAGATGCATGGAGCATCGGTATATTCTAAGATAGATCTTTGATCTGGATATCATCAATTACGGATTACGGATGAGGACATTCATAAAACAACTTTTAGAACAAGGTATGGACTTTACGAGTTCACAAATTTACCCTTTGGATTAATAAATACACCTGCACCTTTTATGAATTTGATGAACAATATTTTTCAAGAATACTTGGACAAATTTGTGCTTGTGTTCTTGGATGACATTCTCATATATTCTAAAATTATTGAGGAACACCATGAGCATTTGAAGATAGTTTTGGAAATTTTGAGAAAGAGACGGTTATATGGTAAGTTGTCTAAATGTTCTTTCTATGACACAAAAGTGCACTATTTGGGTCATGTTACAAGTAAGAATGGAATTGTTGTAGATCTTTCTAAAATTGTAGCTATAACAGAGAGGCCTACACCAAAGAATGTACAAGAAGTTAGAAGCTTCATGGGTCTTGTTGGTTACTATAGAAAATTTGTAAAAGATTTTTCCAAAGTTGTTGGACCAATAACATCATTGCAGAAGTTTGTTTGGAATGAGAAATGTGAATCTAAATTCAGAACTTTGAAGGATCAGTTAACTTCACCACTTATTTTAGCTGTAATAGACCCTAATGGACACTTTATTGTTGTAATGGATGCATCCGGGGAAGGTCTTGGAGGTATTTTGTTACAAAATGATCATGTCATAGCTTACAAAAGTAGAAAACTAAAGTTACATGAGTTGAATTATGCTCCACATGATTTAGAGCTTACAACCATTATTCATGCACTTAAAGTTTGGAGGCATTATCCACTTGGTAAACCTTTTGAATTAAAAACTAATCATCTTGTGCTGAAGTATATTTTCACTCAGCCAAACCTGAATGCAAGACAACCAAGATGGTTAGATTTTTTTGTCTCAATATGATTTTGACATAAATTACATTAAAGGCAAGGAAAATAGAGTAGTTGATTCTCTAAGTCGTAGGAAGCACATTTATGCTCTTATAACATTAAGAACTTAGTTTAAGGATGAATTTAAAAGTGTTATGGAATCTGATTCTTATTTTCATCTAGTCAAAACAACACTTGCTGCAGATCCAAATGATATGAGATATAGAGGTTTTCACTTTGACAATGAACGAATCTTACGATTTGAAAATAGAGTATACATACCTTTGCTAAATGATTTAAGAAATAAATTACTAGCATATTTCACAATTCAACTTTCTCTGGACACCCTGGTATTACAAAGATGCTTGCTGATATAAAACAACAATATTTCTGGAAAGGGATGAAAAAAGACGTTATTATTTTTGTGACACACTGTTTGGAATGTTAACATGTTAAAGCTAACCATATGCATCTAGCTGGTTTATTATATCCTCACAACATACCATAGTACAAATGGCAAGTAATAAGAATCAATTTTGTACAAGGGTTGCCTATGTCAAAAAATACACATGATGTTATTTTCGTTGTTGTGGATAGCCTAGCAAAAGTAGCTCATTTTATTGCTGGTAATCTTAAGGATGATTTGTCTACTTTAGAAAATAGCTTTGTACATTAGATTTTTAGATTACATGGAGTACATGAATTAATCATATCTGATAGAGATCGTAGAATGAATTCAAGGTTTTCACAAACCCTTAATGCAGCTTTAGGAACTAAGCTGAATTTCAGTTTTGCGTATCATCCCGAAATAGATGGACAAATTGAAAGAGTTAATCAAGTTTTAGAGGATATCTTACGAATGTATTATATGGATCAACAGTATAAGTGGGAAGAGTATCTTCCATTCGTTGAATTTTCATACAATAATACATATCATGCTTCTCTTAAGATGGCACCTTTCGAAGCATTATACGGAATAAAATGTAGAACCCCAGTTAGTTGGGATATCATTGAGGATAGAGAGGTAATTAGACCTGAAATCCTTACAGAAATGGAACAAGTTAAAATGATTCGTGAACACTTGTAGCAAATAGGTAAAAGAGTTATGCTGACTTGAAGCGGGTTGATAGGAAATTTGAACTCAGTGAGAAGGTCTTTCTTCGGGTTAAATAGAAAAAGAGTTCTATAACTTTTGGTAGGGCTACCGAGTTGTCACCTCATTTTGTGGGAACTTTTGAAATAGTTGAAATAATCAACCCTGTAGCTTATCATTTAGCATTACCTCCTGCTTTGTCACGAATAAATGATGTTTTCCATATTTCTTTGCTTAAGAAATATGTTTCAAATTTATCACATGTGTTAAATTGAAATTCCTTGTAGGTCTAAGACCCAAGAATAATCATGGTTAAACCCTTGTGAGTGCTAGAAACTCACCAATTGTACTTAAGAAATCATGAAATAAGTCAATGTAAGGTCCAGTGGGACCAATTTAATGAAGAAAGTGTAACTTGGGAAAATCTAGAAGATATGAAAACTACTTTTCCATACTTATTTGAAAAAAATTGATTCTATTGGCTGATATAAATTGTTATTTAATTCTTTTACGACAATAAACCTATCAGTTTTGGGCAAATAATTCATTGTTTAAAATAAATAGCTAATTAAATGTTGATTGTTTTGGGAATTTTAAAATTTTGTTATGTTTTGAACATATGAAAATAAAGTTAATAAAAAATAATTATCCTTGATGTAAATTGTTTTTAGGAGATAATCATCAGGATGATGATTCTTTTAGGAGGGAAGCATGTAACATCTTTGACAAACCGTTATCTTTCCTCTTTTACATTGCAAGTATTGACATGTGATTTTTTTGGATAAGGAGTGTTCCTTTGATTTTTGGAAATCATGCTTGCCATGGATGAGTCATTTCTGCTCTTAGATTCATTGGGTTAAAATGATATTCCTTGCAAAGAATATTTTTTTGTTTCTGATAGATAAGTTGTAATCTAGAAATGAATTTTGCAAACTTATCTCTTTTTATTAAAAAATCCTTGGATCAATTCCATTGATGCAAGGTATGTTTTAAATCTTCTTACCTGATCTAAACGGTAAACTGACATTTGGAGGTTGGATGACATAATGGACTGAACTCTCGTATGTTTACAAATTATTTATTTTCTTGTAAGACCATTCCTGCATTCTGTTGTATGTTATGTTCTCGGATCTTCTTGATTGATCTCTTTAGGACACTAATATTGTCAAGTGGTATGAGACCTACTTCAGGACTATGGAGGAAACATAAAAAAACTTAATCCTAGGCCTGTGAGATCTATCCTAACGGGATTCTAAACTAAGGTAAATGTACCTATCTTTTATCTATGCCTATTTCATTCGGGATAACATCCTAACCTAGGTTACATGTTCTAAATTGGGGTATGGGGGAAATAACCTAAGGTGATGCTAGGATTATTTCTAACCTATACCTAATACTAAATAGCTATGAGCTATGACCTAACCTAAGGTGGTAATTTACCTATTGAAATGCTTTTAAACCTAAGCTAAATACTTCTAAACTATCCTATGGTCATATTCTAAACTAATGGAATCTGCCCTAAACTAATGAAATGTGGAAAGGGGACCTAAGGGTCGTATGGCATGTGGTAATCTGGTGATGGTTCTTAAGATATTTATTTGATTTGATTTTTGTATTAAATGACAACGAACTACTAGTTTAGGCAAAAGCATGAAATTTGGTGGAATCCACGTGGAGTCATCACTAAGGTTTAGTGATGCATGCGGAAGTTGAATTGGGTCTCGCTAATTTTTTATGGTAGTGGTGAAGAGAGATAGGTGGAAATTTGAGAATTAATGGCATTAAGGAGTCTAGTTTTTGTCAAGTAAACCCCCTAGGAAATTATGCGGATGGATTTGTTGGAGGTTGTTTGGTCATTCATGCTCTCTAATTTTTTCTCTGTATGGAGCTATCTGGTTCTTCGAACCAGTAGTTCTATTTTTAGTTTATGGCTATTTTTTATTTCCTTGGTTTATTTTTGATTCAAAGAAAGTATATGAGACATTGGGGAAAGATATTTTTGGCTGTTGATCTTGCTTGGAGAAGAAGAAGAGTTGGAAGCTCGGTTGGAAGTCTTCTTCAAATTGGTAGAAGCACTATCGGGCATGATAGGCTCTATCCATTAAGATCTCGTGCTTTTCTCAAAATGTTTCATTAAAACAATTCTACTCTCATGAGATAAATGGGTTTCTATTTTTTGTTCTGGTTATTTGCTTTCTTGTTTAAAGATTCTCTACACTTTTTGTTTTGGAACCCTTGCATGATAATGCAGTTTTTGGGTGTTTTCTCTGAGTGAGTTAAAATGGTGAAATGCATTTACAACTGTCGAGACTTTAGTGTTTTGATTGGATTATATAATTTGGACTGTCTTCTCAAAAAAGAGTTTGAGTAGCTAGTTTTTGTCTTAAGCTTCAAGCTGGAAGTCTCTTTTGAAAGTAGTATGTAAATGGGTACTTTTTTCTGATGCATCTCTGAGTTTTAAATTTGTATTACTCCTTCTGAAATTTGTATGGATATATGTTTATCTCATTGAATGAACACGAACTTGGGTGAAAGTGAGGAATGGACATCTTGTTTGTATTTATACTATTAAAACTTGCATGCTTATATTGAATGCCTTTTCTTGTTTTGAAACATAAAAGAATACCCGTTTTAAACTGTATCCTATTTTTATAAGTTTTATTTTCCTTGTTTGGGACTGTATTTTTATACTTTGTTCTTCAGTATGAATTCAAAATTTCTTAAAAACAAAGGTTAATGGGTGTTTGAGGTTTATGGAATTGTTGGTGTTCTGTACTTCAACCTATATAAGGTATTAGAAGAAATATCATGTTCTTATTTTACTCTATCTAAATCTCCTCTTCTTTGAATTTTAATTCGATGGGAGTCGGGTAATGTTTTGTTATTGGAATTACTATTTAGTTGAAATCGTAGGGAGATAAGGGTGAGAGTTGTCTTACTTGGGTTGTTTTTAATAGAATTCTCTTCTCCAAAACATTGTAAGGTGATTACTGGTTTATTAAAATATTGAAGATGAGATGGTTGTCTTTGTTGAAGTTCCTTTTGATATTGTGATACTCTGGTAGTCATCCTTCTCCTAGCCGTTATGGTGATTATCTCCTAGGTATGTTCGACATTCTTAAGCTCATTTTTCTGTCCTTTTTGGGCTTGGGTGAGATGATGAAAACTTATTTGCTAGAGTTGGTAACTTCCTTGTGGTTTGTTAACTCACATGTTATGAGTTGATTATGGTAAGTTCATGGGAATCATTGAATGTATAATCAAATTCTTGACTGTTAATTTTGTTTATTGAACCAACCAAATTGTTTCGGTCTATAAGCTTTAATGATCTCTGTTTATTTTTGTGGAATCGAATGTCTTGTCGATTCACAAAAGTGTACAACTAAGCCTGTCTTGTAGAAAGGAAAACTTAACGATTTCTTGACTAACTATTTTTCAACGGCTGATTCATGCATCACTATGAAATTGTTTTTAGATGGAATCTTCTTTGTTAACACAATAGATGATTTCTTCCTTCTCTGTTTGGTCATGATTAAGGGGTGAAATTTTTATAGTCTTACTTTATTTTGATAGAATAAATGGTTTCGAATTAATGACTCAAGTCTTCAAAGATATAGAAAGATTCATCAAGGTTGCGAGTAAGTTAATAACTATTTTTTTAGGTAGGATGTTAACTCTTCTTTTCTGAAGATGAATACGAGAACTTGGTTTAACCGAATGATAAGGAAATTGTAATTGTTTACTCTTCATCTCTTTCTCCTTTCTTTTAATAAAACCTATCATAGGTTTAATTGAATCATTTTTATTACTTGTGTTAAGTAATTGATTAGTAGTTGCTACTAATTACTTCTCTACATAAATTATATTTAAAGATATAATAATTGATTCAGTTAATTGAAATGAAACATTGTTGCTAGGAAGTACGTTTCCATTTTTTATAAGAGGCCTAATATTAGAACCTAGGTTATAGTTATTTAACCAAGAAATAGGTTGTCACATCTAAAATTGTGAATATCTTACTTATTTAAGTTGATGGTTGACTCATCTTAAAAATGTAACGATGCTGAAATGAACTTTTCTTCACATGTTTTTTGGAAACTTGGTAAAGATGACAAGAAGGTCTTGATTCTAAAAGTAACTCTTTTTGTTTATCTATTGAAGTTAAAATTTATATTTCAAATTAAGAAATAATTATGAAATAATTTAATGTTAGGAGCTGTTATTTGATATAAATGAGTAATTTTTTAGAACAATACTTATCTGTTTTAAGGCAGTAGTTTGTTGATTATATTATGATATTTTATTTAGGTGAATTCAAATTGTTATTTGTGATTCTTTTATGGTTGTTATTACTTATGATTTATTTGGATGATTACATTAATTGTTTCATTAAAGATGAGTTGTTTTAATGGAACAATTAGTGGAATGCACTTCGTTTTAATGCGTAGTGCTTATCATGCTCAGTTCGATGAACTGACCCATGCTAGAAATTTTACAGATGGACTTTGTAAGTGATAAAAGAAGGAAATAACTTTTATGATGTATTGGCTGATTTAAAGTCTGGCTCTTTTAAAGATAACTCCGACTCATTCTTGAGATGTATTGATCAAGAAAAGTTGTATTCTTTAATGATCTTAGTATTGATTGACATGGAGTTTGTTTGAGATGCATAGTCTTGTAAATTGTGTATTTTATCATGATGAATTGAAAAGAATGGAGGTTCAGTTTAAATCGTTGTGTAATTTCTCTTGTACATTTTATGAAGGTAGTTGGAATACTATCTTGTTGATATTTGGCATATCTATTTGTATTCTTATTTCTTTTGTCATTTGATAAGTTGAATGAAGAGAAATAGTTCAATCTCTCTCTTAATTAAAAGCAACTTGTTAAGTCGCATAAGATTACGTTCTTTATCTAAATAATATATAATGATAATGGGATGTGTATTAAATATAAAATTAAATAATATAAAGTGTGAAAGATATAACGGGTATGATAAACCCTAACACATAACCATGTAGAGAGGAAGACTTTGGTTCTCTCAAAAGAATGTAAAGTGAAAGAATGGTGTTTGTGGTCGTTAATCAATCAGATTGCATTTTCTATGAATTCTACTCTAGTTGCACCTGTGTGGTTCCTGCACCTTATTTGAATAGTTGAGTTACATTAATTTAACCTTGCATTATATGTTGTTTTGTTTTTGGATAATTGCTCAGCAATTCTAAGTTAACGAACATAAAAGCAATCATGAGTTAATGAAGTTATTTAATATTAATTAAATCAAATATGGATGAAAAACTTAAGGGGTGTTGGATTTAGGGTTTGGAAAGGTTTCCATAATTCGAATCTTAATCCAAAATTAATTAAGTGTTAATGACCTCCTAGGGGTATGTACATTGTGATGAAGTCATTCTGTTAGATGTTGGCACATGCCAGCAATGAAACTGTACTTGTGTGAAGACTAAGGCCTTCATGAGGATACAATGTTGCAGTAGACATGTTACAACACCCTTCTGCATTATTTCCTCTAAATATAAACACATCTGGACTTGAACTTAGTTTCTCCCTAGGACAAGCTAGATGTATGAATTGGAATAAGAAGTATCTTTCTATGACTTAGGGTCTCTTGCCACATTCGGTCGACTTAGGTCAGATGAGCATGCCCATATACCCTAAGTCATTGTTAGCGTCTCCCTATAACAAATTAGGTTGCTAACTTGGGTTAGGGTCAAACCTTGGGCAAGTGGATTGACAAGAGTCGGTGAAGACCATTCTAGATAACAAAAGATTGAGGTGAAGGATGTATTCTGATTTGACGAATATGCTGTATAGGAATAGTAACATGAACAGTATGTTGGAGTCTTTGGCCAAAGTATCACAAACTACTGGTTACGTTGTATGATGTCAACTAGTTTAAGGAACATGATTTCAAATGAATATTGGTGACAAATATTTAGATAGATTCTTTAAACAGGTCACTAAGTACCTAGATTAAGGTAAGAATACCAAGTATATGTACAAGTATTAAATACTTAGAGACAAACATGAGAGATCGGTAATTCACCGATTCATGTACAACTGCATATGGTTATCTGTTATGAGATTGATTGGCATGGAATGTGTATTCTAAATTATGTTTTATTTAGAACAAAGAACATTGTGTAAAAAAAATATTTTCCCTTGTTTCTAAAGTCTTAAAATGGGAATGTTACACTGGAGACTTCAAAGTCTTGGCGATCACTAAGGAAGACAATTTTCCATTATTTCTTGGGTTCCCATGGTGTTACAAGAATAATGTGGACATAAGGTTTAACAAAGGATATATCAGTTTTGAAAACAAGGAAGAACAGGTGATCATCACTTTGACAGATGGGAAGGCAGCACCCTACACAGAGCTATTGGGACAAGAATTCCTTGATAGAATATATGTGTGCTCAATCAGGGATCCCGAGATAATTCACCCTACAGAAGGAGTTATTCAATTTGAGTATGCACATTCTATGAGTGATACCACAAGCATGGCATAAGAAAATTGGGAACACGGGACCTATGACATGATTGGATAGAAATTCAGAGGATCGGTAACCAAGGTGAAAAAGGTGTGTATAGTATGGTACTTGGTTGGAAGAAAAATACCAACTTACTCAAAAGGGGCTATTCAGAAATATTTCTTGTGAGAAATGGAGGCCCATTAGAGAAATGAGAAGGAAAGGAGGAAAATGTTTAACTTTAGCCTACTCAGAATTATTGCACATTAGTGGGTGACATATCAGGTGAACCTCTTGGAATGGCGTGAGGTGAAAATTGCCTTCTCCATAAGGTTTTGCAAGAGCAACGTGCCCACAGCTATAAGAGACTACCATGGTAAAGAGACTACTTCCTTCCATATCCAAGCATGTGAGATAGCCTGGATGGGAAGCACAAAAGCATTACCACCTTCATTATGGGTTCACAAGTTATACTCCACCCTGTAAGGTTGTGCACGCATGTGGTATATCCACTGAAAGATGTGTTTTCAAAATGGTAATTGGAAAAAAATGGTGGTTGATATCATTTAAACATTCAAGTATCAGAGTACAAAGCCAATAGTACATAAGGTGTTACAGGTAGTCAAGCACCTTCCAATAGGGGATAGTGCTATGGTGGAAGACAAAATACAAGAATTGTTAGATGAACCTGGCCTAAAAGCACACTTTAAGGAAGAATAAACAGAAGAGATATAATTTTAGCGCACGTGTATAGAAAAATAAAAGGGGAAGATGGTGTTTGTTATTGATGGGGAAGAGGCAGAAAGCTTGGATGTTAACCATTCTATAGGGGCACGCGAAGTCATTGACAATGCTGATGAATGGGCACATGCTTACCATGAACCTTTAAAGACGAAAAAGGTTAACATCGGCTCAATAGTAGAACCCAAGCACGCAATCATTGGATATTATTGGTTAAAGAAATAAGTCTCTAAAATCATTGATCTGTTACGTGAATTCCAAGATTTGTTCCCATGTGGGTACTATGAGCTTAAAGGCATCCACCATTCCTTGGGGGAGATGAGGATAAAGCTGAACAAAGGTACACACCCAATTAGGAAGAGGCAATACCAAATGAATCCTAATTTACACGTAAAGGTCAAGGAGGAGATAGAAAAAATGATAGCATCAGGTATCATTGAGGCTATGGAAGAGTTGGAATGGATAATTCCATTGGTAATTAGTATCAAGAAGGATGGGAGGATAAGGATCTATGTTGATTATAGGGACATGAATGTAGTGTGTGTCATTGATCCTTTCCCAACTCCATTTACTGAAGAAATATTAGAGGGAGTGACAGGACGTGAGGTCTACTCTTTCACGGATGGATTCTTGAGCTATAACCAGGTAAGGATTGTGAAAGAGGACCAGAGAAAGACAAATTTTTCCACTGAGTGGGGAATTTTTTCCTATATAGTCATGCCTTTTGGGTTAAATAATGTGCCTGCTGTGTTCTTATGCATTGTGGTGCAAGATTTCCAGGACTTCATCCATAAATTTCTTCAAGTTTACCTAGATGATTGAATAGTATATGGGTTAGTGAAGGACCATTGTGAAAACTCAAGGTTGATGTTTGAAAGGTGTCAGTAGATGAGGATATCCCTCAACATTAAGAAATGTGTCTTTGCTACCCCATTTGGAACATTATTGGGGTACATCATATGTAGGGAGGGCTTACTAGTAGATCCCGCCAAAGTTGTAGTAATTGTGGGATTGGGGGAGTCTACTAGTCAAAGTGCAGTGTGTAGATTCCTTGGACACACGGGTTAATACAGGAAGTTCATCAAGGGATACACCAAGATTGCAAGCATTTAGAAGAGTTACTTAGACATAAGAGGTCCTACCTTTGGGGAGAGGTGCAACATAGGAATTTGACACTTTAAAGGATAGGCTTGTCACCGCACCCATACTATAATTCCCCTCTTGGGAAAAGCCCTTCCATGTTCATGTTGATGCCTCAGGAACCACCATTAGATTAGTACTTGCACAACTTGGTGAAGGGATTTTTGATCATACTTTATGCTTTGTAAGTAGGAAGTTGACACTAGCGGAGAAAAATTATACTACAACTATGCATGAGGCATTGTTAATGATCTACGTGCTTCAGAAGTTCAGACAATATCTGTTGGCAACCCCTTTTATATTTTACACTGACCATATGGCATTGAAATATTTAGTGAAAAATCCCATTCTACAAGGGAACATATGTCGGTGGGTACTATTGTTCCAAGAATTTGAGTTCGTGGTGGTTGTCAAACCAGGAAAATGTAATTCCAGACCTGATCATTTGTCTAGAATCGATTCAGGGAAGGACATGTAAACCATTAAGGATACCATATCAGATGCACAACTATTTAGGTTGTGGCACGTGCCTTCAGACTTAGAAGATATTGCAGTATTTCTCAAGATAGGTGTAACACCAGAAGGAATGAAGGCATTAGATAAAAATCAGTTAGCTATACGGTCCATGCCCTACATGTTGATTAGTGGGAATTTATAAAAAATAGGACGTGATGAGATTATGCACCTGTGTGTTCTAGAACATGAGCACCTAGCCATAATAGAAGAGGCACATGGAGGTAGTGTAGGTGGGAACTATGTAGGTGAATCCACTGTATGCAAGATATTGATGGCTAGATTATGGTGGGAGACCCTATATCAAGACTGCAAGGAATATTGCAAGGCATGTGACCATTGTCAGTGAATTGGAAAACCACGGTAAAGAGATGAAATGCCTCTGTGACCTATTCCCAGCGCCGAGCCATTCAAAAAGTGGTGTAGTCCTTTTTACACCCACTAAAGAGCAAGGGAATCCCATGTGTGCCGGCATATCACCTAATGGGAACTGGGCACTCACCCGAGGCACATGTGGGTGCTGAGTCTCTATTTTATATGAGTTGAGTGGGAAAACATCATCTATGATCCAAAATTTAAATAAAGTGAGTGGGAATGAGACATAAAAACATCATAGAGCTCAGAATAGCTCTAGATCATTGTAGTCATTATAGACATCGATACTTTAACAAATTTAAAGAACTTAATCAAAATAGAAAGGAAAATGTATAGGGATTCATATTCATCTTATAAAAATACATGAAAAAGTACTATGAAGAATCGTGTATTAATCTGAACCAAGAAGGATCATATTTAGGTAACTTGGTAATCTCATTACATTGATTAGACTCACTAAAAATCACCACATTATGGCAAACCGAATTCATGTATCATAACTAGATCCATATCCTTTAGCTCTCAAAAAGAAATTTTATAACCCCAAGCCCTTGATACATCCTTCTTCTATATTTCATCTACTCAACCCAATATGACTCCTTGTGGTATTTTTGCAGAGCTCTACTCTCTGTCGATCTCTCTATTTTTCTTATGCAGGTGTTTGTATTTATAGGGCCATTGAACTACCAACTCACCTTTTGTAGCCTCAGATCTGGTGCCAAGTGTCTGAATGTGGTCCTCTATGGATGCATTCTCCTCCAGGCCTGATCTCTCCACTCTTTTTCATGCTGGCCTTCTAAAAGCCTCCATCGTAGGGCATATTCCTTCCTAGGTCAGTCTGTCACTAGGCTGGCACCTTATCCACTCCGCATGCATAGTCAGGTCATGATTTTATTATGTCCTACCAAATATGCCAAATATGACTAAGTCCTGAGACCCTGTTCTATCGGCGCGTAACACGATCCTTCTAAAACCCTTCTAGAACCCTGCCTTGTGTGCTTTCTTCTTACACATCCACCCTTTAACTTAGGCCTTGTGTGCCCGTGCACCTTTTTGTACTTGGTCAATATTTTAGGGACCCAACATCACCCCACACTTTACTTGTTCTCTGCTCGTGGGAACACTTCTTCAAAGAAATGATTGCAATAGGATTAACACCTTGGAAAAAGAATAAGGGAATAGAGAATTGGGAAAAATATCTTTGTAAGTTAGCCTCCAACTTGTTCTAGGCATTGACTTCATTTTGTGCTCTCTGGCAGAGGTCACTGACTAGGGAGCTTACCTCCTCAAAACCAAGTACATTCATCAAGTGTTTAATGTTTCAACGGTTCCTTCCAATTCCTTGCTCACTTCCTCAAGTGCATCCATCCTTCTTGTAATTTGTGGGTACGACTCCTTCAGTTGATTTTTAACTGAACCTCATAAGGTTTCAATAGCTTTTTATTTCTTATCAACTTTAGAGGATCCTCTCCCACCCACTTTGTTTCATTTTCTTTTCTCTTGGAATTGCTTGAGCTCTACCTTGTGAGTGGTGACCAGAATGTTTACCACTTTATCTTTGTCTACACAACTATCATACGTGGCCTCAGTAGTATGGGTAGCAATTCTCACATTAGCAAGTACCTTGATGTACCTAGCAATGATTTCTAGAACCTTTAATTCATCCTCCTTTTCCAGGCACTTTGTGACTTCTTCCGCTGACTCTAAAGCCAGAGGTTTCCTTTCCATGGTGAGGATGCATGTTAAGTCTTCAAGGAACTCAAGGAAAGATCCATACATTTGTGTGGGTGGTGCTAGGTCCAGATGCTTCAAAATAATGGAATATGTGATGGATTCTACCTTCTTATATACCTTTTGTACCCTTCCCTTTTCTTCCCTAAGTTCATGCTTTAGCCACACGCTAATTAGTTCCTCCTGCTTCAAATTCTTGGTTCTCTCCTCTAGCTCTTCTTCCCTCTTTTCTAGCTCTGTCTCTAGAAGTTTTACCCTATCATTCCTTCTGAGTAACCTGGCTTCTAGTTCAACTGAGACCTTATTTATCACATTGCAAACTTGTTCATCCAAAAGATGCTAAGTGCTTACCAAGGGGTTGTCTCCTTTTGATTCAGACATATTCATTAGTGCTCCTTATCTTACCTTGAACTCTGGCTCATCTATGTGGGACTAAATTTCCCATGAAATCATTTTCCTTGTCTGAGGGTATGCAACTTCTTAATCAAATGACTTCATTTCCAAGAGTTGATCTGTTGGGACTGTTCTTTGGAAATGTGTGCACAACACCTTGTTTGGATCATCAATGTAGCTCATTCTTAGCTTCTGGATCTCCATGTGCTTTCTTATCATGCACATGCCTTTAGAAATAGTTACTGATAGACTGGGGCCTCCCTCACTTCTGTGATCTTTCCCTACACTTTCTTCCCTATCTTCATTCATCACTAGATCAGCGTTGCACTCCAATTCTTGTTCTACCAAGGCTTCAATGATTTTTGTTTCTTCTATTTCTGCAACCTCGTTTACCTCATCCTTATTGAGGCTTGGGGTTCTCTGACCCTTTATGCTAATCTCTTCACCTCTTCCTATGTCCTAGGTGCAACTTGGCTTCCAGTTCAGCCAAGACCTTATTCAATGCATTACAGACTTGTTCATCCAAAAGCTGCTAAGTGCTCACCAAGGGGTTGTTTCCTTTTGATTCAGGCATAATCATTAGTGATCCTTGGCTTACCTCAAAATATAGCTCATCGATGTGGGACTCAATTTTCCTCATGTGAGGGTATGCACCTTATTCATCAAATGACTTCATTTCCAAGAGTTGATTTGTTGGGACTATTCTTTGTAAATGCGTGCACAATACCTTGTTTAGATCATCAATGTAGCTCATTATTGGCTTCTAGATATCCATGTGCTTTCCTCCCGTGCGTGTGCCTTTAGGAATAGTTATCGATAGACTAGGGCCTCCTGTGTTGCTATGATCTTTCCCTATGCTTTCTTCCCTACCTTTATTCATCACTAGATCAATGTTGCACTCCAATTCTTGTTCTACCAAGGCTTCAATGATTTTTGTTGCTTCTCTTTTTACCACCTTATTTACCTCATCCTTATTGAGGCTTGGGTTCCTCTGACCCTTCATGTTAACCTCTTCACCTCTTCCCATGTCCTAGGTGCCCTCCTCCTTATGGCTTCCCTTCATTTGGACAAAGCGATAGTCATTCTTCTCCTCTTTGTATTCTTCTTCTGAATCATGCATGCTGAAAACAAGTGGTTCTTGGTTCCCTTCAGGATCATCTCCTTTGTCTTCATTCCTCTCACCTATGTATTTCTCCAAGTTCTTTGTTTCCTCTGAGTCAGCTTCCTCCATCACCTTTTGTTTCTTCCTAACTGGGGATTCCAGTATGGGAGATTCTACTTTCTCTTCCTCCTCTAGTGATTTCTCCTCTGCGATAAGCTTTCCTTGCTCTGGTGCCTCCTCTCTGACTGGTGACCTCTTCCTGCGCATGTAAGTACTTGTTCTAATGCTTGTTCCCAGGGCACCCACTGCTTGAGTATCTTAGAAACTTGGTGAATTTTTCTTTATTTCTTCCATCTCCTTTTTCTTAGGCACGGTCTTATTCTTACCTGCTAGGTCCATAGATATAGCTATCTTGTTCTCAAGATAAGCACCCTTCTCAAAATTGGGCCTTATGCAAAGGTATACATGTGTTGTGGACCTCCATGCAATAGGAAAAGTTATAGGTTTCATCATATGAACTTCATGCGACACGTAATTTTCCATGTACGCCTGCTTGTTGGGGTAAACCAACATCCTGTGCATCTCCTTGTGGTCTTGATCCATACTTCCAAGGTCAAATTTAAGTTTCTTGGATTCCTTGAATCTGTTTACCCCCTCCTGGAAGTAATGAGCGGTGAAAGAAAATGGAAGTTTATACCAAGGGCTCATGTTTTCATCAACCAACCTAAATCTGCCAATGCAAAAGTGTTGGTATATTGTGAATTCAACTTCTCCCTCTGTGAGATTTGGCAGTTGTTTTGGGATCCTCCACTCTGCCCTGAACGCATTCGTCAGGAACATATACCATTTCTCAAGATGCACTTTTAAATGGCCATCATGCTATTGCAAGCATATTTTTTGAATCTCTTTGCAAGTGAGGGGTCTTCCTTTGGCTACTCCAGCATGAACTTATCTGCTGCATCTGGCACTTTGATCTCTGAAAATAGAATAGTTAAGAGGACTTTGCTAAAAATTATCTTGTCACCCTCTTGTGCGTTGCTGATGATCTCATCTGCGATGTACGTAGACAAGTTGTAGATGGAACCCTCTGATATCCTTATGTAAACTTTGAGCCATGATTTGTTCACTTGCATCCACCTCTCTTGGTTGTTAAGGTTGGTTACTAGGAGTGTGGCCATTCTCATCACCGCATCTTAGATATCTACGATATGAAAGTACCTTGACCCCTTCTTGTATGCATATGTAGCAATGGTTTATTTGATGGATTTTTTCTCACATAAGTCACCCTCTATAATTCTCCTTCACAGATGAGACCTGTGAATTTTGAAATCAGAAGAGGGGCTATGCACATCTTGTGCCTCGTGAAGTGAAAGTGATCTTTGTGTATGTGTGACATCAGCCACTGATAAAGGCACTTAGGCTTCCCAAAGTAGGGAAAATCATAGAGTTGCAAGAATCCCGCCTTCTCCAACTTCACTTTTACTTCGTCACTATAAATGGGTAACCCTTCTGGTGTCCTATTTTTCAGGTGCACTAACTCCAGTGCCATCTCTTTTTCATTCACATTTGTGCAATGGCTATAATCACTTACTATCATGTTTCTTAAATGGGAATCCCAATACTTTCCCAGTAAAACCCCATCTAGGTACTACAATTCTGCATACCATTCTTCATTGGTACTTGCGGTAGTTTCTTGTTGTTTATGCTTGCCTTTGTTAGGTGTTACAGTTGGTTTCTTGGGTGCCACTGTGTAGGTTATCTTTGCACTTCAACTTCTCTTTCTCTATTTCTCTACCCTTTCCAAGTTTAGATCTCGAACTTATGAAGAAACTCCTTTCCAACCCGTGCCCTTGCTACCAAACCCTCGTTGGAATATCCCCTTCACAAGACAATCCAAACTATACCTCCCTTGGTTTGTAGATCCAAACTAGTCACGGTTAAATTTCTCCAATTTTTCTTTACACGGATCAACTCTGGAAACCCTAGTTCACAAAATAACTTCCTTTTTCATATTCGTAATGTAAATAATGAAGTGTCCAACCTGCTATTTATAGTTTTTCATCTTTTTAACATTAAATGCTACCTTACCTACTACCGTACTTCAACACTTAATGAAAATTTTTCAACAAAGTGTGATTTTAGCTTTCACTCATGCACCCAATCTTGTGCGGAAATTTATCTAAACTTCTAGCACATAACCGATCAATCTTGATAGGAGACTCTTGCACACGCGTCACTAGCACTGAAGGTACTTCTGTCATGATTTTATTTTTCTCTCGCCTACCTCGTGTTACTTTTGCACTTCTTCCAATCCAGTACATGGATCCATAATGTAGCCTTACCATGACACCAACCATCCTTTTTCACCTTTCCTTCCATGCACTTCCTTTCCCAGGGCCATCCAACTGAGATTTTGAATGCAATCCTTCTTGGCACTTCACACTTTGTAATTTCTTCCACCTTACTCCACCCCACACTAAAATGATGTGCAATCCTCTGTGTAGTTACAACCTTAAAAAAGTAATGAGATTACCGGTGCCCAAGGCGCAACAAAAAACAACAACGAGAAAGGGAAACACAAGAAATGAAAAAATATCTAAAGGAAATCCTAATCTAATTGGCAATACTACCTTATTACAAACACCAAGTAGACTTACTTATAGTAGGGCTTTAGCCTACTCCCATTGAAGTGTCCTAGAAATATCATCCCATATAGCACTTACAACTGGCACGCACTTGAATTAAGGATATACAAGATGATGTAGGGGCCTAACCAATCCCAGGATGGCACAAAAACTTTGAATCATATAGTAAGATGATTTTCCCAACCTCAAAATTCTTGTTCTTAATGGGACGATCTTGCCATGCCTTTTGTTTTACATTTTCATTTGTCTAGCTCCACCAGGTGAGTGATCTTCTTTCATCCAATTACATTAAATTTTCAATTCTTTCTTCCAGCGCTTGTTCATCCACCAACCCTCCTACACGCATTATACGTAGAGAAGGTAACATGAATTCAACTGGTAGGACAGTCTCTGTGCCAAACACTAATTAAAATGGTGTGGCCTTATTCAACCTCTTGTAGGTTGTCCTATATGCCAAAATAATGAATGATACTTTGTCATCCTAATCCTGTCTACTAACATCATAGATCTTAGTCAATGTGTGACTAACTATTTTGTTAAATGCCTTAGCAGTTCCATTTGCTTGAGGGTGATAGGGGTTACTTTTGTGATGGACCACCATGAATTCTAATAACATAATCCTGACCATTTCATTGAGGAAGTGCATACCTCTATCACTTGTTAAACTCAATGGGCATCCATACCTGTTGATTATATTTTCCCATATAAATTAGCAATGACAGCCATTTTACAATCCTTTGTAGGTGCTACCTCTACCCACCTTTTCAAATAATCAGTGCAAGTGAGGATATACTGCAAACCATTCCTTTGCGCCGCTGGTGAGATTGGTCTGAAAAAGTAGATAGCCCACTTCTCAAATAGTTCTATGCTGGCTATTGGGTGCAAGGGCATTTCATCTCTTTTTCCAGGTTTGCCAAGGCACTGACAATGGTCACATGCCTTACAAAACTCAATAAAATCTTGATAAATGGTCTCCCACTAGAGCCCTATGAGTAGAATTTTCCACACAGTCACATTTTCCGCATAGTGTCCTCCTACAATCCCACCATGTTCCTCCTCCATAATTGTAATGCACTCATGTTCTAGTACGCAACATCGCAGGACTTCATCACGACCCATTTTATACAAATCTCCACTGATTAGAATGTAGGGCGGGACACGTATGGCCAACTTCTTCCTCTCTAAGGCTTTCATTCCATTTGGTGCCACACCCATTTTGATCAATACTGCAATATCTTCTAATTCTAAGGGTGCACACAGTAACCTAAATAGTTGTGCATCTGGCATAGTATCCTCAATGCTCTCCATGTCCTCTCATGAATTAATCCTAGACAAATGATCAAGTCTGGAATTACTTTTTCCTAGTTTGATAACCACTATGAACTCAAATTCTTAGAACAATAGTACACACTAACATATGTGCCCTTTTAGAACAAGATTTTTCACCAAGTATTTCAATGCGATATGGTCAGTGTAAAATATAAAAGGTTTTGCCAACAAATTTTGTTTGAACTTTTGAATCGCGTAGATCATTGACAATGCCTCACACTTATTCATAGTGTAATTCTTCTCTACTGGTGTCAATTTCCTTCTTGCAAAGAAAAAAGGATGATCAACAATCCCTTCACCAGGTTGTGCAAGTACTTCTCCAATGGTGGTTCATGAGGCATCAACATGAACATGGAAGGGCTTATCCAAAGAGGGGAAATGTAGGATGGGTGCGGTGACAAGCCTATCCTTCAAACTGTCAAATGCCTTCTGCTATGTCTCTCCCTAATGAAAGGCACTTTTTAAGTCTAAGAAAATCTTCTAAAGGCATGACGATCTTGGCATATCCCTTGATGAACTTTGTGTAGTACCCCGTATGCCCAAGAAATCCATGGACTGCGCTTTGACTAGTAGGCTCCCTCAATCCCACAATTACTGCAACTTTTGCGGGATCTACTAGTAGGCCCTCCTTACATATGATGTTCCCCAGTAATTTTCCAAATGGGGTAGCAAAGACACATTTCTTAATGTTCAGGGATATCCTCAACTACTAACACCTTTCAAACATCAGCCTTAAGTTGTCACAACGGTCCTTCACCAACCCATGTATTGTTTAATCATCCACATAGACTTGAAGGAATTTATGGATAAAGTCCTGGAAAGCTTGTACCACAATGTACGAAAACACAACAAGCACATTCTTCAACCCAAATGACATGATTGTATAGGAAAAAATTCCCCACTCAGTGGTGAAAGTCATCTTCCTTTTGTCCTCCTTTGCGATCCTTACCTGGTGATAGCCCAAGAATCCATCTGTGAAAGAATAGACCTCGCGCCCAACCACTCCCTATAATATTTCTCTAGTAAAAGGGGTTGGGAAAGGATAGTTGATACATACTGCATTCAGGTTCCTATAATCAACACAAATCCTTATGCATCCATCCTTTTTGATGTTAATTATGATTGTACTTCTCCACTCTGACTCTTCAACAACTATAATAATACATGATGCTATCATTTTATCTATTTCTTGCTTGAACTTCATGCACTGGTTAGGATTTATTCAATATGGTCTCTTCCAGACCAGGAAAACACCCTCCTTAAACTTAATTCTCATTTCCCCCAAGGAATGGTGAATGCCTTTGAGTTCATAATACCTGCATGGGAATAAATCCTCAAACTCACGTACAAGATCAATGATCTTAGAGACTTATTTCTCTGACCAATAGTCTTCAATGATAGCCTCTATAGGCTCCTCTCTTGAGCTGATGTTAACCTTCTTTGTCCTTAAAGGTTCATGATAAGTGTATTCCTATTCATTAGAACTATCTAACACCTCGCGTGTCCCTACAAAATGGTCAACATCCAAGTTTTTCACTTCTTCACCATCAATAACATACACCATATTTCCTTTTTCTTTTTCCAAACATGCATGCTCAAGTTGTATCTCTTTATGTTTCTTCTTCCTCAAAGTGTGCCTCTAGGCCAGGTAAACCTAGCAACTCCAGTAGCCTATCTTCTGCCATGGCACTATCCCTAATGGTAAGGCACTTGAAAACCTACAACGCGTTATCCACCAAGGGTATTGTACTCCGATACTCGAATGCTTGGATGAGATCAGCCGCTGACTTTTTCCAATTCCCTATCTGACAGCGTGTCTCAGGATGAATGTACCATGCATGCGCACAACATTTTAGGGTGGAATATAACTTGTGAACCCATAATGAAGGTGGCAATGCTCTGTGCTTCCCATCTAGGCTGTCTCACATGCTTGGATATTGAAGGAAGTGATCTTTCTACCATGGTAGTCTTTTATAGCCGTGGACATGTTGCTCCTACAAAATCTTACATAGAAGGAAATTCTAACTTTGTGCCATTCTAAGAGGTTCTCCTGATGTGTCGCCCACCAACATGCAATAGTTTCAAGTAGGAAATAGCTTAACATCCCTCTTCACTCATTCTCCTTCTTCCATTGAAATTTTCCGCCTTGGTGAGTGCCAAGACTTTGAATTCCCCAGTAAACTTAGCCCCTTGAATGGTGATAGCTACATATTTTGAGACACCGATGGGAATTGACTTCATTTTTTTCACCATATACAAAAAATTCGAAGATGGATGTAATGCAGGTCTTCCCATCTGATGCCATGCATCTAAGGTGATAACATTAACCTTCACGCATGTGTTAATGAGGATATTACTAAAGAGCCGTCCATCTATGACTGCATTTAACGTGATCTCCCTATCATAGTCAAGGTTGTGAGGGGGAAGGTTTACATACAAGACCTACCTCTCACACTCTTCTCTGGCACATGGTACCTTCTCTCTCAACCATGCTCCCAAAAAGGGAATAATATTCTCTTGCCTTAGTATTTTACGTACTTCATTGACCTCATCCAGGTCATTCTTTGGCACCTCGACCTTCCTCCTTTGCTCCTCCCTCCTGGACTACTCCTTTACACACTGGATTTCTCCTTGTAAACTTTGAATGACGTCCATTGTTTCTTGATATACCTCCTTCTGATGCATAGGGTTTAGGTACTTCCCATGTACCACTTCTACCCTTGAAACCAGGTTCTTCTACCTTATCATTTCCTTTGTGTGCGTAGCCTCTGCTCTTGTTGTTACCATAACAGGTTCCAAGCCTACATCATGTGTCACTTGTGGTGTCCATTGTGTGTTAGCATTCTTAATGCTTACCATTGCAATGCCCTTGTCTTTCCGGTGCTGTTGATTCATATGCCCAAACAACTCCGGGAACTCCTCATACTTGTGCTTCTTCCCGCACCATGAGCACTACAACAAATCTAAGAACTCATGCTTGTAGTGGTGTATAGACCCACCATTAAAATAGGTTCCATGTGGGAATTCACTTCTTCCTCCCCCACTGTTACCATGACCATAGAATCCTCCATGAAATCCCATTCTACATGCGCATCCATCTGTGTGCTCCGTATAATAGTAGTTGTCACTCTTAGAAATAATGGCAATGCTAGTGTGGTGTACACCATGATCAATGGCCTCATGGATTTGGTCAATAAGCCAACAATCCTTGATATCATGGGTTATAGAGGTGAAAATATTACAGTAGTAAGACACATTCTTCTGAATTGTGTGTTGTAATAAGGGACATCTACTCGCATCATGGTCCCCACAAAAATCTCATAGTGTATTGCTACAGCATGTACTATCTTCCAAGGGAAACTATCCTTGGCATACCCCTTTACCTCACAATTTGTACACCACATTCCACTATGAGTCTCGTGAGATGAGTTCACAGATAACATTTCCAGTTTCTTAGCAACGTTTCTAGCTACTTATCCATAGTAGTGATTTGAGCTTCCAGAAATAGGATAACACCAGTGTAAATGTTCCTAATAGCTTCAGCACAGAGGGTAGCTTCCAACGCCTCACACGGGTCTATGAAGTTATTATGAGATAAAGCTCTTATAAAATGTGTTATCAACCCTCCAACAAACCATTAAGCATGCTGTGAAGGGTGAATATCATATGACAACTTTGACAGGAGGGTCTCAAACCGTGCATCACACTTCCACACACTCTCTGCCATTCCCTGTTGAATCTCCTTTAGGGTGCTGATGCTCTTCTGTTCAAACTCAGGGATGTGGAATTCTTCTCGGAAAGCATTTTTCAATGCGATGTAATATACTACCATCTGATGTGGGTCATACTTCCTATACCACCTATATGCAAACCCTTGCAACATCATTGCAAATTGACTTGCCTTTCGTTTCGGGGTTGTGATCCCCTTTGTGCGCCATAGAAACTCACACTTTTGAACATGCTCCACAACATTTTCAATACCCTTGTAATATAGAAATTTTAAAGACATCTCAAAGAAGACTTTAGGAGGTGGTTGGGGCCCTTGTCCTCATGATCCAATTCCTTGACTTCCTCTGGTGTTTCCTCCTCTGTCGGATCCACTAGATCCACTAGGTCCTATGCGATCCACTAGTTCCACATCCAGATCCACAAGTAGTCAGTAATGGGCCTAAAGTAGTTGTGCCTAGGGTCCCCATTGTCCCACTAAATTGTGCGCTAACCATTTGTGAGATTGTGCCACTGCCAAATGTGTGTCTGATGCTACTCCCTGATGCGTTACCCAAGCCTTTTATATTTTCTCCTTGTCAAAAAATTCCTCCAAATACTGGAATAATATTCGTAGCCATAGAAGTGTAAAATGAAAAATTGTATCTCCTAGGCATAAATCTATTACTTCCACTAATACCAACTGGGTCAGCGATACTTCTTCCTTGATCTAGAAAACCAAGTGCTAGGTTTTGTTCACTAGGTGGGTTCAGATGCATGCCAACGACTCTTCTCTCTCCACGTGACGAACTCTCATTAGAATCTAAAGGGTTTTCTATTACGCACTTGCCAAGATGGGATAACACAGACTGCTTAGGTTCCACATCCTCTGCGTGAACCTTAAATCCTTCCTGCAATGTCTACCTCTATGTATCCATCACACTTGCAACCTCACGTTGTCTAGCGATCTTCCTTTCACCCCCTTCACTATACTTGAGTCATCTCTCTTCCCTTTCTTTCTCCATCGCAATGTCTACCATCTTCCTCCACCTTAGCTCCCTCGCCTAGCACTCAAAATGGTTTAGCCGACCATCAGAAATTCCTCTAAACTCAAGGTAACAACCAATATCGTCATTTCCAAAGGGATATCACATAGAAATTATCCTCTGGGCTCCCATAAAAACTCAAACTCAGCAACTTCCGGATAAGAATATGCAGAAATAGTGTACTTTAAAGTGTAGCTAGACAGTACTCCCTTCCACCAATGATCCACAACACGAGTTCATGTCAAATCTATATCTTGCAGCCTTTGGTACTCTTCTTGGGTCCACGCACGTGATCTATAATACCAGCTTGATCTAGATGCATATGCAGAGATCCATTCATATAGATCTACTGGGAAGCAATAGAAAAAAGTCTCATACAACTCATGGTAGAAGTTCTCTTCTACCCATCTACATGTATCAAACTCAGGTCCAGTGTTGAATCTATAAGAAAATTCATTCTCAGTACTTTTAAACCATGTTTCAACACTTTCCAAGGTTAAACACTCTGTCATCACTCATTTCATAGATCATAATGTATGTCATTTCCCACTAAAACTTCGAAAATAGGTACCGGTAATAGAACCAAGATGTAGTCATTTTTACACCCACCAAAGAGCAAGGTAATCCCATGTGCACTGGCCTATCACCCAGTGGGCACTGGGCACTCACACGAGGCATGCACGGGTGCCGATTCTCTCTTTTATGTGATTTGAGTGGGAAAAAATCATCTATGATCCAAAATTTAAATAAAGTGAGTGGCAATGAGACATGCAAACATCATAGAGCATAGGACGGCTCTAGACCATTACAGTCATTACAGATAGAGACACTTTAATAGACTTAAAGAACTGAATCAAAATAGAAAGGAAAATGCATAGGGATTCTTATTCATCTTATAAACATACATGAAAAAGTACTATGAAGAATCATGTATGAATACAAACCAAGAAGGATCATATTCAGGTAACTTGGTAACCTCATTACATTCATTATAATCACTACAAAACACCACATTATGGAAGACTGAAGTCATGCATCATAACTAGATCCATATCCTTTATCTCTCAAAAATAAATTTTATAACCCCAAGCACCTGATAAATCCTTCTCTTATATTTCATCTACTCAACCCAATATGACTCCTCATAGTATTTCTACAAAGCTCTGCTCTCTATTGATCTCTCTCTTTTTATTCTATGGGAATTTGTATTTATAGGCCCCTTTAACTACCAACCCACCTTCTACAACCTCAGTTCTAGCGCTAAGTGTCTGAATATGGTCCTCCAGGGGCGCATGCTCCTCCAGGCTTGAGCTCTCCACTCTTTTCCATGATGGCCTTCTAGAAGCCTCCACCGCAGGGCATATTCCTTCCTAGGCCAACCTACACTAGGTTAGCACCTTATCCACTCAACATGCATAGTAGGGTCATGCTTTTCTCATGTCCTACCAAATATGCCAAATTTGGCTAAGTCCTGAGACCTTTTTCTGTTGGCGCATAACACGGTCCTTCTAAAACCCTCCTAGAACCTTGCCTTGTGTGCTTTCTTCTTGTGCGCCCAACCTTTAACTTAGGCCTTGCGCACTCATGCACCTTTTTGTACTTAGTCAATAATTTAGGGACCCAATAAGTGGGCTTTAGACTTCGTATGCCCTATTGCACTTGTCATGCGTAGGATTGGGTCATGTTATATAATCACTTACATAGATTACTTGACAATGTGGGTAGAAGAAAAACCTACTAAGGATTTTATAGAAGCCACTGTAGCAAGGTTTATGTGGGAAAACATTATTAGAAGGTATGAGTTCCCTTTGAGTTTGATTAACAACAAGGGTACACATTTCTTAAATGATACAGTAAGGATTATACTAGTAGAATTCATGGTCGATCATCACAAGACTACCTCTTACCATCCACCAACAAATGGAACTGCGGAGGCATTTAATAAATTAATAGGTCATACCCCAACAAAAATTTGTGACGTTGGTAGAAAAGATTGGGATGAAAAGGTATCATCCATTCTTTGGGAATATAGGACAACCTACAAGAGGTTAAATAACGCCACACAGTTTCAATTCGTGTTTAGTGCAGTGGCTTTCCTACTAGTTGAATTCATATTACCTTCTCTGCGTATATCGCGCACATGAGGATTGGCCGATGAACAAGTGCTGGGAGAAAGAATTTACAAGTTAATACAATTGGACAAAAGATGATCACTCACCAGGTGGAGCCAGAAAACTAAAAAATTAAAACAAAAGGCATGGCATGATCGTCACATTAATAGAAAAAAATTTAAGGTTGGGAAGATGGTGCAACTATATGATTCCAAGTTTCTACGCCATCTTCGGAAGTTAAAAGTCCATTGGTTGGGTCCCTACATCATCTCGTACATCCTTGATTCAAGCACGTGTCAGTTACAAACATTGGATGGGACGAGATTTCCAGGACACTTCAATGGGAATAGGCTGAAGCCCTACTATAATTGAGTCTTCTTTGTGTTTGTAATAAGGTAGTATTTCTAGATAGGTTAGGACTTCCTTTAATGCATTTTTCTCTTCTTGTGTTTCCCTTTCTCATTGTTATTTTGTGTTGTGCTTTGGGCACTGGTAACCTCATTACTTTTTAAAGGTTGTGAATGTGCAAAGGACCATGCATCATTTTAGTATGGGGTGGAATGATGTGAAATAAATTATAAGGTGTGAAGTACCAGGAAGGATTGTGTTAAAAATCCTAGATTAAATGGACCTGTAAAAGGAAGCACATGAATAGCCCTGTGAAAAAAGGGGGGTGAACGAGGATGGTACAATGTGAACAAGTGGATAAGAGGTACATCTTGCATTCCACTTGGTACAAGGGAGTAAGAAGTACCTTCAGTGCTGTTAATGCACGTGTAAGAGTCTTCTATCAGATAGATTGTTTGTGCGCTAGAAGGTTGTAGGATTGTCTATGTAAGGTTGGGCACGTGAGTGGGGGTGCTAGAGTGTGTGGGAGGAATTGTTGGAAAAATACACATTAAATGTAGAAGTACGGTGGTAGGTGAAGTAGAATTTAATGTGGTAAAAGAATTGAAAGTATAAATAGGGAGGGGGGAGTTTCATTTTGGACTTTGCGAATTATTGAGAAAAGAAAGCTCTTGTAGAACTAGGGTTTCCAAATTTGATTGTACAAGAAAAGATACATGAGAATTGAAGGCATGAGTACATAGATTTGATAGGCAAACTAGAAGGAAAGAAGTTCACAGGTGTGAAAAAAATTTTTGTGAGGAGTGTAACATCTGTCTTATGGAAGAAAGGTTATTCCAATTAGGGTTTGAGAAACTAGGGCATGAGTTTGAAGAGGGTTTTCTCATAGGAAATTTAAGTCAAAGCTTGAAGAAGTAGAAAGAGAATCAAGATACATGGAAGGAAGTGACTAAGATAACCTAAACCATGGTACCTAAGAAAATGTTTATAACCTAAGAAAAAGGAAAGGGAAATGGCAAGGGCAAGGAAAAACAACTAGAAACATCGACGTAAGCATCAATGAAGAATGGTATGCAGAGATGAAATACCTAGATGGGGTATTATTGGGGATGAATTAGGTATCTCACGTGCACAAAATGGTTATAAGTGATTACAACCATAGGACAAATACAACTAAGAAAGGTGGCACTGGAGTTAGTGTTCACCCTACAAGAAAGAACACTAGAGGGTTTACCAATCTATAGATGATGAGGTGAAAGGTAAATTGGAGAAGGAAGGGGTTTTTGCAACTCTATGAGTTGCCATTATTTTGGAAAACCTGAGAGTGCCTATATCAATGGTTAATGTCACGTGTACACAAAGATTATTTTTACTTAACAGGGCATAAGATGTGCATAAATACCAGCTGATATCCAAAATTCACAGGCTTATATGTGAAGGAGATTTGCTATAGATGATGACCTGGTGAGACAAGGAGGCCATGTCAAGGAACTGTAAGGAAGGAATATGAATACAAGAAGGGGTCAAGCATACTTTGACATCATGCCAAGATCAAGAACCCTGTCATGAAGATGGCCGCGCATCTGTTCACAAAGTTGAATGGACAAGAAAGGTGGACACATGTAAATAAGGCCTAGTTAAATGTGTGCAGGAAAATGTCAGAAGGCACCATCTACAACTTGTCTTCCTTTATCATAAATGAAGTTATCAATAGTGCATAGGAAGGAGACAAGATACTCTTTGGAAATTTCCTCTTGACAATTGTGTTTTCAAATATTGGGGTGCCAGATGCTACAGATAAGTTTGTTTGGGAATATCCAGAGGAATACCCCTCACTCGTGAAAAGATTCACAAAGTACACTTGTGATAGCATGATGACTGCTCACAAGGCACAACTGGAAAAATGGTATAAGTGCTTAAGGGATGCATTTGGAGTGGAGTGGAGGATTCTAGAGCAGCTGCTAGCACTCGTTGATGGAGAAGCCGAATTTGCATTTTACCAACATTAATGCATTGATATATTTAAATTGACATATGAAAACATGGGCCCCTGGTACAATCTTCCCTTCTCCTTCACCACTCAATATTTCCAAGGAGGGGTAAATAGGTTTAAAGAATCCAAAAGACTAAGTTTCTACCTTAGTGAGGCAGATCAAGACCATAGGGAGCTGCAAAGAAAGCTTGTTTACCCTAAGAAGCATGCATACGTGGAGAGGTATGTCTCCCATGAAGTTCAAATGACAAAATATCTGACTTAATCAATAGCAGGAGAGACCACGGAAAGGGTATATACCTGTAATGTGATGTCTCCATTCCTGAAGACCCCATGGGAAGAAAGAGGCATGTGTCGACAAAGAAAATAAAATAAGAGGTACAATGGAAGAAGGCACCAAGTTTCCAAAGTATGCCACAAGTGGGTGCCCCAATGACAATTGCTAGAACTAGTACTTACACATGTAGGAAGAGGTCCCTAGTTAAAGAGGAGGCAATAGAACAATAAAATCCTTTCACAAAGGAGAGGTCACCAGAGAAGGAAGAGGAAAGAACAAAATATCCTTTATTGTAATCCCTAGTTAGGAAGAAATAGAAGGTGATAGAGGAGGTTGATTAAGAGGACATAGAGGACTTGGAGGACTACAAAGGTGAGAGGGATGATGATGAAGAAGATGAACCCGAAGGATCCTAGGAACCACTAGTGTTTGATGTGCATGATTCTGAGGAAGAGGGAGGAGAAGAGAAAAATGAGTTTCTATTCATGCAGAGGAAGGGTATCCAGGAGGAGGAAGGTGCCCAAGATAAGGGAGGAAGTGAAAAAGTGAGTATGAAAAATCAGACTCCAAGCCTCATGTAGGAGCAGATAAATGATGTGGTAGAAAAAGAAGCGACAAAATCATTGAAGCCTTGGTAGAACAAGAGTTGGAGTGCAGCGCTAAATCGGTAATGAATGAAGATAAGGAAGAAAGCATGGAAAAATATCACAGTAGCATAGGAGGAGGCCCTAGTTTGACGGTATGTATTCCTAAGGGCACGTGCATAGGAGGAAGGTGCATAGAGATTCAAAGACCAAGAATGGACTATATTGATTATCCAAACAAGGTGTTATGAGTGCATTTCCAAAGCACCGTTCCAACAGAGCAACTCCTAGCCATGATATCATTTGATGCAGAAGGTGCATACCCATAGACAAGGAAAATGCTTTCATGATAATTTGAGTCCCACCTCTATGAGCTAGAGTTTTAAGTGAGCCAAGGGGATTTTATGGAAATTTTTGTCTAAAGGAACCAACCTTCTAGTGAACACTCAACAGCTATCTGATGAGCAAGTCTGCAACACGCTGAACAAAGTCTAGGTTGAAATTGATGCTAGATTGTTTGGAAGGAATGAAAGAGTAAAGGTTCTAGAGGAAGAGCTGGAAAAGAAGGATGATGATCTCTTGGAAAGAACTAAGGAGTTAAAACATGAAGAATTAGTCAGCACTTAGCTAAGGCAATAGTTAAAGGAAGAAAAGACAAGGGTACACAAGGTATCCAAGAAGGAGGAGATGATCACAATTGTTATTATCTTGAAGCATCCAGACTTGACTCTAATTGTCCAGAAATATAAATCAATCCTGCAGTGCCTAGAATATTTAACTCACATCCTCACCATAGAGAGGAAACCTTTAGCATTGGAATCTATAAAAGAGGCGTTGGCATGCAAGAAAAGGAGGATAAAATGAAGGTGTTGTAAATTTTTTCTCAATACAACAAGATTCTTTCCAATGTTAAGGCCACTACGTTGGTAGTAGAGGCTACCTATGACAACTATGTAGATAGAGATAGGGTGCCAAGTATCCTGGTTGCCACTTATGAGGAAGAGATAAAATAATTTCAAGAAAAGAACAAGGGGAATAGGGCTAAGAGGGATAAAATTCTGGATGAAGTGGAGAAGAAATCAAAGACTATTGAGACCTTACAGGGAAAAATTAAAAACTGATTTAAAAAATTATATCCATAGATCACTCATCAGATGGAGTACTTGAGGATATGGTCAGAAACTTAGATGAGGTTGTCAAAACTATGAGTACCAAGGGAGAGGAGATGGGTTTTGATGAAGAGCGCACCCTGGTTGGAAAATTTTTTCAACAAGCATAGAATGAAGTGGATACTTGGGATAAATTAGAAGCAGACTTGAGGAATAACTTCCCTCTCCTCTTGCAGTGGTAGCTGGAGTTTCCCCTATTCTTTAATTCTTCCTATATTCTTTAATTCCATCATTCTTTTTTCTCTTTCTTTATTCTTTGAGGGCATGTTCCCATGGGTGGAGAACATGCATAGTTTGGGGTGATGTTGGGCCCCTAAAATGTTGGCCAAGTACAATAAGGTGCGTGGGTGTGCAAGGACTAGTCAAGAAAGGGAATGCAAGGAGAACGCGCGTAGGAAATGGTTCTAGTAGGGTTTAACAGAGAAAGTGGCACATGCGCAAGACAGAAAAAAGGTTTCAAGACTTATCCATATTTGACACATCATGTAGATCATGAGAAAAGCATGACTCGACTACACATGTGGAATATATAAGGTGTCAGCCTAGTGATAGGTTGGCCTAAGAAGGAATATACCTTGTGATGGAAGTTTCCAGAAGACCATCATTACAAGGAGTGGAGAGCTTGGGCCTGAAGAAGCAAGCTCCCATGAAGGACCACCTTGGATACTTGGCAATGGGTTGAAAACTCCCTCAAAGGATTAATAATGTTGAGAAGGCCTATAAATACAAGCACCCGCCAGAGAAAGAGAAGAGGGAAGGAACATAGAAGCAGAAGGAAGCGAAGCCATGCAGGAATACTATGAGAGCTCCATAAGTTAGGTCGAGATCTATAGGAAAAGGATGTAATAAGGGGTTGGGATTGTAAATTTTCTCTTGATAACTGGTGGGTATAAATCCAACCATGATGTATGACTTCACTCTGCACAGCTGTGGTAGTCTATAATGTATCTAATTAATATAATGAGGTTACTACACTTAATGAATATGGTTATTAATGTTTCTGATCCATTTTTATAGTTTATAATTCTGATTCATGAATGTTTATGGAATGAATATAAATCCTTATGCATTTCCTTTATGTTTTGGTTCCTCTCTATAATCTGTTAAGTACCATTTGGTATGGGATGACTGCATTTGTCTAGAATCCGTTCTGAGTTCTATGATAAATGCATGTCTCGTTCCCACTCACTCTTTTTAAGATCCTATCATAGATGATTTTCCCAATTAGCTCACATAAAAGGGAAATTCGGTGCCTGCGCATGCCTCAGGTGAGCGCCTAGCACCCATTGTGTAACATCCTCATTTTTATACATTAGAACAAGTAAATTTTTATTTTTATTTTTTGACAAATGCTTCCTGGTTCTAAATACATAATTTAGAAGTCACAAATCAAAAACAACCATTCTCATAACAGATAACCATATGTAGTTGTAATGACTCAGAGCACCTCCGATCTATTCATTCCATGACTCGATAATCTACCGATCTATTCATGAGTATTAAGAGTTGGCGTTTTTATTTAACACATCACTCTTGCGGTTCTCTTCCCTAATCTGGGATTTAGAATTCTTTGTCTAAGGAATCTATCTGAATAATTGTTACCATTATTCATCGGCATCTCATCCCTTAGACTAGGTGACTTAGGACAATGCAATCAGCAGCTTGCGATACTTTGGCCAAAGATTTGAAACATACTGCTTATGTCTCGTATTCCTTGACGACATACTCGTCAATCTGGAATATGTCCTTCACCCCATTCCTATGTTATGTAGAATGTCTTATACTGACTTCTGTCAGACTCTCCTGTCCCAAGTTATTCACTCAGGAATGGATTAGTAAGATGACGATGTTATAGGGATGCTCCCGAGGACTAGGGATATGCTGACATACTAGGTCAACCCTAGTTAATCCAATGTGTCAAGATACCCCGAGTCTCCTAGGGCAGCCTTATAATGTGACCACATTCCTAATTAGTCCCAGAGTAACTTGTTCGAGTTTAAGGTGTAAATCTTAATGATCAATGTAAAGGGTGTCGTCAAAATTCACCTGCATTGTTGTATCTTTGAGAAGATCCTAATCTTCTCAAAGGTACAACCTTGTAGTTGACTTGTGCCGTCAACCTTTAAAGATGCCTCGAAAAGATCTACTTATTAATAAGTGTTACACACGTTGAGTCAAAATTATACTAAAAGACGCTCCCTTAAGGTTAGTCATTCCCAATCCCTGGGTACCTCACCTTAGAATTACCTTTCTTAGTAAAACCCTTTACACAAGAGAAGTTATTAAGACTAGAGGTCCCTTCAAGGAGTTCATAGAATATACATAATTCTAAATCAATGAAATTGGACAATAACCCTCATCCTTCACATGAGATTGCTAACCAAACCCTTTTTAGGTTTATATTAGTTCTCATAACTGAATTTATATCTTACTTAATAGTATCGAGATATAGTGATTAAGAATCCAATTAAACATTGTCCTGACTTAGATCAAGACTAGGAAGTAATAATTTATTCAGCTTGTTTAGCTTCCTACTCAGGTTTATTTTAACCCTAGCTTTTAGTAAGACACTGATCTAAATTCCAATTTAGCTTTAGATAGAACATACTAGAACTACTAAACAATCATAAGTATTTAGTCACATAATCTTGCAAGCTTACTTAGATAATCACAAAAGTCTCCACTTTATACAATAATAATAATGCTCTCAAGATCATTCGAACTGAAGAAGGTCAAACCATCAAGATACGAATACAAACACATAAGTAACAAATATCTCTTTTCATTCCTTTCAAGCTAATCAAATACATTTTATGCATTCAACATACTTGATACAATACTCAATAGAAAAAGAACATCTTTCTTCAAGTAGTACATTCAGAGAATCAAGCTGTAATTCATCATAAAACCAAATTAAACAATCTGAACATCATATCAGATCTGCGTGCCTTTACCACTTACAACAATCATCTGCAAAAATTGTCAACACGGGTCAGTTCGATGAATTGAGCATGATAAGCACTAATTCTTAAAACAATTGCAATCCACCAATTTTTTTCATTAAACACCCTGTTTAAATGAAATCATTTCACCAAACATGTAACTATATTCATACTATGCTCTTTTGTAATTCAAATATTACTATAAACGCGTAACTCATATTATAGTTACTACATAGTCCTAGATACTTTTCAGATATTTCTTCATAAATGTATGTGACCAAGGAGAACAATTGTATCCAAAACAACTATCCATCTAAATCCCAAGGACAGCAAACATCAGATAGGTCATTATATTCAACATAATAAAATGAATATCATAACAATTCATGAATCCATCAGTATGTTAAAACAAATCCAATAGTTAGATAAAAATATATCAACATATACTTTACAGCAGAAGAGAAAGAAACCGAGACATTCAGATGTCCCTTCTAAACATGCTCATGACTGTACCATCCACTTAAGAGTAATGCAATCACATTATACGCCTATGAATAAGCCAGTCGAGACCACAGGAAGAATTACAGTCTGTCAAAATACACATATAAAAATTGCCTATAACTTACTGAACAACACAGTAGCTCTCGTGACAAGGCAATGATGAATAATCCATCAAATAGACCCCACATAACCTTCCATATTATTCAACAAATGAGAAAATATCCAACGCCATCGCTTGTTAAGGTACAGTTAATAGCTCTTTACTTCAGTCAAGCACACGACTAGATAATCATGATAACAGAAGATGTAATCATGCACAAACATAAGAGCAATCCCACTGAGTCGAAACACTCAGCAACATACAGCTCAATCTAATCCCTACTAACACAGCAAGGACTTAAATCCAAGGCCGAAATCAAAAGAACAACCTCTTTATCACAGTCAAACAAGGGGCTAGATAACATTAAAACAAATGATGTTCCATATGCATATAAGTGAAATTCATACTGAATCAAACACAAACATGCACAAACTCATTCAACTGAAACAAATCCTTACGATAAAACAGCCATGAATTCTATTGGAAGCCGTTTTCAAGAAAAATAATCACAACAAGGTCTTCACAGAAGCCAAATCCCATTTCAGTATTTTTCTCAAAGTTTCATTCTAATTCAAGCTACTACGGATACAACAGGGTCTCAACCCGAGTAAGGTTTGTAAAGAAAACCTTTCCGTTAATTTCCACGGAAGCGAATAGATAGGAACACAAGAATGCTAAGGAGTCAGAATGATATGCATACACAACGAGGGTTTTAATTGAGATTCACACCAACTCACAACATATCGAGATCTCCAATAGTATCACATACAACTAGTGCTCATAACAAAGCTTCGATTAGAGTTAATTTCATGCGACAACAGTTCAAGAATCCCAATAATGCTCACACCAAAACTTCTACAAAAGTCGTAACTCAAGATACATATCAAGGATTCCAACTGAACCAATATCTACGATATTCACTGCTAAGACACAGTAATCAAAACAAAGCGATAGAAATAGATATACCAGATACTTTTCCAGGGCTCCAACTGAGTCTAAACTAACAAGTATTCTCATTGATAGCTTCTACAGAAGTCAAAATACTATCTACTCTAGGATTCCAACGGAATTCAATAACAAATAGTATTCACGGCGATACTTCTACAGAAACCAAAACATATATTCATTTCAAGAAGTCTAACAGCAACAATAACATATATTACCCATGAAAAATCTTATAAAAAGTCGAAATATACTGTACATTCAAGAAATCCAACAGTATCATTTTCAATAAGAGAAAACAACAAGGTATAGACTGAAGTCTGAATCAAACAAGAAAACAATTCATGGACTTCCACAGAGCTGAATTTGTATATTATCTATGCAAGCATTTCTACAAAATCTAACCGAAATGCAAAACACAGCAAGATAGTACAACCGTTCGAAACATAATGCACACCCATCAAGGGTTCATTGAAAAATCGAGCCAGTAAGAAGATACAACAACTAAATCACACAAAGCTACCATAAAAACCAACTGATCCCAAAAATCATTTGAACAGAGTTGTTCTAATGAAATCATTTGAAAGAAAGCAAGATTTTTAAAAGTTAGGGCCTAACATGCCTGGTAATGCTGCTTAAAAAAATCCGAAGAAGACCACTGAAAGAGCTCGAGCCTTCTCCTCTTTTTCCACGTTAGATTCAACAACAATAATTTGTTATTTCCATGCCTTATAAACTTTCCTTGATAGAGAAAAGAGCGAGTTACACTCATATTTTCCATGCAACACCAAGTAGACTGGTGTGAAGAACCAGTGATCAAACAGAGAGAAAACCGGAGCGCATGAAAAACCAAACAAACTACCAGTTTTCCATTTTGCATGTCTTCCCAAGAAATCTGAGCTCGAAGACCGAGTTCATTAATTGTATTAACTCCAAAATTCCAGCTCAATCTTCATTGCAACCGACCGCCATAGTTGGCGATGGACAAATGCAAGTCAAAGACCATTTCTAACTTTGGCGACTCTGCCATGTCGACTTTCACTAGCCGTTGAAACCTCCGCTAATTCCTTGTCCTTCATACTTATCCATCCCATTTAATTCCATAGAAACTACCGCCCATGGCTCACACCCCTTCATAGGTCCCCTTCCTCCACTAACATTTGTTAGGTTAGAAGCATAGGTTAGGATTTAAGATGATACTTAGTCTAACCTCCTTAGCGCTAGGTTGCTAACTTAGAACATTTAGCTTATAACTTAGGCCTAGGTTAGATTAACACTAATCTAACCCATAGGTTATAGTTTAGGTTTAGGTTATTAACCTTAATAAATCTAGTTTAGGTCTAACATTTAGAATGTTCAGAATAAGAACCTACAGATATACATTCACGAAAAGGATTCACTCCAGCACTTCCAATAAGCTAGTTGAATAAATGTATCTGAATTTATTACCTGGCCCACGATCAAGACCTTCCTGATATTACGATATCGGGAACCAATTCATTTAACATGATCAGCCTGAGTTAGACTCTGGAATAGCTTATTCAACACATTCAAACCTTACAACCTGCATAAGGTCTATAATTTTTGTTCATCCCGAATAAACTTAAAGCATCTCTTGGATCAATGCCACTGATCCAAGGCTGAGTCTTATAGATGGATAAATCCACAATTCATTCTGAGATCAGATTAAACTTAGGTGCAAAATGAAAGAAATAAAACAGTCCAATCATATTCCGACTCAGTCAAAGATCTTCAATTGTAAAGAAGATACAGTCCATATCAAGCATGACTTCACAATCAAAGGAACACATCCTTTTACAAAAGAAATCATATATCAACACTTGAATGCTCAGGAGGAAGTAACAACAGTTCAGAGTGTTACATGCTTCCCTCCTAAAATATTCATCGTCCCGATGATTACATATTCGATTAACCTTCAGGTCAACCAATTTATTAGTTCTCAAAACAATGTGACTATTTCCAACTTGAATAGTTCTAGAAATCAATGTCACAACACATTTTTTTCAACCTGAATAATGTTTGCCTCCATCTAGCTTTCATATAAAATTGAAAAAGATAAGTTCATAAAAGAAATGTTTTGTCAATAGATTTCATTCTGTTGAAAAAGAAAAGGAAAAGCAATTCTCATCTCTTCCACATTTTCCCAAGTTGCACTTTCTTCGTTAAACTGGTCCCACTAGACCTTACATTGTTGTATTTCATGATTTCTCAAATGCAATTGGCGAGTTTCCAGCACTCGTGTGGGTTTAACCACGATTATTCTTGGGTCTTGGACCTGCAAGGAATTCCAATTTAAAACATGTGACAGATCTGAAACGTATTTCTTAAGCAAAGAAATATGGAAAACATCATGCAAGCGAGATAAAGCAGGTGGTAATGCTAATCAATAAGCTACAGGATTGATTATTTCGACAATTTCGAAAGGTCCCACGAAACGAGGCGACAACTTGGCAGCCTTGCCAAAAGTTATAGAACTCTTTCTGGGTTTAACACGAAGAAAAACCTTCTCACCAAGCTCAAACCTTTGATCAACCCGCTTAAGGTCAGCGTAGCTCTTCTGCCTATCTGTTGTTTCCTTTAATCGTTCACGAATCAGCTTAACTTGCTGTTCCATTTCAGTGAGGATCTTTGGTCCAATTACCACTCTATCCTCAACACTATCCCAGCTAACAGGGGTTCTACACTTCCTTCCATAAAGTGCTTCAAATGGTGCCATTTTAAGAGATGAGTGATAAGTGTTGTTGTATGCGAAATTCAACTAATGGAAGATACTCTTCCCATTTATACTGTTGATCCATGCAATACATTCACAACATGTCTTCCAACACTTGATTTACCCTCTCAGTTTGTCCATCCGTTTCCAGATGATATGCAGAACTGAAGTTTAGTTTCGTTCCAAGAGTTGTATTAAGTGTTTGCCAAAACCTTGACATCATTCTAGGATCCCTCTCAGATATAATCAATTCTGGTACACCATGCAATCTGAAAATTTCGTGTACAAATATTTTGGCCAGCACTGGTGAATCATCCTTTATATTTCCAGTGATGAAATGAGCTACCTTAGATAGTTTATCTACAACTACCAGGATAACATCATGTTTATTCCTAGACATGGGTAACCCTTGTACAAATTCCATGCTTATTACTTGCCATTTGTACCGCGGTATGCTATGAGGATATAACAGTCTAGCAGGATGCATGTGTTCTGCCTTAACCCGCTTGCATTCCAGACAATGAGTTACAAATTAAATGACATCCTTTTTCATACATTTCCAAAAGTATTGTTGTTTCAGATCAGCAAGCATTTTTGTAATACCCGGGTGTTCAGAGAAAGGCAAATTATGAAATTCAACTAACAACTTCTTTCTCAAATCATTCAGCATAGGTACGTATACCCTGTTTTCATAACACAAGATTCCTTCATTATCAAAATGAAAACCTTTATACCTTTCATCATTGGGTTCTACAGCAAGCACTGCTTTTACTTGCTGAAAGTATATATCAGATTCTGAGGCACTTTTTACCTCATCCTTAAACTGAGTTCTTAATGTTATAAGAGTAGAAATGTGCCTCCTACAACTTAGAGCATCTGCTACTCTATTCTCCTTCCCTTTGATGTAGCTAATATCAAAATCATATTGTGATAAAAATTCTAACCACCTTCTCTGTCTGGCATTTAGATTAGGCTGAGTGAAAATATATTTCAGTCCTAAGTGATCAGTTTTCAACTCAAAAGGTTTCCCAAGTAAATAGTGTCTCCAGACTTGAAGCACATGAACAATGGCAGCAAGCTCCAAATCATGAGGAGCATAATTCAGCTCATGTAACTTAAGTTTTCTACTTTCATATGCTATGACTTGATCATTTTGTAACAAAAAACCTCCAAGGCCTTCCCCAGAAGCATCCGTTACAACAGTAAAGCTCCCATTAGGGTCTGGTATAGCTAATATAGGTGCAGAAGTCAACTAGCTTTTCAGACTTTTGAAAGCCGCTTCGTACTTATCATTCCAAATAAATTTCTTATCCTTCTTCTGTAATGAAGTTATCGGTGCAGCTACTTTAGAAAAATCCTTAACAAATTTTCTATAATAAACCGCAAGACCCATGAAGCTTCTTACTTCGTGCACATTCTTTGGTGCAGGCCACTCAGTTATTACCACTATTTTTGAAGGATCCACAGCAATTCCTTCCTTGCTAATGACATGACCCAAATAGTGAACTTCTAAATCAAAGAAAGAACATTTGGATAACTTACCATACAACTTTCTTTTTCTCAAAATCCCCAAAACTATCTTCAAATGCTCATTGTGCTCCTCAACACTTTTAGAATAAATGAGAATATCGTCCAAGAATACAAGTACAAACTTGTCCAAATATTCTTGAAAAATATTATTCATTAAGTTCATAAAAGCTGCGGGTGCATTAGTTAATCCAAAGGGTAGAACCGTGAATTCATAATGTCCGTACCTTGTTCAGAAAGTTGTTTTATGAATATCTTCTTCTCTAATCCTTAACTGATGATAACCAGATCGAAGATCTATCTTAGAATAAACCACTGCCCCACGCATCTGATCAAATAGATCATCGATCCTTGGAAGTGGGTATCTGTTCTTGATTGTTGCTTTATTCAACATCCGATAATCAATACACAACCTAAGTGTTCCATCCTTCTTTTTCACAAATATTACAGGCGCTCCCCAAGGTGAAACACTTGGTCTAATAAAACCTTTAGACAAAAGTTCTTACAATTGTGCCTTAACCTCAACTAACTCTGTAGTAGTCATCTGATAAGGTGCTTTGGAAATAGGTTCTGTTCCTGGTTTGATTTCGATGGTGAAGTCAAATTTCCTCTTGGGTGGTAACCCTGGTAATTCCTCAGGAAAAACATCCCTGAAACTTTGTAGCAGAGGAAATAATTTCATGGAATCACCATCTTCTTCTGAAAATTCAGATATCTTTACTGCATAAAGGGTACATCCTTTTTTTTAGCCTTTTTAAGCTGCATAGCTGACAGTTTTCTAACTAAAATTTCCCGTTTGACCCCTTGAATCTCTGCTGTTTCCAGCTGATCATCTAAACATCGTATATTATTTTCATAGTAGTCTACTTTTGCTTTATGTTCAGCTAACCAATTGACACTAATGACAATGTCGTAAGACCCCAAAGGTGTAACATAGAGGTCAACTTCCGTGGAAAAGTTAGGTAAGTCAAGGACTGCCCCAAAAAGACACATACTCACTTTATGAACAGAGTTATTACCATACTGTACAGTCCAAGATTTATCCATTTTTCCAGCTTTTCTCTTAAGTTTAGAAGAAAGTTTATTAGAAATAAAACATTCAGTAGCTCCTGTATCAAAAAGAATAGTGACTGGTATGCCAAATAACTTACCCGGAACTTCTATAGGTGTCACTTGCTTTTCAGCTTGCTTGTCTACTACTTCAGCATGTATCTTATGCTGTTGATTACGATCATCCTTCTTCAAAGGGCACTGATTTGCGTAGTGGTCTTTTCCACAATTGTAGCAGCCTCCTACAGGTCCCTTTTTAGGCTCAAAATTTCCTCTAGTCTTGTAATCATCACGTTGTCCTCCATAGGGTTTCTGCCCATTGTTATAATTTTTGGCAAAATTATCCCTTACATTTCCAGTAGGCTTATTTGCTACTACTTTCTTACTATTATCCCCTGGAAAATTACTTTTTTTTCCAAACTTTTTCCAAGGTCCCTTTTTGGGTGCAAGAGAGGTTGAAGAAGGGTTTACAATCTTCTTCCACACTTCCTCTTTATGAGCAGAAATAGCCTTTAATTTCTGTTCTTGTCTTATGGCCTTTTCAACAACTCCTTCCATAGTGGTTGGACTGTGAACATCGACCTCTCCCCCTATCACGGGATTCAATCCCATGATGAATTTTTGTATTCTGAACTTCTCGTCAATTTGATACTACGGTACATACTTGAGGAGTTTCGTAAACCGCTCCCAGTATTCAGTTACCGTTAGCTTCCCTTGAGCTAAGTTCTGGAATTCTGTCATTTTCTGATCATAGAAAAGTTGTGGCAGCCATCGTTGCCTAAAATAGCCCTTAAATTGATCCCAAGTAATATTGGTCTCATCAATATTTAGCTCTACTTTACGGCTATCCCACCACAAAGATGCTTCATGGGAAAGCTGATAGGCTCCCCAAATAGCTTTGGTTTCCTCTGAAAAGTTTCTTATTGCAAAGTACTTCTCCATTTCACTGAGCTAGTTCTCAGCTCCATCTCCTAATTTGGTGCCATCATACTTAGGTGGGCTTATCCTTTTTATATCATTAGTGAGTTCTGCTGCCAACCTGGCCTTTTTGTTTTCTGGTTGGACAGGTGCATTTCCAACATTTATATCAACACCCAAATCGGGGTTGTCCTCAGGAGGTTGCTGATTGTTATTACCAGCTTCTTCATCCTCCTCATTTCCCATCACCTGCTATTCAAGTACAGCTAAATGATCTCTTGTGTCCAACAGGGCAGCAAGGATCTCATCAAGTTTTTGGGTTGTTTCTGCCCCTCCTTCAGGTGGAGCATTATTCGCAACGTCCCCCCTTGTTCTAACCATTTTCTGTTACAAGAAAATTCAGGTTTTTATCAGATTATGGACACAATAGGTCTAAGATTTGCAACCTTCAGCTCTGATACCAAGATGTAACATCCTCATTTTTATATATTAGAACAAGTAATTTTTTTTTTTTTGACAAATGCTTCCTGATTCTAAATACATAATTTAGAACTCACAAATCAAAAACAAACATTCTCATAACAGATAACCATATGCAGTTGTAATGACTCGGAGCACCTCCGATCTATTCATTCCATGACTCGGTAATCTACCGATCTATTAATGAGTATTAAGAGTTGGTGTTTTTATTTAACACATCACTCTTGCAGTTCTCTTCCCTAATCTGGGATTCAGAATGCTCTGTCCAAGGAACCTATCTGAATAATTGTTACCATTATTCATCGGCATCTCATCCCTTAGACTAGGTGACTTAGGACAACGCAATCAGCAACTTGCGATACTTTGGCCAAAGATTTGAAACATACTGCTTATGTCTCGTATTCCTTGACAGCATACTCATCAATCTGGAATACGTCCTTCACCCCATTCCTATGTTATGTAGAATGTCTTATACTGACTTCTATCAAACTCTCCTGTCCCAAGTTATTCACTCAGGAACGGATTAGTAAGATGACGACGTTATAGGGATGCTCCCGAGGACTAGGGATATGCTGACATACTGGGTCAACCCTAGTTAATCTAGTGTGTCAAGATACCCTGAGTCTCCTAGGGCAGCCTTATAACATGACCACATTCCTAATCAGTCCCAGAGTAACTTGTTCGAGTTTAAGGTGTAAATCTTAACGATCAATGCAAAGGGTGTCGTCAAAAGTCACCTGCATTGTTGTATCTTTGAGAAGATCCTAATCTTCTCGAAGGTACAACCCTACAATTGACTTGTGCCGTCAACCTTTAAATCCACCTCGAAAAGATCTACTTATTAATAAGTGTTACACATGTTGAGTTAAAATTATACTAAAAGACGCTCCCTTAAGGTTAGTCTTTCCCAATCCCTGGGTCCCTCACCTTAGAATTACCTTTCTTAGTAAAACCATTTACACAAGAGAAGTTATTAAGACTAGAGGTCCCTTCAAGGAGTTCATAGAATATACATAATTCTAAATCAACGAAATTGGACAATAACCCTCATCCTTCACATGAAATTGCTAACCAAACCCTTTTTAGGTTTATATCAGTTCTCATAACTAAATTTATATGTTACTTAATAGTATCAAGATATAGTGATTAAGAATCCAACTAAACGTTGTCATGACTTAGATCAAGACTAGGAAGTAATAATTTATTCAGCTTTTTTAGCTTCCTGCTCAGGTTTATTTTAACCCTAGCTTCCAGTAAGACACTGATCTAAATTCCAATTTAGCTTTAGATAGAACATACTAGAACTACTAAACAATCATAAGTATTTAGTCACATAATCTTGAAAGCTTACTTAGATAATCACAAAAGTCTCCACTTTATACAATAATAATAATGCTCTCAAGATCATTCGAACTGAAGAAGGTCAAACCATCAAGATACGAATACAAACACATAAGTAACAAATATCTCTTTTCATTCCTTTCAAGCTAATCAAATACATTTTATGCATTTAGCATACTTGATACAATACTCAATAGTAAAAGAACATCTTTCTTCAAGTAGTACATTCAGAGAATCAAGCTGTAATTCATCATAAAACCAAATTAAACAATCTCAACATCATATCAGATCTGCGTGCCTTTACCACTTACAGCAATCATCTGCGAAAATTGTCAACACGGGTCAGTTCGATGAACTGAGCATGATAAGCACTAATTCTTAAAATAATTGCAATCCACCAATTGTTTTCATTAAACAACCTGTTTAAATGAAATCATTTCACCAAACATGTAAATATATTCAGACTATGCTCTTTTGTAATTCAAACATGACTATAAATGTGTAACTCATATTATAGTTACTAAATAGTCCTAGATACTTTTCAGATATTTCTTCATAAATGTATGTGACCAAGGAGAACAATTGTATCCAAAACAACTATCCATCTGAATCCTAAGGACATCAAACATCAGACAGGTCGTTATATTCAACATAATAAAATGAATATCATAATAATTCATGAATCCATCAGTATGTTAAAACAAATCCAACAGTTAGATAAAAATATATCAACATATACTTTACAGCAGAAGAGAAAGAAACCGAGACATTCAGATGTCCCTTCCAAACATGCTCATGACTGTACCGTCCACTTAAGAGTAATGCAATCACATTATACACCTGCGACTAAGCCAGTCGAGACCACAGGAAGAATTACAGTCCATCAAAATACCTATAAAAATTGCCTATAACTTACTGAACAACACAGTAGCTCTCGTGACAAGGCAATGATGAATAATCCATCAAATAGACCCCACATAACCTTCCATATTATTCAACAAATGAGAAAATATCCAACGCAATCACTTGTCAAGGTACAGTTAATATCTCTTTACTTCAGTCAAGCACACGACTAGATAATCATGATAACAGAAGACATAATCATGCACAAACACAAGAACAATCCCACTGAGTCGAAACACTCAGCAACATACAAATCAATCTAATCCCTACTAACACAGCAAGGACTTAAATCCAAGGCCGAAATCAAAAGAACAACCTCTTTGTCACAGTCAAACAAGGGGCTAGATAACATTAAAAAAATGATGTTCCATATGCATATAAAGTGACATTCATACTGAATCAAACACAAACATGCACAACCTCATTCAACTGAAACAAATCCTTATGATAAAATAGCCATAACTTCTATTGGAAGCCATTTTCAAGAAAAATAATCACAACAAGGTCTTCACAAAAGCCGAATCCCATTTCAGTATTTTTCTCAAACTTTCATTCTAAGTCAAGCTACTACGGATATAACAGGGTCTCAACCTAAGTAAGGTTTGTAAAGAAAACCTTTCCGTTAATTTCCATGGAAGCGAACAGACAAGAACAAAAGAATGCTAAGAAGGAGTCAAAACGATATGCATACACAACGAGGGTTTTAATCGAGATTCGCGCCAACTCGCAACATATCGAGATCTCCAACAGTATCACATACAACTAGTGCTCATAACAAAGCTTTGATTAGAGTTAATTTCATGCGACAACAGTTCAAGAATCCCAATAATGCTCACACCAAAACTTCTACAAAAGTCGTAACTCAAGATACATATCAAGGATTCCAACTGAACCAATATCTACGATATTCACTGCTAAGCCACAGTAATCAAAACAAAGCGACAGAAATAGATATACCAGATACTTTTCCAGGGCTCCAACTGAGTCTAAACTAACAAGTATCTCATTGATAGCTTCTACAGAAGTCAAAATACTATCTACTTTAGGATTCCAACGGAATTCAATAACAAATAGTATTCACGGAGATACTTCTACATAAACCAAAACATATTTTCATTTCAAGAAGTCCAACAACAACAATAACATATATTACCCATGAAAAATCTTATAAAAATTCAGAATATACTGTATATTCAAGAAATCCAACAGTATCATTTTCAATAAGAGAAAACTGCAAGGTATAGACTGAAGTCTGAATCAAACAAGAAAACAATTCATGGACTTCCACAGAGCCGAATTCGTATATTATCTATGCAAGCATTTCTACAAAATCTAACCGAAATGCAAAACACAACAGGATAGTGCAACCGTTCGAAACATAATGCACACCCATCAAGGGTTCACTGAAAAATCGAGCCAATAAGAAGATACAGCAACTAAATCGAAAAAAGCTACCATAAAAACCAACTGATCCGAAAAATCATCTGAACAGAGTTGTTCTAATGAAATCATTTGAAAGAAAGCAAGATTTTTAAAAGTTAGGGCCTAACATGCCTGGTAATGCTGCTTAAAAAAATCCGAAGAAGACCACTGAAAGAGCTCGAGCCTTCTCCTCTTTTTCCACGTTAGATTCAACAACAATAATTTGTTATTTCCATGCCTTATAAACTTTCCTTGACAGAGAAAAGAGTGAGTTACACTCATATTTTCCATGCAACACCAAGTAGACTGGTGCAAAGAACCAGTGATCAAACAGAGAGAAAACCGGAGCGCATGAAAAACCAAACAAACTACCAGTTTTCTATTTTACATGTCTTCCCGAGAAATCTGAGCTCAAAGACCGAGTTCATTAATTGTATTAACTCCAAAATTCCATCTCAATATCCATTGCCACCGACCGCCATAGTTGGCGATGGACAAATGTAAGTCAAAGACCATTTCTAACTTTGGCGACTCTGCCACGTCGACTTTCACTAGCCGTTGAAACCTCCGCTAATTCCTTGTCCTTCATACTTATCCATCCCATTTAATTCCATAGAAACTACCGCCCATGGCTCGCACCATTTCATAGGTCCCCTTCCTCCACTAACATTTGTTAGGTTAGAATCATAGGTTAGGATTTAAGATGATAATTAGTCTAACCTCCTTAGCGCTAGGTTGCTAACTTAGAACATTTAGCTTATAGCTTAGGCCTAGGTTAGATTAACACTAATCTAACCCATAGGTTATAGTTTAGGTTTAGGTTATTAACCTTAATAAATCCAGTTTAGGTCTAACATTTAGAATGTTCAGAATAAGAACCTACAGATATACATTCACGAAAAGGATTCACTCCAGCACTGCCAATAAGCTAGTTGAATAAATGTATCTGAATTTATTACCTGGCGCACGATCAAGACCTTCCTGATATTACGATATCAGGAACCAATTCATTTAACATGATCAGCCTGAGTTAGACTCCAGAATAGCTTATTCAACGCATTTAGACCTTGCAACCTGCGTAAGGTCTATAATTTTTGTTCATCCCGAATAAACTTAAAGCATCTCTTGGATCAATGCCACTGATCCAAGGATGAGTCTTATAGATGGATAAATCCACAATTCATTCTGAGATCAGATTAAAATCAGGTGCAAAATGAAAGAAATAAAAGAGTCCAATCATATTCTGACTCAGTCAAAGATCTTCAATTGCAAAGAAGATACAGTCCATATCAAGCATGACTTCACAATCAAAGGAACACATCCTTTTACAGAAGAAATCATATATCAACACTTGAATGCTTAGGAGGAAGTAACAATAGTTCAGAGTGTTACACATTGGGTGATAGGTCAGTGTGCATGGGGTTCCCTTGTTGTTGGTGGGTGTAAACATGACTACATTCGGTGCCCTATTGGAATACTTTGAATAGTTGTGTGCGACACACTTAAGCATGTCAAAAGATGAGCTGGCACAAAAGGGCACGAGGGAAGGGCACACAGAGAAAATAGAGGAAGGTGCAGAGGAGGCACATGTGATGCATGTGGGGGAAATGAGGAAATTGGGTGAGTAGAGAATACATGGTCAAGGTGTAAATATTACAAAGTAATGGGCACATCGCACGAGGGGCAAAGAACCTAGGTGATAGAAGCAAGTGTGGGGCGTGTCAGAAGGGAAGAGATTGATTAGGAAGAAGGTGAATGCACAAAAGGTAGGTGTAAGGGAGAAGTGGAAGGAGATAATAGAAAAGGGTGCGTAGGGAAATTGTGACCAAGGGAATGTGCCGAGTGATTTTAAGCGTGCGCAATATTGCAATGAATAACTTAGAGTTAGAATGTGTATGCAAGTTACCCAAATCACTAGGAGATATATTTGGATAATATTTTTGGTGAATTTCAGAGCCATATTCCTGTTATATGAAGAAGATTAGGAGCCTGAAGCATCCATTAGGCATGGATTCTTCTTATACAATCAAAAAGCTGCCCTTGTAGTCACCTAAGAATTGTTTCTTAACTTTTTTCTGAATCTTGCAACTTCTAAGAGAAGCTCTGCACTTCTGGAAGTAATAAAAGAGTGCATGTAGGAAGCACGTGAGAGGAAATAACTATGTACAAAAAAATAATGTGTGTAGAGCACGCTTAGAGGAATTAAAACTACTCTAATATATACAATCATGATGTAGTAACCTTAATGGAACAGTTTGAGATAGATCCCATTTACTGGGATTTGCAGTGCATGTCCAAGATGAGTTAACTCGAAAGAGTTATCTTCTTTACAGGAAATGATGATGTATGGGCCACTCCAAAGTGCATCAAACTTTGAATGGCACCCTAGTTTATCTCTGTCAGCATCCCATTTTAGAACCAAGTCCCCAATTTTGAAAGCTTGAGGCCTAGCCTTTCTGTCAAACCATTTCTTTTTGTTGCTTTTTGATGTTGTTCTAGCTTGATTATGGAAAAGTTCCCGATTTCTTCAAGACTAACCAGCTCTACCATTCAAATTTCTCTCTACTCCACACCTTCAAATTCCATCTGTTGGGCAAGCGCTAATGAATTTAGTTCAATTATCAAAGGAAGGGTAGCTTCCTTTCCATAGAAAAACTTCTAAGACAAAGTTCCTACTACATTTTTTATTGTGATTGTATCTGCCCAGAGTGTGCGCAAGACCTTTATATGCCATTGTCTTTGGCTGATGTTCATTGTGTGCTTTATGATTCTGATCAAGTTCTTGTTTTTTGATTCTTCCAGACTGTTGCCCTAAGGTTAATAGTTAGAAGAAGTCTTCAGTTAAATTCCTAGACTTAGAGCCCAATCAATGATTTTAGTACCAAGGAAGGACTTTGCATTATCAAAGATAATGGTTTTAGGAATGCCAAACCTTGTCCATATGGAGAAGCAATCTGTAGCATTCAACACCTATTTATGTCTAGTGCTTGAAGGCGTGTTGATCATGCCTATGAAGTCAAGATCCCATTACGCAAAATTCTGATTTGTTTGGCTTGGTCGGAGGAGAAACACTGCCAATATTTCCTTTCCTACAAATAACGCGTATTCCTTGAATTTTGTGACCTAGTTGTGTGCATCTGCAAACAGGGTAGGACAAAAGATACCTACCATTATGATCTTCATTACTATAGTTTTGGCAGAGAAGTGTCCACTAGATAATCCATCATGAAATTTAGTTAACACTTTTTCAGTCTGCATGCCATTGATACATCTTAACAACACACCATCAAGATTCCTTTTGAAGATAATTCCATCAATCAATGCATAAGGGAAAAATTATAACCTCAGATTTATTATCTTTTATTTATTTAAACTAGGAGGGTAGGCACCCTCAGAAAGGAATGTGATCATATCCTTCATCTATTCATGTGCACCTGGGTCTATATTCTGTTCAAGTTTTACACGTGGAAGGTCTTCATCTAGAAATAATGAAGCTTTAAGTTCACTCTTGGCATCCTCAGCAATTTACCTGTAGAGTGCACTACCTCTTACCAATTTTGTGGCCTTGATAGTCACATCATACTCCATGATTTTGGTCACCCATCGTGCTCTTTTCTCATTGATTTCTGCTCCCATGATGAAGTCTCTTATAGAAGAGTGGGAGACTAACACCCTGATATGATTAGTGGTGATCATACTCTTGAATTTCTTGAGTGCACGCATGATGGTGAAGACTTGATTCTCTATGTGACTGTATTTTAGTTCATAATATTTCAGTATCTGGTTGAAGAAGGCCACTGGTTGTTCCAGCCCTTAGTCATTTTCTTGTGTTAGGATAACAACAATGCTTGCCTCAGTGTTATAGGCATAAAGGATGATATCCTTTGAATAATTCAGATTCATGAGTGTTGGCATAGAAGCAATCTCTTGCTTGATATTGTTGAATATTTATCTTCCTTCTGCTATCCATTTGAAGGCTATGTCCTTCTTAAGCATCAAGTTGATGGGCTGAACCATTCCTACAAAGTTAGGGATAAAATCCCTAACAAAATTGATCTTGCCAAGGAAGGATTGTAGGGCCTTTTTGTGCACTAGAAAGGAAAGAGCTAGGATGACTGAAACACACTTAGGATCAATTGTGATGTCATCCTTTAAAACCACATGGCCCAAGAGCTTGCCTTGTGCCACCACAAAAATTTCACTTCTTGGGGTTAAGAGACACCCTAGATTCATTACATCTATCAAAGACCTTTTCCAGGTGTGCCATGTGATCTACACTTTGCTTTGAGAAGATAGTTATATCATCAAGTTTAACCAAGATGAACTCATTAATGTATCCTTTGAAGGCAACATCCATAGCGCACTAAAATGTGGCACCCACATTTGATAGACCAAAGGGGATTTTTTGATATGCATATGTTTCTCACTTGGTTATAAATGTTGTTTTGAATTGATCCTCTTCCTTGACTATTATGTGGTTGAAACCTGAGTACCCATCTAGCAAGGAGAATCTCTACGCACTAGCCACAGTCTATAAAATCTTATCCATTAAAGGCAAAGGATAATGATCATTTAGAGATGCCTTATTAAATTCTTGGAAATCAACACAGAGTCTGATTTCACCATTCTTATTGCGTAGTGGAACCAAATTTGTGACCCAGGTAGAGTATTTGATAGGAAAAATATTTTTTTCCTCAATGAGTTTTGATAATTCCTTTCTCATGAGGGGCTCTATCTTTGGATTGACTGGTTGTTTCTTTTGTTTGATGGGCTTGATGCCAGGATCAAGTTCAATGGAGTGTTGATAAAAACTTGGATCAAAACCTCTAAGGTCTTCATACTCCCATGTGAAGATATCACTATATTTTTGATAGAGAGATATGAACGCCTGCCTTTCTTCATGCGCACAAGTCCTATTGAGTAGTAACTATTTCCCACATGTAATAGTGATGGAGGAGTAGTCTTCTTACGCAGTGCACATGTATATTTATTCACCCTTGAACTCATCATCATGGCTGAAAATTTTCTCTAAGGTGACCAGCCCTTTAGGCAACTTATTTTTCTTCAGTTGTATCACTTGGTCACCATAGGTGTCATGTAAGTCAGCTTGCATACTCGATGAAATTTCAGCTTCATTATAGATAAACTAGATGATATGCACGTCACTAGTGTTATTGTCTAGGATGGATGGTCTGATCATCATATTAATGTGCTAAGTGTTTCCTTTAACAAAGTCTTCAACAAGAGAAAACTATGAACTGAGCATGACCATCTAGTCAGCTTCCCTATTCTTTTTGCATGGAACCACCTGTAGAGTAAGAGCATCAAAGCTCTCAAGGAAGTCCCAAAATTTTTATTTATAAGATTTGAGAAGCTTATTATTTGTCTGGAACTTGTTTTTAACCTAGTTGATGATCAATTATGTGTCCCTAAAGATCTACAACACCTTAATTTTTTTCTTCTCAACAATGAGAAATCCATGCACCACCACTTCATACTCTACCACATTGTTAGAGCATGCAAACTACATCCTATGCATAAAGAAGAATTTTTCATCCTTAGGGGAAATGAGAACCACTCCTGCTCCCACACTATTTTTGTTTCCAGATCCATCAAAGTACAACTTCCATAGACCAGGTTGAATTTAATCTTTCTTGAGCACGCGTAGAAGCATAGTGTCTTCTTCTAGAATGCAATAAGTACCAAGCCCAGTTTCATAAGCTTCCAGTTCTTTAGCATAGGGATCAAACATGTGGTGTCTTTCCACTCATTCATCAACCAATAGGTCTAGAACAGAGGGTGGAAGAGACTGCTCTTCAGGAATTGAAACTTGTTCTTCTTGGATCAAACAATTGGCTTAGAGAGAGGATGGGACATATTACTCTACATGATAGGAAAATATAGGCTCAACTTGTATAGTAAATCGGGTACCATACCTTGTCTTGAGTAACATATGAGACCAATAAGAAGACAAGTAACCACCCACTTTAGTAGTAAATTCTATTGATAGACACAGGGAAAACAAATCAGGCAGGTTAATTATTGACACATCTTGAGTGATTATTAGGCTTGGACATGGATGAAGGGTTAGCTCAAGATTCTTGATAACTCCTAAGGTAGTGACAATTGAGCCATCAAGTTACATGACTCCTTTAGAAAAAGGGCTATATTTCAGACCTAAGACATTAGTTATCTTCTTAAGCATGACGAAAGTACTAGTGCTTGAGTCAATCATGCAATTATGCACTAGGTGTTTTCCTATAATCAAGGACATATAGAAGGGTGGGGTTTTAACAACTTTACTTACTTGTTTCTCCTGTTCTTGGAATGTTGATAGAAGTGCATGGATACTACATAACTGGATCAGTGCGTGGGAGTTTCACCTGAGCTTCATGCAACAGATCCTGCTAAGATGGAATGGTCAGGGCATCCCACATCATGACATTTATGTTTGTTCTCTTAATTTGGTTGACAATGCTAAATGGAAGCCCCCCCATCCTGTGCATTTTGGGAACAACATCCCTTCTTGAATATTCAGGCATGGAAGCCAGAATTTTTAGCTAGAGTAAAGGCTTGACCTACCAAAGGAGGGGCGCATGCTACTTCAAAAGGAGATTTACGCGGGGCCTCATGTATAGGGATTTGAGTGCCTTTACTGCAAGATATCTTGTCTACTTCTTTCTTCTTAGAATCTTCTTGTGTTGCTGGGATTATTACCTACGCACCTAACTCTAACATTCTTTACTTATATCTTGTGTTTTCCACAACTTGGGCACATGGTTTGTTTGTCTTTTCTGTAGCTTGATTGATTGCACATAAGTCCTCCGCACTAAAGAACATCAAATTTTTCTCTAGAGGAGCTTCTGGTCCTTCTTGGTTATCTTCTTCATTGGAACTTATTGAAGGTTCACACACTGAAGCATTCTGGATCATGAAGGCTTGGGCACACGCAACATTGGCAAAGTGATATTGACTATGAGGCATGTTGCATGGGAAGCACCATTCTGAATCTTGTGCCAAATTGTTCTGAACTAGAACAAGTTCCCAACTTTCACTGGGTGCTAGAAGAGAAGGCACAGGAGGAAAAACTTGCAAGGGCAGATGTGCATTAGGATACCATCTATCATTCTACTGGTTGGGCATGTATATTTGATTACCATATTGATTCCGCCAAGGCCAATTTCTTTGGCCATGATCTTGATTAGAATTTCCTCTATAGGCTTGCGCTTGTTTCTTTTCTAATGATATGAACTTGTTTTATAAATTTCTAATCAAGGCCTTCAATTCCTCATCTTCCTTTTACTTCGATGGAGATTATGATGTTGAGGCAACCGGTTGCATGATTTTCTCAGATACAAGAATAGGGGCCATAGAAGGTTGAGGCACTTGTGACATTTCTGGGAATAAGAGCATAGATGGTCTAGGAGCCAACTTTCCCACCTAAATAAGGTTTTTTCTACCCTTACTATAATACTATAAGAAACTGGTAAAGTCCTACCTCCCATAGATAGGATCATAACTAAAATTTCATTGTTCAGTACCTCTAGATAATACAGGAAATCATGTTGGGTTGTAGGTCTTACAACAAGAGGGATTCTATCCCAAGTGTTCTGAAATCTGATGTTGAAATCAATCATCTTCTCATTAGGTGCCCTCCTTGTTGTTGTTAGTTGGTTCACCAAAGATAGGTGATCTGACTTATCTTCAAATTAATTGTAAATATTTATTCCCAGTTCATCCCATGTGGTGATAGATCTAAGTCTCAAACCTCAGTACCACTAAAGTGATTTTACTTTGAAAGAGGCTGTAAGGAGATTGATTGCTACATCATCATGTGTGATCAAATAGAGTGAACACACATTCATTATATCCTAGATATGCTCTTGAGGGGTGACTTTATTTTCACTGGTAAAGTATGGAATACTATTAAGCGTTCCATTTGGCATATTATGTTGTACAGCTAGGAGCAAGGGACTCCCTCCAACAAAATTTGAAAAGTTTCTTAAAGGAGGAGGTTGCTAATGCACCATTGCAAGGCATGCAAGTTGTCTGTTTTGAGGAGGAGTTGAGTGGGCATGGCATGTTTGAGATAGAGATGCACGCATGGGATTTCTAGAATGAAATCTTCTCGAGGATAGCCATAGGTACTCAAAATAATCTTCAGTTGTTGTACTTCTTCTTGTGTGCACTGTTCTCATGAAAGGAACTCGGGACTGCTGAAACAAAGATATTAAAATATTGGGAGTCGCTAGATGTGTTGAAATGAGCCTCCAAATGCTAAAACACAAGGTCTAAACACCAAAACTTAGAGATATGAAATTTGAGGTTTTAATGCTAGTCCCACCAGGCATGCCAAAAATTGTTGGTTGCTCAAACATGCACCCACATCTTGGATCTTGGAAGGGTTGAGGTGTTTAAGACCACAATGGAACCATCCCTAAGTTATGGGACCTTACGAGCTTGGGACGGACCTCTAGAGAAGGTTGGTTCCTCTATCTGTTTCTACTGTTACTGCTACTCCTAGTGCTGGAAGGGAAAACTAAGCTAATGATGCCAAGGGACTAGTGATAGAAGGATAACATGAAAGGAAATTATAGTAAAAGGTGATAGCACCAGAAGAGAGGGATGAACACTATCTGTTCTGAGTGAGAATGAAGGGAAATGTGTGAAAGGATGATATGCACGAGTAGCAAAGTGAAACATGCATCCACCACATCGTTCTCATGGAACACAACTAAATATGAAACTGTAAGAGACTTGAAATGGCACAAATAGCACACAATGTAAGAGGAAAGGAAAGAAGAAGGAATGCAAACATGTTATGACAGAGAAAAACCGTAAACGATTCTTCTATTACTTCCAGAAATGCATAGAACTATTACAATGATGAAGGAAGCCAATATCCACATGCAAGAGCCAAACATAGAGGTCTGAAACTCAAAATAAAAAATATATGAAGTCCTTATAAAAATGTGTAAGAATGTATAGTGTCCAACATAAAAAATGAGCCTTTCTCTTACATTTATAGATGAATCCATGGAGGAAGAAAGGAAGAAGGAGGGAAAAACCGAATTTGAAATGCAACTACCAACAAGATGCATTCAATGCCTGTAAACCCACCTAGAGATTTGTGAAATACACTTCCCCATGCCTATTTGATGTGTTGAAGAAAAGGGATGGCAGATCATACCAAATCGGGTGGTTGGAAAAATCAGATCTTCTCATCAATGTTCAGAAAGATGTTTTCCCATTTCTCACCTACCAGATCCACCAAAATTTGAATTTGAGTTTCAGGCATTATAGCTGATGTTAGCAGCTCTTTGAAAAGTCTAGGCATGCACCAATCCAATATTTGTTGTAGAAGATATGGCTGTCAGAAGATGTCAAAGTTTTTGGTGCATGTAAAACATGTGGTGTGTGCGGATTGGCTGAAATGATGGGCAACTGTGCAAATATTTTTTGGTTCTGCTAGGTACCACTCACTAATTTGTTGCAAGGATTTGGTGCCCTTTTGACATGCTTTAACTGGTTACACATGACACACTTAAGCATGTAAAAAGATGACCTAGCATAGAAGGGCACAAGGGAAGGGCACATAGAGAAAACAAAGAAAGGTGCAAAGAAGGCGTGCATGATGCGCACAAAGGAAATGAGGAAAACTGATGAGAAAAGAATGCATGGTCAAGGCGTAACTATTACAAAGTAATGGGTGTGGTGCATGAGGGGCCACATACCTAGCTGATAGAAGCAAGTGTGGGGTGCGTAGGAAGGGAAGAGACTAATTAGGAAGAAGGTGAATGCGGATAAGGTTGGCACAAGGGAGAAGTGGAAGGAGAGAATGAAAAAGGGTGTGCAGGGAAACTGTGACCAAGGGAATGTCCCAAGTGATTTTAAGCATGCGCAAGATTGCAATGAATAACTTAGAGCCAGAATGTGTATGCAAGTTACCCAAATTTCTAGGAGAGATATTTGGATAACAATTATTTTACTTTATCAAAATCGATTCAATTCATTCCACATGACCATCAAAGTTCCACAATAAGAGAAAACATTCATTTTTGATCCTTTGGTCCCACAACCAAAAGGGCCAGAGTTGTTGCCAAAATTGATACAGGTTTGCATTTGTTAGTTTTACGCATATATGCTAGGTATTATGAGAAGATAGAATAATTAAACACATTAAAAATTGCAGCTAATTAAGCCTCCGATTATTGGACTACTCCCGTAAATAAGGCTTGATTATGCACATGAGCATACAAGGACCACAACCTCCATGAGTTTACGGTTGTGATCCCTAGGTCCCACAACCCAATGGGCCTGTTGACCAATTGAACGTTGACACTAGTTTGCATGCATTGGTATTTAGATCATCACCACTTCCACCTAAAATCATTGCACAACTTTCAATATTGAACATAGCATCCAATCAGGCTGGGGATTTTTGGACTAGATCGGAAAACCTCCCATAGTCTCTGTAGTTTCATTACACCTCTTGTTATCACTTCTATGATCTTCTCTGGAAATATATAAGAGGCATCCGCATGTCACTTTCCGCATGTTCTGTAACCAAAAAACATAATCTCAGCAAAGATTGATATTGACTACATCCTCCAAGTAGTTATTTTGGCCTATCAATACATCACACAACTTCAGCTTAGGATGGATTTCTTTTCTTAGAATTTCAGATCCCGATATTGAGTATTGAAGATATAAGGTTACCTTGTTAGCTTGTTCATTGTTACCACACTCACATCCATTTATATTCTACACCGGTTGTCTTAGCACAACCTCGGGAAGTCAGGTGCTAAGAAGATCACGTGTTGATTTAATTTTATAGAAATTGGTGAACCTGACGTGAAGATACAGTCTCTAAACATTTCCACTTTCTTTTTCCACCTTCCTCTCTCCCTTTATTCTTCAAGTATTCTTATACCCCCCAAATATGTCGAGATACGATGAATATGGTTAACCCGTCCTAGGTTTCAATGTGTAAAACTATCAAACAAGTAGAAAAAAATAATCAAATTTTCTCTTTACATGGGTAGATAACCATTCAACTGTTCAAGCTCAAAATCCTCTTCTTCAAGGAACTAATGTTGGTTCCTTTGTACATATCGAGGAGCTTGACCAAATCACATAGACACATCCTCTTGAGTAGTCAAGTTCTAACAAAATGAATTTCATTGGGGAGGCAAGTTCAGCTCCTTGGGTTTTGTTCCAACAACCCATTAGCATGCAATCAGACTAACTCCCACCTCTAGATGAGGATTACTTAGCACAATATGTCAAAAGATAACAATGCTTCTAGAATATAAACTAGGATTTTGATAGGTTGTAAGGACATGTTGATGTATTTTTCCAAAACAATAAGACTACCCCTTCGACAACTAAAAAAATTGTAAATGAGGAGTGGAAAAACAATGAACAATTCATAGCAAGATACCACACTCCTAAAAAACCTCTAAAATTTCAACAACAAGCACCAGAACAAAACACTAGCCCATTAACAGGTGAAGTAAATGTCGGTATTAGTAGACAATGGCAAAGAGTTAGAGCTTTCCCAAAACACTCAAAATTCATATGTAGGGAAAGTAATATTTTCTCACTATCCACATAAATATGGACAAATACCTAATACACAGACTCCTCTTATTTATACGAATGCTCCAAGCCCTAGAGATTTGCTAACTGAGATGGGCACCTTGGCTATTGTCGACACTAAAATTTTCCTCCGTAATTTCTATTTCATTAATGTATTTATTAGGAATATGATGTTTTTAAGTAAAATTAGTAAGGGTGTCCGATAGAAGATAATGACGCTACCAGTACAACGCCACTGATAAATTATAGTATGGTAACAGTCAAAGTACAATAGGAATGTTGTGGTAAAAAGTAAATATTTTTCGTAAGTGGTCTAGTAATGTTAAAATGTCAAATTTGGGGTTAGTAGAAAAGTGGATTCTACATGATTGGAATTAGAAATATTATATTTGTAATAAGAACAAGGAGAGATCTCATAAATATTTTATGTATTTTATTTTTTAAAATTCTAAAAGGGTGGAACTCATGTGAGATTATAAAGTATATCTTATCTTAAAAGATAAGCCTATATGTAAAGGTAAGAGTTTAGGCATGGAATATGATTGGATGGAAGATATTTCCTATCATATCTTAGAGATAGGGTGGATAAGCTTGAATTTATATAAATAGAGAGGCCACCCCCTCTCATTTATCATGGAATAAAGTTGTAATCATTATTTTATGAATAAATGATTCATTGTGAAGGTGTGTTAAGGAATCCATCAAGATGAGTAATTGTGAAGTTTCTCCCATAACTATTGTTGGAAAACAAGTGGAGTTGGTAACACTTGGAGTAACTCATGGGTGAGATTGTAACAATTTCATGTTAATAATATATTTTATAGTTTTATTTTAGATTTTTCATCATTCTTTTATGTCATAGTCTGTGGTATTCTTGTGTTATGTCTACTATTGTGTTTCCAGATTACTACCACCAAACCAAAAGCTGTGCATTACTGAAATAATCATAGCATGAGGATTTTCTAATGAAATATTATTAGAGTGCCAAATAGGTGTTGACATTTTGGTTCTGTTTCTGGGACCATTCCTCATTGGTGGATTTTCTAGAGAGATATTCCCACTTAGTCATAAATCATTTAGAGGGTAACCTTGTTTTTACCATGCATAGTAGTTACCATGGTAAAAACACTTTTTACCTTGAATAGTATTTACCACAGTAACTTCAGTTTTTACCTTGAATAGTATTTACCACAGTAACTTCACTTTTTACCATGAATAGTGTTTACCACATTAAATTCAATTTTTACCGCATGAAGTCAAGTTTTACCATAGTAGATGTAATTTTACCATGGTCATTTGTATTTTGTTGTAGAAACATGTAAAGTCACTTTCTATTACGACGATTCCAATTATTTTTTTACTAGGGGTAAACAGTTTTGTAGGGACTATACCCTGATACAAAAATCTCACAAGCCAGATAAAGGATCAAAAAGTTGTCCATAGTTTTGAAGGGACTATACTCTATTACAAGAAGGATTAGAAGCTAGATAGTATAGTAAAAAGGATATGAATCAAGGATATACATGAGGACCAGCTATAGTTTAAACAAAAAATATAATGAGAGAACCAAAAAGTATCAAATCTGTAAGAAAACAACATGAAAAAAAACCAAACAACATAAAAAAAAGAAAACTGGAAGCAAGAAAAGTCCTCTTCAATTGACTATTTTATCAATTTTTATATTTATCTTCTGCCGAGAGGTGAATACTGCCAGGGCAGTGACATGGGAGGGATCCTTTTTATCCAGCTGTGAGAGAACCAAGTCTCTGGTTGAATCTAAGTCCTAGATTGCGGCAAGAATCTCACTAAGTATACAAACACTTTTAAGATGTTGCCCCATGAAATTGTAAACTACTTTGAGCATAGAAATGGTACAATCATGCATGCCTTTTGCATTACCAAGTTTATTGTCTATATATTTGAGCTTCTTGAAAAATTTGTAGAGTTTGTTCATTATCCTTGCTGGGGTCATTATGCATCTTTCTTTTTTCATCTCTGTTACAAATTTGTTTGAGCTCTTTGTTTAGGTTTCCAACTTCCTTTTCCAGTTTTTCAATTCTTTTGATAAGACCTTCCTCCCTACCCTTGGCATAAGTATTTGTAGGGTTGCTAATATGTAGTAAATTTTTTGGTGCTTCAATCTCTTTACTGCTACTGTTGGGAATTAGTATTTACATTATATAAGATAATAATTACGTTGGTAATTATTATTATATAGTTTTATATGTTATTAATATACTATTGTTATATAAACAATAATATATTATTGGTGTTGAGTTGTGTATTGTTACGGGAGTAACAATCAAAACTAAATAGTGTTAATTGTTATAACACCTCCCTATTTTGTTGGAGGTTGTTTTGGCTATGTATATGGCTATATAATAGCCACATGTATCTGAACATCAATATAGCGAAGAATATAATATTAGTCTATGCAAATCTCTTTGATCCTTTTCATTTGGCATCAGAGCCTAGCGGTTTCTCTGTTTCTACATGAATATCTAAAATGACTAAGGGGCTTCTCCAAAGATATGACTACCCCTGATAATGAGGGAGACAAGTGATAAATCTATTAATTGGTAGAAGGTTTGAAGATTTATTCTGTGCATTTATGTGATAGGGGATTTTCTTGTGTTTCATTTTAATCTAGATGTCTTTGCCATAGCTCATACAGTCGAATCTAAAACTTGTATTAGATCTACTCATTAGATTAGCATATGGAAAATCAACTATTGTGATAGTATTACTGCCTCAGAGATATCTAACAAATTTTCTAGAATTGTAGACTCCTTAGACCCGTTCATGTCTTTCATCTTGTCTCAACTCACGTAAATCCATCAGATATCCAAATTTAAAGCGCCATTGAAGATTTTCTACATATTGATCTATGTGTCTATGGTGAATCTCCTGTTCTTCTTTGCACTGGGTTCAAACTAAGACTGAACTCAGCTATTTCCACGTACCATATATGAGGCATTCATTTTTTATGTAGTATTTTGGCTTGGCATATTCATCTATGAATCTCACATCACCATCTCCACGAGCTCTTCCTCACCTAGATTTCCACAAAGGTGACTCCATCTCCAAGCTGTGCAGACTTTGGAATTTGCATTGGACTAGTTTGCACTTGAATTCACCACATATTCTCAAGCCCGTGGTTTTTTTTAATTCAAAAGGGGTAAATTCATATTATTGGATGTTGAACACGTCACTGCATACTATTAAAGTTTTCATCTGCACATAATTTCCGTTGATTATGTGTGAAACTGATCAACTGAGACAATAATAGCAAGTAAAGCCACGTCATTTAGGTGCCACGTGTCTCTATATATCCATGTGCAAGTATGCAGCATAGTGAATGGTTTGGTAGAGATTCATGCATCGAAGACCTCAATCGAAGGCAATTTGAAGGTGACATGTAAATCAGTTGTAAGTTCTCCACCATGTAAGTATTGGTGTATTTTCTACAGATATTCTGACCTGTGAATTCACTCATGCAGTTATATTTGTATCATTCACTAGATTCTATTCGAAATTTGAGTCATTTTGTTATTTTAATAGTATATGTCAAAATTTTAATCAATAGCTTTTAGCTATATTAAAATTTTAAGTATATGTTAAAAGGGTGCATTTTGGGTTGTATCCAACACCTATCTCACAATGGTCAAGAAAAGAAGAAAAACATGTATTCTCATGGAACCAATTACCATGGAGAGAGACATCAAAAATATACAAGATCAAGAAAATTCAGCTATGCTAAATTTAGAAGAAGAATATGAAGGTGACAGTGAATTTGAACCACCTAGATCTCTAAAAAGAAAAATTTTGACAGCTAAAGAATACAAAGACCATCTTTCACAAAAAATGAGAAGTTCGGAAAAGAAGTCTGAGCACATTTCTCTGACCTAAGAGGTATGTATGATGGAGGAAGGAGGTCGAACAATGACCTCTCGTTAGTCACCAATAACTGGGCCACACAGAAGCTATGGTGGCATATGTATGGTGTGACTATACAATTTTTAGTGTGGTTTCCATTTTCTCAGTGTGATTCAATTTGCAGTGTTCCTGTTTTGTGTGGTATTTGATGGATGTTGGAAAGAGAGTTGTGTTGGAGCATAGATGACTGTCAGTTATCCTCTGACTGACTTGGTCCTCTAACTACCATATTTCTTTGGAAGATGGTCAGCTAGAAGAATACGTTCACTAGCATTAGTGACCATGTGTAGTAAGACCTAACTAGCAAGATCCATTCAGGAGTAGGTTCTTCGATGCATTTTACTTCTCAATATATATATGAGTGGAATTTCACATTGTGGGGGGGAATACATACCAATGTTCCATTCCCATTTCGTACCTGAAATGACTTAGTCAAGGAAAGCTTCCAGTGGCAGTGGTAGTTTTCTATGTTGTTCGAGATCGAGTGGAAGTGATCAATGACAGAGACTACGATTAAGAACATTACGATTCTTATAGGAAGTAATGTGAAATTTTTTCTATATATCTTCTATTGTGCAGTTTTGAGATATGCATGTTGTGTTTCCTACATAATTCCCTAATGTATAAGCATAGTGGTGAACAGTAGCACCAGAGTAAGTCTGTAACACCCTGAACTATTGTTACTTTCTCCTTTATATTCGAGTGTTGATATGTGATTTTTTTTCCTTATGATGATATGCTCTTTTGATTACGGGAAAATCATGCTTGGATTTGGTTGTGTTCTTTCTACTCTCAGGATCTGTGATTGAACGAGAATATGCTTGGATTTATTTTCTTTCATTTCTCGCATTGAGTGCAATCTGATTTCCATGAGATCATAGACTTATCTATCTCTATGACTCATCCTTGGATCAATTGCATTTATCCAAGGAATGTTTTAATTATATTTGAGATGAACAATTATGTATTGACATTTTGTGAACTATTAAGTCTGAATGAACTTAGAAAGTATAAGTTCTTTTAAAAACCTTCTTCATATGAAAATATTTCCATAGTGGGAGTTTTGTTGGATTTCAGAAATTAATCCTGGCAGGTCATTACAATCGGAATCCGGTCTAAATCATTTGGCATCGAAAAGGACTTGGACCTTGAGCCAGGTAAGATATGTAAGTTTTTCCATCTAAAACTAATTTACTTGATGCAAATCTAGAATCTGATTTAGGAACGTTGTATTCTATTTGAATTCAATATGATGACTCATTCTATTAAAATAGACTTAAAAAAAGGGAAATTAGTACGGTTGTTAGTTTTAGACCTAAACTAAACCTGTTGTTGCTAAGGACTAGTTGATTTAACCTAGTCCTAAAACTATGAACTTGATATCCCTAAGGGTTAACTAAACCTAATACTAAGGAGGGGGTGACTTATGTTATACCCTAAAATGTTAAGATTAAGCTAACCTATGAACTAACCTATCCTAAACTAATTCTTTTAAAAAGGAACCTAAAAAGGGGTCGCAAGCTTTGGGGGCGGTGTTTTCAAGGGCATTTAAGATGAGGATAAGGATGAAGGGGTAGGGAGTACTGCCAAGGTTAGCAGAGGTTAACTTGGAAAAATGGGAAACTTACATGGTAGAATCACTAAAGATGGAAACACTTGTGTTTTGCGATGTAGAACTCACCAACTTTGGCGGTCGGTGGTAATGGAAAATGGGTGGGAGAAAAGGATTTAATGAAATTAAATTGCATGGGTTCTCGAGCTCGGGCCTCTATGAGAGACATGTAAAAGGAATTTTATTTGGTTGTTTATTTTGTTATGCCTTCCATTTTTCACTATGCATGAGCACTAGTTTTTCGAACCAGTAGTTTACTCTTAGTTGCATGGCAATTTTGAAAGTTTCAATTTTGCTACTGTGTCATGGGGAATATATAAGGCATGGAGGAAGCAATACTATGTTGTTTAATATTTCGTGGAAAGGAGAAGAAGGGGCAAGCTTGTCCAGAGGTCTTCTTCGACTTTTGAGCAACACCATCAAGCATGATATGCCCTAATTGTTAAAATCTTGCTTTCCTTTAAATGTTTTCATTAAAACAACTCTGTTCTGATGATATTTGCGCATTTTGTCTTGGCCGGTAAGAATGATTTGTGGGTTTTATGAAAGTTTGGGTTCGGGTTTGAACATGGAAATGTTAGTTCAAAGGAAACTTGTTTTCTTGTTCCTTGCTATGGGTTAGGCTCGGAAATCCTTACTCTGTTAGAGTTGTCACACTGTTTTTCCTTATTCTATAATGGTAACTTGAAACTATACCAGAATTCATAGGATTCTCTGGGGTGATGAATTGATAAGGTGTTCGATTTCATAGGATCCATGTTGATGATAAACATTTTGGTTGTATTCATTGTTTTAGGTTTTGGGAAGTGTTGTGTTTTCATACCCATTTGGGTATACAACTAGTGACTGTTGTAAGCTTCTGTCTGATTGATTGCTATATTGAAAAAATTTCTTACATGGATGAAAACATTTTTAAAGAATATGTATTTTCTTTGGTCAAGATTAGTTTCTTTGTTCCTACTGGGAATGGAGTAATATATTGTTGCTTTCCATGAGGAAATATGACTGTAACAAGTTTAAAATCAATAGAACTAGAAAATGTTGCGATAGCTACTTGTATGTAAATTCAGTAAAAGAAGACTTGATTGTTACATAATATGTATTTGGAAACATGGAATGACTGAGTTCTTTACACCACTTGTTAAGGTGTTTTTTCATTTTTTAGTTACTGTGATTATTGCATTTTATGGCATTAGTTGTAAAATCTTAAAGTGTCTATGTACGATGGCAATATGAGTTATACGGAATGATTAGCTATTGAATGAGGCTCTGTTATTCTTTTGAATTTTGGTTGCTGATGGTTAAGTTGCAGCGATGGATGGTGGTCATCAATTCTGGGCTTTTAAAATGATATTTTCAATTCGACATTTGAAGTAAAATGGATGAAGCTTGTAGAAGATATGTCTTACTTTAACTGCTGTTGCATAACTTTTATAATGACAAGAATACTATGATCTTAGGTGTTTTGAAATTAGGATTGGAATACGTATCATATACTGAGTTTCTAATCTTCATTAGTTTTTTTTTTTAAAATAGCACCAAATGATGATTTGGTCCAGAGTTAAGTACTCGATTTTCATCTCGAATGGTTCGAGCATATGAAGGATAATAGCCTGTTTATTTGAGTCAGGTCTATATTAAGTTGATAGGTTGTAATGTGTTTATGTATGATATAATTTTGGTTTCATTGAATGTATAGTGGAAGATCCTATAAGGATCTAGGGGCAACTCTATATATATAGTGATTCTACCTGAATCGTACTGTGGTATGTAATTAAGTGACAATAACAGATCATTATGCCTTTATTAGGTATGTTAAATGGTTATTATTTCATGGAATATGGATTTAGTTCTAGAACTTGGTTAAAATAGTGTTTGGTCAGCTCTGTTATCTTTGAGTTAAGAGGACAGGTTAGAAAGAGGCTGTAAAAAGAGGGAAAGTTATGTCAATTTCTTTTGGAAGGTTATTATATTTTTTCCTATAAAAATTATTTAAGGAACCCAACTATTAAAGTTATGGAATGGCAGATTTTTACTTAAAAGATGGAAGGAATATCAAGATTGGGAATCCTAATCTAGGAAACTCCTTTCATTTTACAGCAGGTTATGTTATGGGTATAAACTTACTGTTTCTATTCTTATCGTAAGTTAATCCTATATTTATTGCTTTATATACTGCTATTGAAAAGCAGTTATACAAGATGAAGGACTGATTGACAAGTGAACTTAAAAATGATAGTAATCCATTCCTCTCATTTAAATTACTTTTGTATGACTGTTGAATTTAATATTTCAATTGGTTTAGTGTTAAATAAAAGAGAGCAAAACATGATATACACGATTTCAGCTTTTTCGGATGATTAGGTACATAAAAATCAAGATACTGCTTGTTACTCTCTGGATAAAAATGAGATGAATCATCCAAAGTAGATTTAGTTGAAATTATGTTTGTAATTTATGTGTAATATGAAATTGTACTATAACTGATAGAAATAAATCTCAGGGTGTAATATGATCTTGGGTTGTGAAGGTAATTGTTGATTTCAATTATGCTTTAAATTGAGGACAAGTTGAATAGAATATTCCTTCTGTCCTTTTGATTATAATAGTGTATGTAGACCCTCATTATATTGATTTCATTTTGGGGTACAAAATAAGAATTAAGTGAAGTCATTCTAATAGGGTTGTTTAATTGAAACAATTAGAGGAATGCAATTGTTTTAAGGATTAGTGTTTATCATGCTCAGTTCATTGAACTGACCCATGCTAGCAATTTTACAGATGGTCTTTGTAAGTGGAAAAGGAAGATAAACTCTGATATGATTCATTGACTTTTCTAAACTGGGTTTTGAGAAGAATTCTAATTTGATTTTCAAACTGTATTGTGAAAAGAAAGGTCATCTCTTTTGCTAAGGGCTATTGTCTTAAAACATGTCAGAAGTGTATAAGTTGTAATTGTAAGGTTTTTGTAAATGAATGAAACTGTGAGGAATTTACCTATCAATTTTGTGTATCTTACTTTGATTGGAATGATCTTCTTATTGGATATATGAACAAGTGTGCATTCTTATTGTGTGGAACAATGTGTGATAGAGGATCTTCTTAAGTAAGCCATAGCTAATGATGTGGCTGATTTCTACATTATTAATTAGTAGCTCATTATAACTTATGAATGGGAATAAAATAACTATAATCATTAAGGCTTAACCGTATAAAGTCTGATATGTCTCAACCTATTAGGTTGGTACATTTCCCTTGTTAGTTGAGTTATATTCTTAATTTAAGAACTTAAATGGTTGTTGTCTTTATTTTTGTAGATAAAGGGTTGTTCGGTCCCAACCGACAACCAGGAAACAACCAAAAGTAAATTAAGACCATCTTCGTAAATCTGAGCCTTTACACAAAAGATAACTTAGAAGTGTTGGACTCAGGGATTGAATAGGCTGCCTAATTATGAATTTTTATAACCTAAATATAACTTAACACAAGTAAATTCTTGGAGGTATGTACATCTTTCTAAGGCTATTCCGTAGGATGTTGACACATGTCAATTGCAAGGTTGTACCTTTGAGAAGATTAGGATCTTCTTAAGGATACAACAAAATAGATGACATATGGCAGTACCCTTCCGTATCGATCGTTAAGATTTACACACCTAGGACTTGATCAAGATTACTCTCTGGGACTGGTTAGGACCATAATCAGGTTATGAGAAAGCCCTTTGAGTCTCAAGGTACCTTGGCACACGGGGTTAACTTGGGTTGACCCTGTATGCCAATTTATCCTTAGACTTTAAGAGCCTCTTCATAACGTGGACTATGATGTTAACCCGATCCAGAGTGAAGCCTTGGGGCAAGGGGACTAATAGGAGTCAGTAAGGATGTTCTATGTAACTATTGAGTGGGGTGGAGGACGTATTCCCGATTGATGTGTATGCCATCAAGGAATAAGAAATATGAACAATATTTTATGAATCTTTGGCCAAAGTATCGCAAGCTGTTGATTACGTTGTCCTATGTCACCTAGTCTAAGGATCATGATGCTGATGAATAATGGTAATAATTATTTAGATAGGTTTCTTGCACAGATCACTCAGAACCCGGAATGGGATAAGAGAACCACATATATGAAGTATTCAATAGAAAACTTCAAGCTCAAGTCACACATGAATAGATCGGAAGTGTACCGAGTCATGAAATGAATAGATCGGTGGTACACTGAGTCATTACAGATGCATATGGTTATCTATTATATGAATGGTTACTATGATATGTGTGTTCTAAATTATGTTTTTAGAATAGAGAATATTAATCGTGTAAAAAAAAATTCCTTGTTTCTAAAGGTATTAAATGGGAATGCTACATCTTGGTATCAGCGCTGAAGGTTACAGCTCTTGGACCTATTGTGTCCATAATCTGATAAAAACATGAATTTTCTTGTAATAGAAAATGGTTAGAACAAAGGGAAACACTTCAAATAATGCTCCACCTGTTGAAGGAGCAACAACAACACAAATACTTGATGAGATCCTTGTTGCCCTGTTGGATACAAGAGATCACTTGACTGTACTTGAGTAGCAAGTGATGGGAAATGAGGAGGAAGACGAAGCTGGTAATGACAATCAAGCACCTCCAGAGGGAAACGCTGAATTGGGTGTTGATAATAATAATGGTAATGTGCCCGTCCAACTAGAAAACAAAAAGGCCAGGTTGGCAGCGGAACTCACTAATGGTATAAAAAGGATAAGTTCACCCAAATTTGATGGCACCACATTAGGAGATGGAGCTGAGAATTGGCTTAGCGAAATGGAGAATTATTTTGCAATAAGAAACTTATCAGAGGAAACCAAAGCTATTTTGGGAGCATATCAGCTTTCCCATGAAGCATCTTCATGGTGGGACAGCCGTAAGGTTGAGTTAAATATCGATGAAACTAACATCACTTGGGATCAATTTAAAGGTTATTTTAGGCAACGTTGGCTGCTAAAAATTTATTATGATCAGAAAATTATAGAATTTCAGAACTTAGCTCAAGGGAAGCTAATTGTAACTGAGTATTGGGAGTGGTTTACGAAACTCCTCAAGTATGTACCGTAGTATCAAACTGACGAGAAGTTCAAAATATGAAAATTCATCATGGGACTGAATCCCGTGATTGGGGGAGAGGTTGATGTTAACAACCCAACCACTATGGAAGGGGTTGTCGAAAAGGCCATAAGGCAGTAACTGAAATTAAAAGCTATTTCTGCTCATAAAGAGGAGGTGCGGAAGAAAATTCCAAATCCTTCTTCAGCTTGTCTTGCGCCTAAGAAGGGACCACGGAAAAATTTTGGTAACAAAAATAAGTTTTCAGTTGATAATAATAAGAAGACAACAGTGAACAAGCCTACCGGGAATGCAAGGAATAATTTTGCAAAGAATTATAATAATGGGCAGAAGTCCTATGGAGGCCAACGTGACAATTTTAAGGTTGGAAATAATTCGGAGCCTAAGAAGGGACCAGTAGGAGGCTGTTATATTTTTGGAAAGGATCATTATGCAAATCAATGTCCCTTGAAGAAGGATCTTCGTAATCAGTAGCATAAGATACATGTTACAGTAGAAGACAAGCAAGATGAAAAACAAGTGACACTTATAGAAGTTCCTGGTAAGTTATTTGGCATACCTGTGACTATTCTTTTTGATACGTGAGCTACTAAATGTTTTATTTTTAGTAAACTCACTTCAAAAATTAAAAGAAAAGCTGGAAAAATGGATAAATCATGGACTGTACACTATGGTAATAATTTTGTTCATATAGTTAGTATGTTTCTTTTTGGGGCAATCCTTGACTTACCTAACTTTTCCACTAAAGTTGATCTCTATGTTGTACCTGTGGGGTCCTATGATGTTGTCATCATTGTTAATTGGTTATCTGAGCATAAAGCAAAAGTGGACTACTTTGAAAAACATATAGGATGTTTAGATGATCTACAGAAAACAATTGAGATTCAAGGTGTAAAGAGAGAAATTTTAGTCAGGAAATTGTCAGCTATGCAACTTAAAAAGGCCAAAAATAAAGTTTGTACCTTGTATGCAGTAAAAATATCTGAATCTGAAGAAGAAAACAATGATTTCATGAAACGATATCCATTGTTACAAAATTTTAGAGACGTATTTATGGAAGAATTATTGGGTTTACCACCCAAAAGGGAGTTTGAATTCACCATTGAGATCAAAACAGGTACAGAACCTATATCGAAAGAACCTTATCGAATGACTACCATAGAATTAGTCGAGCTTAAGGCTCAGTTGCAAGAATTTTTTTCCAAAGGTTTGATTAGACCAAGCATTTCACCTTGGGGAGCACTGGTGATATTTGTGAAAAAGAAAGATGGAACACTTAGATTGTGTATTAATTATCAGATGTTAAACAAAGCAACAATCAAAAACATATATCCACTTCCTAGAATTGATGATTTATTTGATTAGATGCATGGAGCATCGGTATATTCCAAGATAGATCTTTGATCAGGGTATCATCAATTAAGAATTAAAGATTAAGATATTCATAAAACAACTTTCTGGACAAGGTATGGACATTATGAATTCACGGTTTTACCCTTTGGATTAACTAATGCACCTGCCACTTTTATGAACTTAATGAATAACATATTTGAAGAATACTTGGACAATTTTGTGCTTGTATTCTTGGATGACATTCTCATTTATTCTAAATGTGTCGAGGAGCATAATGAGCATTTGAAAGTAGTCTTGGAAATTTTGAGAAAGAGAAGATTATATGGTAAGTTATCCAAATGTTCTTTCTTTGATAGTGAAGTTCATTATTTGGGTCATGTTATAAGTAAAGAAGGAATTGTTGTAGATCATTCTAAAATAGTGGCAATAACTGAGTGGCCTGCACCAAATAATGTACATGAAGTAAGAAGCTTCATGGGCCTTGCTGGTTATTATAGAAAATTTGTTAAAGATTTTTCTAAAGTGGTTGCACCGATAAATTTGTTGCAGAAAAAGGATAAGAAATTTGCTTGGGATAATAAATGTGAATCTACTTTTAAAAGTTTAAAAAATTAGTTGACTCTAGCACCTATTTTAGGTGTACCTGATCCTTATGGAGACTTTACTGTTGTAACAGATGCATCTGGGGAAGGCCTTGGAGGTTTTTTGTTACAAAATGATCATGTTATAGCATATGAAAGTAGAAAAATTAAGTTACATGAGTTGAATTATGCTCCACATAATTTACAGCTTGCTACCACAGTACATGCACTTCAAGTTTGGAGGCATTATTTTCTTGGTAGACCTTTTGAATTGAAAACTGATCACCTTGGGCTGAAGTACATTTTTACTCAGCCTAATCTGAATGCAAGACAACGAAGGTGGTTAGAGTTTTTGTCTCAATATGATTTTGATATAAGTTACATCAAAGGAATAAAGAATAGAGTAGCAGATGCTCTAAGTCAAAGGCAACACATTTCTACCCTTATAACATTAAGAACTCAGTATAAAGATGAAGTAAAAAGAGCAATGGAATCTAATTTATACTTTCAGCAAGTAAAAACAACGCTTGCTACAGATTCGATGAAAGGTATAAAGCTTTTCATTTCGATAATGAAGGAATCTTACGTTATGAAAAAAAAGTATACATACCTTTTCTTAATGATTTGAGAAATAAATTGTTAGCTGAATTTCATAATTCACCTTTTTCGGGACATCCAGGTATTACTAAAATGCTTACTAATATAAAACAACAATATTTCTAGAAGGGAATGAAAAAGGATGTTGTTAATTTTGTGACTCATTGTCTTGAATGTCAACGAGTGAAGGCAGAACATATGCACCTAGCTAGTTTATTATATCCCCATAGCATTCCGCAGTACAAATGGCAAGTAATAAGCATGGATTTTGTACAAGGGTTGCCTATGTCAAGAAATAAGCATGATGTTATTTTAGTAGTTGTTGATAAACTAACGAAAGTAACACATTTTATTGTTGGAAATCTGAAGGATGATTCTCCGGTGTTAGCTAAAATATTTATACACAAAATTTTATGATTACACAGAGTACCTGAATTGATTATATCAGATAGGGATCCAAGAATGACGTCAAGGTTTTGGAAAACACTAAATGTAGCTCTTGGAACTAAACTGAACTTCAGTTTTGCGTATCACCCAGAAATGGATGGACAGACTGAAAGACTAAATCAAGTGTTAGAAGATATGTTACGGATGTATTGTATGGATCAAAAGTACAAATGGGAAGAATATCTTCCATTAGTCAAATTTGCATACAACAATACATATCACGCTTCTCTTAAGATGGCACCTTTCGAGGCACTTTATGGAAGAAAATGCAGAACCCCTGTTAGTTGGGACAACATTGAGGATAGAGAGGTAATTGGGCTTGAAATCCTTACTAAAATGGAACAGCAAGTTAAAATGATTCATGAACACTTGAAAGAAGTAGTAGATAGGTAGAAAAGTTATGCTGATTTAAAGTGGGTTGACCGGAGATTTGAACTTGGTGAAAAGGTTTTTCTTCGTGTTAAACCGAGAAAGAGTTCTATAACTTTTGGCAAGGCTGCCAAGTTATCACCTCATTTTGTGGGTCCTTTTGAAATAATTGAGGTGATCAGGTCTGTTCTATAATTGTAGTGATCAGGTCTTTGCTTTCATCAGGGACTTCTTTATCCATGCATAAGTAATAGCCTTAGCACTTATCTCCACCGCACTTACCGTTTGTGTAGTCTAAAGACTTGGTGCTTTCTGCACCTCTTCTTTGGTGTGGGATTCTTCCTTCCTGTGGGGTCTTTCATTTTCCAAGTATGCACCCTTTTCAAATTTTGGCCTTACGTGAAGGAAAACCCTTGTTGCATCCCTTCCAGTGATTGACAATGTTGTAGGCTTCATCATTTGTATCTCATGGGAAACATATCTCTCCATGTATGCGCACTTCTTGGCATAGAATAACTTTCAGCAGAGCTCTTTGTGGTCTTGATCCACCTCACTAAGGTCAAACCTTAGTCTCTTGGCCTCTTTGAACCTATTCACCCCCACTTGGAAGTATTGCACAATAAAGGAGAAGGGTAGTTTGCACCATAGACCCATGTTTTCATCTGTTAACCTAAATCTATCAATGTAAAAATGTTGATACACTGCGAATTCTACCTCTCCTTTCACGATCCTAGATAACTTCTCTAGAATCCTCCATTCTTCCCTGAAAGCATCCCTCATGCGCTTGTACCACTTGTCTAAGTGCACCTTATGAGTCATTTTCATGGTCTCACAAGTTTATTTCGTGAACCTCTTCGCGGGTGAGGGCTCGTCTTCTAGGTACTCCCAAATGAACCTTTCCGGCCCATTGAGCACTTCGATCTCTGAGAAAACAATTGTGAGGAGGACATTTCTGAATAGTATCTTCCCGCCCTCTTGTGCACTGTTAATGATTTCATCCGTGATGAAAGGGGACAAGTTATAGATGGTCCCCTTAGATATTTTCTGGCATACATTTAGCCATGCCTTGTTCACTTGAGTCCATATTTCTTGATCATTGAGCTTGGTTACCAAGTGTGTGGCCATCCTCATCATAGGGTCTGGAATCTCTATGATGTCAAAGTATCGTAATCGTTTCTTGTAGTCATACGTGGCCACAATTTCCTTGATGGCCTTCATGTCACTTAGGTCATCATCAATGCTAACCCCCTAATAGATAAGGCATGTGAACTTGGAAATCAACCAGGGAGTTATGTGCATCTTACGCCCCATGAAATAAAAATGGTCTTCATGAACATGTGCCATTAACCACTGATAGAGGCACTCAGGTTTGCTAAAGTAGGGTAATTTGTAAAGTTACAGTAACCCTGCCTTCTCCAATTTAACTTTTAGTTCATCGTTATATATGGGCATGCCCTCTAGTGTCCTCTTGTTTGTTGGGTGAACCAGCTCCAAAGCCATTTCTTTTTCTGTCATGTAGGTGCAATGATCATAGTCACTCACAGTCATTTTCTGCAAATGAGACTCCCATTATTTTCCTAGAAATAACCCATCCATGTATTGCATCTATGCGTACCACTCTTCATTTGTGTTTGCGATGGTAACTGTTTGCTTCCCCTTTCCCTTGCCCTTCTAATTTTTAGGTGAGCAAGTTGCTTTCTTTGTTTACATTCTTTTGGTTAGGTTAACACTTCAAACGTCTTTTCCTTTCTCTGCTCTACCACTGTATCCAACCCTAATGCTCAATCTTGCAAAGAAACCCTCCTAAAACCATGCCCTCGCTGCCAAACCCTAACTCGAATCATTCTTACACAAGTTGACACTTCTCAACAACTTCCCCCATACATGTGTACTCCTTTCCTACTAGTTTGCGGGTATACTCTAGTCACATCCTCTTAGATTTATTAAATTATTCTTCACATAGATCGTTGTTGGATGCCCTAGTTTACGAGAAATATTTTCACTTTGTAAACGCAAGGTAAAATAATGAAGTTCCTGAATTTTATTTATAGCTTTTCCTTCTTTCCAACATTAAATTCTATTTTACCTACCACCGTACTTAACACTAAATGCATATTTTTCTGCCAATCCGGCCTTACGTCCCTTCACTTATGCATCAAATCTTGAGCGAAACATTCTATAACCTTATGGTGTGTAAAAAATTCATCCTGATAGAAGGCTCTTATGTGTGTGTCAATAGCACCGAAGGCACTTCTTTTTTCCTTCACCTAATTTTTTCTCTCGCCTACCTCATGTTGTTCCTATGATTTTCCCTCCTCTTTACGTGGTTTCTCATAAGTCTTATCCTAACACCAACCTTTTTCATTCAAATCTTATTCCATGTGCTTCCTTCATCCTTATGCACTTTGTGTCCATCATCTGGGCCATTCACCACAACTTTTACTACCAGTTCAACTTGTATTACGGGCCTATACTTTGCATCACTCCACCCCACACTAAAACAGATGTGTGGTCCTCTATGCATACACAACCTTCAAAAAGTAATGTGGCTATCAATGCCCAATGCACAAAACAAACAACATAACAAATGACGAGAAAGGAAAACACAAGAAATGAAATTACATAAAGAAAATTTTTAAACAAACTAGCAATATTGCCTTATTACAAACACCTAGAAGACCTATTTATAATAAGGCTTCAGCCTACTCCCATTAAAATGGCCTTGTAATCTCTTCCCATCGAGAACTTTCAACTAGCACACACTTGAATTAAGGATTTCTGAGATGATATAGGGCCCCAACCAATGGACTTTCAACTTTCCAGGATGGCACAAAAACTTAGAATCATATAACAATACCATCTTCCCAACCTCAAATTATTTGTTTTTGATGTGGTGGTCATGCCATGCCTTTTATTTATCCTTTTCATCCTTTTGACTCCACCTAGCTAATGATCGTCTCTCGTCCAATTTCATCAATTTTTAAATCCTTTCCTCTAGTGCTTGTTTGTTGGCCAATCCTCCTATGTGCGCTATATGCAGAGAAGGTAACATGAATTCAACGGGTAGGAAAACCTCTGCACCAAACACCAATTGGAGTGGTGTGGATTTATTCAACCTATTGTAGGTTGTCCTATACACCCATAGAACTAATGATACTTTATCATTCCAATCTTGTCTACCAATGTCATAAATTTTGGTCAGGGTATGACTTAGTATTTTATTAAATGGATTGGCAGTTCCATTTTCTTGTGGATGGTAAGGGGTACTCTTATGAGGAGCCACGATGAACTATTCTAACATAATCAGGATGTTCTCATTTAGGAAATGCATACCCTTATCACTAGTTAAGCTTAACAGGCATCCATACCTTGTAATAATATTTTCCCATAGAAACCTAGCTGTTGTACAATCCTTGGTAGGCAATGCTTCTATCCATCTTGTCAAATAATTTGTGCAAGTGATTACATAGTGTGATCTTGTCCTAAACGCTGCTAGTGAAATGGGGCCTACAAAATTTATGGCCCACTTTTCAAATGGCTCTGTACTTGGAATAGGGCACATAGGAATTTCATCCCTCCACCCTGGTTTTCTAGGGCACTGAGAATGATCACCTGCCTTGCAATACTCTTTGTAATATTGATATAGGGTCTCCCACCATAACCCAACTTGTAATATCTTGTGCGTAGTGGCATCCCCTACATAGTGTCCACCTGCACTTCCTCCATGTGCCTCCTCCATAATAACTAGGTTCTCATATTCTAGCACGCACTCGTGAAACACTTCATCATGTCCTAGCTTATACAAATCACCACTAACATGAAGGGTGCGGTGCGTATGGCTAACTGCTTCCTTTATAATGCTTTCATCCCTTCTAGTTGCACACCTATTTTTAGAAACACTGAAATATCCTATAAGTATGAGGGCACATGCCGTAACCTAAACAGTTGCGTGTCTGACATGGTATCCTTAATGCTTTGCGTGTCCTCTCCTGAGTCAATCCTAGACAAGTGATCGGGTCTAGAATTACTCTTTCCTAGCTTGACAACCACTGTGAACTCAAATTCTTGGAATAACAGGACCCATTGACATATGCACCCTTGTAGAATGGGATTGTTTACTAAGTATTTTAATGTCATGTGGTCCATGTAGAATACAAATGGTTTTACTAGTAGATATTGCCTGAACTTGTGCAGTGCGTAGATCATGGATAATGCTTCGTGATTAGTAGTGGTGTAATTTCTACTTGTAAAAAACAAGGGATGTTCAATAATCCCTTCACCATGTTGTGCTAGTACTACTCTGATGGTTGTACTAGAGGCATCCACATGAACATGGAAAGGCTTATCTCAAATGGGGAAACAGAGTATGGGTGATGTGATAATCCTATCCTTCAAAGCGTCGAATTCCCTCTATTGTGTCTATCCCCAATGAAATACACTCTTGTGTTTAAGTAATTCCTCCAAGGGTGTGGAGATCTTGGTATATCCCTTGATAAACTTCCTATAGTAACCCTTATGCCCAAGGAATCTACTCACGATGCTTTGGCTAGTTGGCCACCCTAAATCCACAATAGATGCAACCTTGGCAAGATCTACTAATAATCCTTCCTTGTATATGATATGTCCCAATAAGGTTCCAAATGGGGTAAAAAAGACACACGTCTTGATGTTTAGGGATATCCTCAACTACCGACACCTTTCAAAAATTAGTCTTATGTTATCACAATGGTCTTTGACTAGACCATACACAGTCCAATCATCCAAATGGACCTGAATAAATTTATGGATGAAGTCCTAAAAGGCTTGTAATACAATGCGTGAGAACACATAAAGCAAATTCTTCAACCGAAAAGGCATGACCCTATTAGGAAAAATTCCCCATTCATTGGAAAAAGTTGTCTTTCTCTAGTCTTCCTTTGCAATCCTCCCCTGGTGGTACCCTAAGAATCCATCCGTGAAATAGTAGACTTTGTGGCTGACCACTCCCTCTAAGATTTATTTAGTAAACATGGTTAGGAAGGGATCAATGACACATACTACATTTAGGTCTTTGTATTAAACACAGATCTTGATCCTTCCATCCTTTTTGATGTTGGTGACCATTGGGATTATCCATTCTGATTCTTCCACAACCTTAATGATTCATGGTGCGATCATTTTTTCTATCTCCTCCTTGACCTGTACACACAAATTTGGGTTCATCTGATATGGCCTCTTCTAGATTCAGTGTACACCTTCCTTCACTTTTATCCCCATCTGCCCCAAGGAATGGTGGATGCCTTTGAGTTCATGATACCCGTGAGGGAATAAATCCTGGAATTCATGGAACAGATCAATGATCTTTGAGACCTCCTTCTCCGACTAAAAGTCTCTAATGATAGCTTCCTTGGGTTATGCTTTTGACCCAATGTTAACCTTATTCATCTTTATGGAGTCATGGTAGGCACATGTCCTTTCATCAGTGCTATCTATAACATCATGCATACCTACACAGTGGTTAACATCTAGAATTCCCATTTCCTCTCCATCTATGACATAAACCATTTTTCCTTTTTCCTTATCTATGCATGCACACTCAAACTACATCTCCTCTGAATCATCCTCATCAAAGTGTGTCTCTAAACTGAGCTCATCTAGAAAATCTAGTACCCTGCCTTCCACCATGGAACTATCCCCCATCATAAGCCACTTGATCACTTGTAATGCCTTATCCATTGATGGCTTTGTGCTTTGATATTAAAAATCTTGGATGAGATCAATTGTTAGCTCCTACCAATTTCTTGTCTAGCCGCGTATTTCTTAGTGGATATACCATGCACGTGCACAATCTTGTAGTGTGGAATATAGATTATGCACCTCCTATCCTAGCCTTCTCACATGCTTGAATATGAAATGAAGTGGTCTCTTTACCATAGTGGTCTTAAATGACCGTGGGCACGTTGATATTGGAAAACATTATAGAAAACATAATTTTTACCTTGTGCCACTCTAGGAGGTTCTCTTGATGTGTAGCCCACCAGTGCACTGAAGTCCTGAGTAGGTTATAACTAAGAATCCCTCTTCTTTTGTCCTCATTTTTCCATAGATCTTCCATGTCCTGTTAGAAAATTTTTAGGGTATGTCCCTCCAGAGTATCTTGGCAACTTCTTTCTACCTAGGCACTTGAGTGAGCGTGCCTTGGTCACTCTTTTTACAAACCCCCTCAACTATCATCCAATTAACTCATAGGTCCCGTGTGCCCAATTTTCACATGCCATGCTTGTTGTATCACTCACAGAATGGGCATCTTCAAATTGGATAACTCCTTCTGTAGGGTGAATTATCTCCAGGTCTCTAATGGAGCGCACATAAAATCTATCAAGGACCTCTTCTCTCAAAGGTTCAGTGTAAGGCACTGAATTCCCATCCATCAAAGGGATATATCATTTGTTGAACCTTACGTTAGTGTTGTTCTTATAGCACCATGGGTGCCTAAGAAATGTTGGAAAATTGTGTGCCTCAGTGAGTGCCAAGACTTAGAAGTCTCTAGTAAACTTTCCCCCCTAAATGGTGATCACTGAATCCTTCAATACTCTAATGGGCATCATCTTAGCTTTGTTTTCCATAAACAACACATTCAAAGATGGCTATAATGGGGGCCTTCCCATTTTATTCCAAGCATCTAATGTAAGAATATTGACTTTTGATCATGTGTCAATCAATATGTTACTCAACAGCCAACGATCCACAACTGCATTCAGTGTGATTTCTTTATCATAGTCAAGGCTATGGGGAGGGAGGTTTGCATGTAATACCTACCTTTCGTGCTCTACTCTGGCATGTGGTATATTCTCTCATAGCCACTCTCCTAGTAAGGGAATAATATTCTCTTTCCTTAACATTTTACACACTTCCTTCACCTTATCCAGGTCCTTCTGGGGAGCCTCGTCATTCCTACTTTGCTCTTGCTTCCTGGACTACTCCTTTAGACAATGGAAAAATCCCTGCAAACTTCGAATGACATCCATTGTCTCTTGATACACTTCCTTCTTGTGGGAAGGGTCTGGATACTTCTCATGCACCACTTCTTCTCTTAATACTAGATTCCTTTACCTTGGTACTTCTTTGGCACGTATAGCCTCTACTCATGTTGTCACCAAAATAGGTTCTAACCCTTACTCATGCACCATTCTAGGAATCCACTGTGTGTCGGCCTTATTTATACTCACCATCCCATTTCCCTTTTCCTTCTAATTCTGTTGGCTCATGTGCTCAAAAAACTGAAGGCACTCCTCATACTTATGCTTCTTCTCACACCATGAGCACTGTAATAAGTCTAGACACTCACGCCTGTAATGTTCTATAGATTTATAGTTATAGCAGGTTCCTCATGGGATCTCACTTATTCCTCCTCCATGGTTACTGAAATGAAATAATCCTCTGCAAGAACCTATCCCATGCACCCCTCCATATGCACACCCTTAATAATGATGATCATCTTCCTTGGAACTACTGACAAGGCTGGTCGGGCACACACACTGATCAATGGCCTCATGGATTTGATCAATAAGCCTACAATCCTTAGTATCATGGGTCGTAGAGGTATAGATCTTGTATTAAGACACATTCTTCCAAATTACGCGCTGTAACAAGGGACATATACTTGCATCATGGTCCCCGTGACAAATTTCAAAATCTACTGTTATGGTGCGTACGAACTTCTGGGGGAAAATATCCTTGGCATGCCCCTCTACTTCACAATCTAACCACCAAAGGACACTACAAGTCCCATGCACAAATTTTACAGACAACTTCTCTAAATTCTTGGCCATTGCAGTCATTTGAGCCTCCAAAAAGAGGCTCACACTAGTATCAATGCTCCCAACTACCTCAGCATGTAAGGAAACATCTAAATCCTCGCGTGGGTCAGTGAATGTCTTATGTGACAATGCCCTCCTAAATGGAGTTATCAACCCTACAACAAACCATTAAGCATGTTGTGAAGGGTGAATGTCATATGACAGTTTTGACAAGAGATTTTTAAACCGTGCATCATACTCTACACACTCTCTACGATTCCCTGTTAGATCTCCTTCAAAGCGCTAATGCTCTTCTTCTCAAACTTTGGTATATAGAACTCTACTAGGAAGGATTTCTTCAATGCGGTGTAGTCTACCACTATTTGATATGGGTTGTACTTCCTATACCAGCTATGCGTGTGCCCTTGCAATGTTGTTACAAACTGACTTGTCTTCCACTCTAAGGTAGTGCTCGTCTTCACACACTATAGCAATTCACACCTGTACACATGTTCCATAGCATCCTCTATACCTTGGTAATCTTGCAAGTCTAAAGACATTTCAAAGAAAACCTGAGGAGGTGGTTGAGGCCCCTATTCTCCTAATCTAGATCCTTGGTTCCCTCTGTTGTTTCCTCTGGTGTTCCCTCCACCAAATCCATTAGATCCACTAGGTCATGTGCCTCTAGATCCACCAGTTCCACTCTAGATCCTTCTGTATTTGGAAATGGGCCTGAATTGGTCATTCCTAGTATCCCCAACATCCCACTAAACTACATGCCAATGGTCTGCGAGATTGCTCCACTAGCAGAAGTGTATCCAACGCCACTCCCAGACGTGTTTCCCAAACCTTATGTACTTGTACTTTTCCCAAATATTCCTCTAAACACTAGAATGGTATGTGTAACCATGGATGTTCCAAATGAAAAATTATATCTCCTAGGTGCCGATCTATCACTCCCACCGATACCAATTGGGTTATCAATACTTCTCCCTTGATTTGGAAAACCAAGCACTAGGGGTTGGTCGCCATATGGGTTCAGATGCACACCAACAGATTTTCTTTCTCCATGCGACAAACTCTCATCAGAAGCTGAAAGGTTCTATCTCCCATGCTTTCTAAGATGGGGTAGTAAAGATTGCTCAGGCTACACATCTTCCAAGTAAACTTCAACACCCTCTTGCAATGTCTGCCTCCATAGATCCATCATAATTACAACCTTGTGTTGTCTAGTCATCTCCCTTTCATGAGCTTCGCTATACTTGAGTCATCTTTCCCCCCTTTCATTTTCAGTTGTAATGTCTACCATCTTCCTCCACCCTAGCTTCCTCACCGAGTGCTCAGAATAGCTTATCTGACCATGGGGAATGCTTATAAACTCAAAGTAATGGCCAAAATTTTCATAGCTAGAGGAATAACACTAAAAAATGATCCTCTAGGCTCCCTCAGAAACTCGAACTCAATTTTTTTGGGTAATAATAGGTCTAAATGACATATTATAAGGTGTAACTAGCTAGTACTCCCTTTCACCAGTGATTAAAGCCTCTGATAGTCATCTTGGGTCCACATGCATGATCTATAGTACCAGCTTGATCTTGATGCGTATGTTGAAAGCCATTCATATAGCTCTACTAGGAAGAATAAAAATAATGTCTCATATAGCTCATGGTATATGTTCTCTTCTACCCATATACATGCATTGAACTTGGGTCCAGTGCTGAATCTTTGAGAAAACTCATCCTCCATGCTCTTGAACCATGTTTCAACACTTTCTAAAGTTAGGCACTCTATCATCACACATCACAAGGACAAAGGTGCATGCCATTTCTAACAACAAATTTGAAAATATGTACAGACAATGGAACCAATATGTAGTCATTTTTATGCCCTTTCAAAGAACTAGGAAATCCCATACACGTCAGCCTATCACCCAGCGGATGTTGGGCGATCACCTGAGGCATGCATGGGCACCGAGCCCTTCCTTTATGTGAGTTGTGTGATAATGAATTAGTTATGATAGAAACTTAAGTGAAGAGACTGTAAACAAACCATAAATTCATTTTAGAGCTCAGAATGGGATTCTAGACAAATGTATTCATTCAGAAAAGAAAAAATTACAAAACATAGATTTGAATCATAGCAGAAAGGAAATACACGAGGGTTTACACCCACTCATATGAAATATATATAAAACTGATCCATACATATATAATTAAAAATTGGAACCACATATATTCATATTAAGTATGTTGATAACCACATTACATTTACTAAGGCAATCACAAATCCATATAATAGTGTAGACTAATGTCATGCATCAGAACTAGACTTCAGCCCTTATTAGTAGAAAGAAAAATATTTAGATCCATCCCCTTGATATAACATACTCCTACAAATCATCTAAACCCAACCCATAGAGCTCTCACAGTATTCATGCATAGGTTCACCTCTTTTCATTCTCTATCTCTGCATCCATCCCTTTTCTTCTACCGAGCGTTTGTATATATAACCTTAGCAAACACCGCCATGCATTTCTGAAGTAGTAGATCGGTTTCCAAGTTTCTAAGTGGTCCTCCATCGGATCATGCTCCTTCAAATATGAGCTCTCCATTCTTCGCCATGATAAACTTCTAGAATATTTTATCACAAGGTATATTCCTTTTGTGAGTTCCAAATTTCTAGGATTACACCTTATCCCCTCCGTATGCATAGTCAGGCCATGATTTCTTTGTGTTCTTCCTTATATGAAAATAATGGCTAAATCCCAAAACCTTTTCTCTTCCTTGTGTGCATGCCACTGGTTCTACTAAACCCTCCTAAAACCCTATCATGTGCACTTTTGCCTTACACACCCATGTACCTTCTTGTACTGAACCAATATTTTAGGGGCCTAATAGCATGCCTAAATTATTTTTCTAAATTTTCTCTAAAACCCAAATTTTGATGAGACCTTATCTAAAAAAATATAAGAAACTCTATCCAAGGCCTTATGCATGTCAAATTTTATTTCGATACCAACGTTTTTTACTTTTATTGATGGAATTAATGCTTTCATGAACCATGATTACCCCATTCTGGATGATTCTTCCTTTTATGAAGCCATTTTTTTGTTTGGAGATAAAATCAACAAGCAAAGGTTGTAATCTAGAAGCAATAATTTTGGTAAAATTTCTGTAAACAATATTTTCTAGGCTGATGGGTCTGAAATCTTTGAAGTCTTTAGCATCCAACTTCTTTGGGGCTAACACAATGTGAGTATTATTCAGTTCCTTTATTAGATTTCTTGTTCTATAGAATTCATTTACAACTTTCAATCAATCTTCCGAGCATATATCCCAGCATTTTTTAAAGAAAATAGTAGAAAAACCATCCAGTCCTGGTAATTTATCTCCTTCAAGCACAAAATTGATAAAAACTACATAATAAAACACTAAATATTATATTGAAGAAGTTGAATTAATTCGGGATGTATTATCCATGTATGAGATTACAATATATAGAGTTTGATCTCCTTGATTCTAGGAGTCAATATTCATCCCTCATATCTCTCAACCCCTTCCTAGAATCTCTCAGATCTATCTTAAGGATATCTCTCTAATCCCTTTATTATCTCACACACCAAAATATCTACGTGAGTTGTTCTCACAACTCACCCAAACACTAATACTAAATATTACAACTATATTATTAATATGAGTTCTATAAACTCATTATTAATAATATTACAATTTATTAATAATGTCACAATATATTTGTAACATTAACTTCCTTCTTCATCTCTTCCATGGAAACAGGTTTTGTAAGACTTGTAAATCTCTCATTAGGGATAACATTATTTGGGATGGAACCAAAAGGAAAGAAGTCGTTTCTTTATTATAGCTATTACTTTCCATTAATAAATTTTCATAAAATTTTAGAGCTTCTACATTTATGTCATTTTGATCTTTTGTAATAGTATCATTTCCTTTGGATACTTTAGTGATTCTGTTATAGGCCTTGTGCTTAAGGGTGGTCATGTGAAAAAATTGTGTGTTCATATCCCCATGTTCATATCCCCATATTTCAACCATAGAGCTCTGGATTTCATTCTTGAAAATGTTTCCTCTCTATTGTTGATGTTGTGAAAATCAGAAAGCAATGTTTTTTCCAGTTTTTGATCTTCATAATTCATACCTTTGACTGAGATTTTTAATTCAAGATCTTCAAGTTGTTGTTTATAGCTCTTTTTTTGTTCAAAAATATTGCCAAAAAATTCTTTATTCTAGGTTCTAACTTGCTATTTTACATTTTTCAATTTCTAGATTAACCCAAATTATGTTGTACCTTTTCCATCCCAATGCCACAAATCTTTGATCTTATCCAGATGTCTTCATGCTCCAGCCACATTTTTTTGAATTTGAAAGAGTTATGTGATGGCTTGGTCCAGCTGTAAATATTTAGAGCAATGAGATTATGCTTTTTTCCAATCCTAGGTAATGAAGAGAGGTGAAAATTCTGACTCAAAATCTAATTAGCAAATATGAGAGCCCTATCTAATCTTACCTAGATCAGATTCTTACCACATCTTCTGTTAGACAAAGTGAATTGGTTTCCCTAAAGCTTAATATCCATGAGATTAAGAGAGGACACAAAATCATCAAAGTCACCCATAATAACTGAGAAATAAGAGATAACCCCATATTTTTCAATGGGGTTTAAAGGGGTGTTAAATCACCTGTTACCAACCAATTATAATCCTTAAAACTACTTCTAAAGAGTTTTAACATTTCCCATAATTTTCTTCTACCAGTAGCCGTGTTGGGAGCATAAATGTTTGAGAGGATCAAGATTGTGTCATTTTCAAGAGCATGAAATTTAATAGCTAAATGATTATGAAAAGTGATTCCAATTATTTGTGCACATAAGTCTTGTTGATTGTACTTGTGGGTTGCTATTTCATAGTGGTTACTTTTAGAAATGGGAAAGATTCCTATTTTTTCAGCCCAATCTAATGAAGATGCTCCCTCTTTTATTCAAGAATTTAAATGATCTTTCATTTGTAATAGCCTAATAAGAAGGGAACAATGGACTAAATTTTTTCCTACCTTTTTGGATGGTTTATCCCTTAGGTGGTTTGAAACACTAGGTGATAATGTTAAAAACTCATGGGATTTATTAACTAAAATTTTTCTTGAAGAGTTTGGTGAACAAAAAAAATATACAGACCTCATGATTGAAATAAAAAAGCTATCCCAAAGAGAGAAGGAGGAGATAAGGGATTATCATGCTCATGTTCTAGAGCTAAAGAGGAAGCTCGATGCCCAGATCTTAAAGGAAGAATTAGTAGATGGGTTGATGAATGGTGTGGATAATATCCTCTATAAGCACTTCATTTTGAGGATGAAGCCAGAGATCAGACAATGAGTGAAGTATGAATTCCCAGCGACCCTGAAACATGAAAACAATATTATAAGAAGGTAAGAAGAAATCATGGAAGAGGAGCCCAAATAATTTGTTATTAAGGCCGAGCATACACCAACACCTTTGGCCTAGACACCACAACCACTATTGGTGAGAAACAATACATCCTCTAGTACTTCCATTGAGTATGAAGATATCCTTAGGAAGATGGGCCAGTTAACTATTAATCTTCTTCAAGGAAAGGAATTTAGTTTCCAGGGAGGAGATAGAAGTCTAGAAAGAAATATATTTGAAGTTGTATGTTATGGTTGTTATAAAAAGGGTAATTATAAGTATAATTTTCTAGATAGATCTTCTACCTCTGGTATAAGAGATAATAATGCAGGAAAAGCACCTATGAATTCTTTGGATGTAGTAGATAGGAGCATAAATAATGAAGTAGATGTGTTTGTAAAAAAATAAAATAAAGAAAAAGATAACCAAGATGGAAATGATCCTAAGAATATGAAAGGAGATACTAGTAAGAAACATAGAAGAAGAAAGTTGGGTGTGCAAGATTTTTTTATTTCACAAGGGTAAGGACCATACTCCATCTTATAAGATCTATCCAAAAGGCCTACAAATATTACATATGGTCAACTTCTTGCTATGTCTTTTGAGAAGAGGTGGGAGCTGCGAAGTGGACTCAATACTCGATGAAGGAAGGAGGTTTAGGTCCCTATTTTTGAAGCAGAGGCGGATCCCTACACTCCACAAGCTAAGGAATTATGTAATGGTCTTTAAATTCATAATGTCTTAGTAGATGGAGGTGTTGCAGTTAATGTAATGATTGATTCTGTAATGAATATGTTGAGTTTAAAAATTTATCACCCCTCAACACTTATGTTAATTTCATTAAACAAGGTAAAAACTAAACCAAAAGGTGTTGTTTCAGATGTGCCAATATTTTTCATGGGTGTTGTATGTGTGGTAAACTTCTAGGTGATGAAGAATGGTATTTTTGTGTACCAAATTTTATTGGGAAAGCCATGGTTGAGGATATTTCATGCAAAAAACTACTAGAATGAAGGCTTCATGACACTTGGACATGACATAGAGAAGGTGAAGATAAACGTGATCCCTTGACATCATAAGGCATAACTTGTGGATTCAAGTGATGAAATTGATGATTGGACATCCTCTGATTACTCTAGTACCATTGAAGCGGACATAATAGATGAAGAAAGTGAGGTTGATGAGTCCATCATGGATATCCTTCCAGTCACACTGAATCATGATTCCATAAAATTATCTGAATAAGAAATTGATGATCGTCTCCAACAAATAAAAATTAGTGATGTTGTGATGGAAACTAAGAAGAAATCCTACCTCCAACTCTTTACAAAGCACATGCACTTATTCAATTTTGATTACAAGGAAATCTGCCAAGTAAGTATGGTAGATTGTGCTAAGCCAATAAAGTAAATTCCATATAGAATGAATCCTACTTTTTCAAAGACTATAAAAGATGAAATAGATAAGTTGCTTGATGCAGGATTCATATTTGTTGTGTAGAATTTAGAATAGGTTTCTCCCATTGTGATCTCAATAAAAAAGAATGAGAAGCTACGTATTTTTGTTGATTACATGAATCTCAAAAAGGAAACAAATAAATATCATTACCCTCTTCCATTCTCATATTAGATCTTGGACAAAGTAGCTAGCCATGATTGTGATAGTTTTGCAAATGGCTATAATGTATATAACCAAGTTTTTATAACGAAGAAATATAAGATGAAGACTACATTCAACACTCCTTGGGGAAAAATTTCTTAGAGTTATTTTATTTTGGTTCTGTAATGCTCCAGTAACATTCTAGTACTTGATGAATAGCATTTTTGAACCCTACATTAGAAGCTTCATCAGAGTATTCCTGGATGATTTTTGCATCTATAGGAGGAAAATGGACCACCTGCACCAGATGGAGAGAACATTTCAAAGGTTAGATGAAGAAAAATCCTCACTAAACCCTACAAAGTGTGTCTTTAGATGTTCTAAAGGTGTTTTGTTAGGGCATGTTGTATCCAAAGATGGTATTGGTACTGATCTTGATAAAGTTTTAAAAATCAAAGAGTTACCATTTTCTATGAATAGAAGCAAGTTGAGATCATTTTTAGGCCATGTGGGTTACTATAGAAGGTTCATCAAGAATTTCTCAAATATTACAAAATTGCTAACCCAGTTCTTGAAGAAGGATGTTACTTATGAACTAGGAAAGAAGGCACATAAAGATTTTGAAAAACTAAAGGAATATTTAGTGTCTTCACCTATCTTAAAGAATCCAAACTGGAGCAAGCCATTCATTGTGTATATTGATGCTTAAGATGTAGCTTTGCAAGTACATAAGTGGGATAAAAGGATTCATGTAAAATTGTGGGCATATAAGGAAAAATCAAAGTCTGCAACAAGATACTCCCCATTTAAGTTTTCTTATGGCATTCATCTAGTTCTTCCTATTGAGTTTGATATTCCCACTAAGAGAGTTATGAAAAATGAAAGGATGGATGAAAGCAATTCGGTAAAGGAAAGGTTGGTACATCTTCATTTGCTAGAGGAAATGTGAAAAATATCAAAGGCTACAAGTTATAAGAAGAAAATGAAGAAAAAGGAGTATTTTGATCAAAATATCCTTTGGTCTTAAGTTTAGGTGAATGACTTGGTCCTAGTATATGATTCCCGATATAAAAATAGAAGGCATAGAAAAATTCTTCACAAATGGATGGGGCCCTACCGAATAGTATTTGTACATGAAAATGGTACATATCGACTGGAGGAATTGGATGGTACTCCCATTACAAAATGGATCAACCACAAAAATCTTAAAATTTTCCAGGCATCGACTTAAGATTATCCATAGTAGTCTACTCTAAGGATGGAGTAGAAGCTAGGGAGGGGGAAGATGTCGACACTAAAATTTCCTTCTATAATTTCTATTTCATTAATGCATTTATTAGGAATAGGATGTTGTTAAGTATAATTAGTAGTGACATCTGATAGAAGATAATGATGCTACTAGTATGGTGCCACCAACAAAGTATAGTACAGTAATAGTCAAAGTACAATAGGAATGTTGAGGTAAAAAGTAAATATTTTTTGTAAGTGGTATGGTAATGTTAAAATGTCAAAATTAGGGTAAGTAGAGAAGTAGGGTCTACATGATTGAAATTAGAAATATTATATTTGTAATAAGGACAAGGAGTGATGTCATAAATATTTTGTGTATTTTATTTGTAAATAGTATGAAAAGGTATATCTTATCTTAAAAGATAAGTCTATATGTAAAGGTAAGAGTTTAGGCATGGAATATGATTGACCAAAAGAGATTTCCTATATTATGTTAGAGATAGGGTGGATAAGCCTAAATTTCTATAAATAGAGAGGCCACCCACTCTCATTTATCATGATATAAAGTTTTAATAATTATTTGATGAATAAAGGATTCATTGTGAAGGTGTGTTAAGGAAGCCATCAAGATAAGTAATTGTGAAGTTTCTCCCATAACTATTGTTGGAAAAAAAGTGGAGTTGGTAACACTTGGACTAATTCATGAGAGAGATTATAACAATTTCATGTTAATAATGTATTTCACAGGTGTATTTCAGATTTTTCATCATTCTTTTATGTCATAGTCTGTGGTATTCTTGTGTTATGTCTGTTATTGTGTTTCTAGATTACTACCACCAAACCAAAAGTTGTTCATTGGTGAAATAATCATAGCACGAGGATTTCCCGATGAAATATTATCAGAGTTCTGGATTGGTGTTAATAATATTTCCCCCACACGACTTATGGATATCTACAATAGGCACCATTCAGAATTACATTCTCAAATGCCATACCAGTAGGAAATGCAATGTTTCCTGGCTTTGTGCCTTCAACTCCATATCAAAACAATCAAACCCCTTACATACACATGTTCTCTAAATCACCACAGGGGTATATGTACACTTACCTAGGTCCATATGGTCAGCCAAAGGGGATTCCATATGCCCCAAAAAAAATTTACATTGTACCATTTCAGCAACCAATGCAACCTCCACCTCCTAGACAAGGACCTTCAGTGGTTGAAACATATATAATGGGGACCTATTCTGGATATCTTAAGGAGTCTCTAGAATTCTCCATCCAGACTATCATGTTCCCAAGATGCTTTCCCAATATTCCAAAGTTAAAAGGGGAGGGTAATCCTAACGCTGACATCAATGTTTACGTAACGTCCATTTAAGAGTTTCTCCCATGGGATGCAGTTGCTGTGAAGATTTTACCTAAGACGCTAGAAGGTATCACTCTCAATTGGTACTATAGGATATCGAAGGCTTAAATACACTCCTTCAAGCAACTTGTGTCAAGGTTTATTAAGGATTTTGATATGAAAAAATTGTTAAGGACATGAATAAGAGATTTCCTTCATATCACACAAGAGCACAATGAGTCTGTTTCCCACTTCATTCAAAGTTGGCGATAGGTTCTCTATTCCTCTGCAAGTGCTCTAAACATAGATCATATGGAGCTTTATGATTTATTCCTCCACTCCCTCAATAGAGAGATAAAGGAAGAAGTTCAAAAGTTCTTGCTAAGGAGCTACGATGAGGTGTTATAGGGTGCTCTTTGAATTGATCAAGAAACCATTGATAGTGGTCGTAAGACTTATGGAACAAATGGGAGGTTAGTCACTCCTAACCAAAATAACCCCAGTTACTTCAACAACACAAACAATAATCAGGGATCAAAGGTCCTTAATAAGAATCATGGGGTTACAATTGACGGTGTTATCAATCAGCCCAAGAAACCCAATGTTGTTAGCTCTCCCAATACAAATACTACCAAAAATTAAAAAATGGCAATAATTGTAGAAATAATAACTTCTCGCCCTCAATCAATGCTGTGGATTTTAATCATACTCAATAGTAACAAAAAAAATAGAAACATTAGCCTCAACAACCAAGATAAGCACAGACCCAAGGCCCTAATTTGTACCCAGGTGGGTATCTAAACCAATTCCAAAACCAAGGGTAGGGGTTCCAAATTTTAATTATAACAATCAGCTATTGAACAAAAAATATAATTTCATATTGCAACAAAGTGCAAATAAAAGGCCTTGATATTATGATCCTAGTTTTTAATACAATTTCCATAGGGTTCGTGGGCATGGTGCAAGAACATGCCGCGATTGTAAAAAATTTATACAACATTTACTGTAGGATCAAAGACAAGTGTTTTTTGACATGTTTTTGGAAAACCCAACAACGTCAACTCATAACACTAATAAGGGAACGATATCCCACAGAACATACTGCTTATGATCTTTAGCAATCCTTTTCCCATATGTCAAATAGATGGTAGAATAGATCCCAATGGTACAAAAAAATGAACTGCAATAGGAACCAATAATCATGAAGCCTTAACTTTGTCAAACTCGTAGGTAGCACATCGTTTGGATGGTCACCAACAAACAAAAATTGTGGGATTAGTAGAGTTGGACACCAAACCTCAAATTAACAATACCACTAGAACCAAATATTATTCTTCACAACCTATCCCAATCTACCCGACTATATCAGATGCCATTCATGAAACACTAGACAATCCTGTAGGAGCTTATGACTTGATCAATGACCTAACCAAAACCTTCTCTCAAATTTCCTTCTTGAATTTGTTAAATAATTTCCCTACTCAGAGAGCCGCTTTATTAGAAGCACTAGGTTTTGGGCATTTTATTAATGTGTCCCCTCCTCCAGAAGCATAGATAAACCATATAGAATTTTATTTTTATCCTTCACCCAGAAACTTGAAACAAATGTTGGATTCGTATTTGACATTACCAATTGGGATTAACTTGGAGAAGTGTTTTGCAATAACTTTGAGGATAAATTATATCATTTATCATTAGTGGAACAACTAACTACTATCAAAAGAGAACCACAAGAGTTCATGAAATATTTTAACTACATATTTAAGAGGATTTTGGATAGAATTCCACAAACAGTAAGATCTAATCCTCAGTATGCTTTCTTGTATTATCTAATAGCTTTGAATTGTAACATTTTAGTAATAATACAATAAATGCATGGGAGGAAACTACGTGATACTTGAGACATAGTAATCAAAGTTGGAAACAATACTATACAAGAAGGGAAAATATCTCCAAGCCCTCATATGCCCATCTTTCCAAATATTACTCCTTCCACTTCCTACTAAGTATCTATAATAGCTCTAATTATAATGCCTAATTATTAGCCTTTGAGCCAAATCAATTTAATTCCAACCCAATCAAATGATTTATAACAGATAAAAGGAATATTAAAAGAGTTTGGGAAAGAGATATTTTATGTAAGAAAAAGTCAGTGTTTAAGTCCCTAGTATCCTCCTAACCAGTATAAATGACCTCTTTTTCAACAAGATTTGTAAAAAAAAAGTTTTCTAATGTCAAACCCATCCAAATGGTTAATGCAAATGCTCCTAGCACATCCAAAGTAATCATTCTAGTCTTGAACAATCTTATCCAAGATTGTGATTGGTGTTATCCATGTAATCATACCCATAATAAAAACACAATCTTCAATGGTATTAAAAATCAAGCACTCATGGTGCAAATAACCACTAGTTCATTAGTTGAGGCACAACCAAAGCAAGAGGTTTCAACAAAGATGGTATAAGGAGATGCCACATTCCTAAATTTGTAGGAAAATAATTTTTGTGGAATAAATTATCTTAATAATAATAAAAATCAAAGTTCTTCTTCTGTGGCAAAAAACACAAGGTCAAATAAAAGAGTACTTGAAGTGGAGAAACCCACTAATAAGAGAAAGTATCAGTATCCTACAATATTAAAAAATGTTGTTTCATCTTTAAATTGGAAAATCAATCAAAGAAGTCAACCTATAAAAGCCCAAAATTAACAAGAGATTCCTATCCCCATGAAATTAGTGTAAGAAGGTGGTGTTGTTAGAAAATTACAACAAAATTTTAGTACTCCATGTTTTAATATCCTTGATCATATGAAGCAAACCAAATATAATATGTCAATGTGGGATAGTTTGTCTCTCCCCAGATAAAAACACCTCTTGCAAGATGCATTATATAATATCACTCTCTTATTCCAACCATCAAAAGAACCATCCAATTTTGTACTCACCAATACACCTGATATAAAATAAACTCAAGAAAACAAGAGTTTCAAACCACCTACCTTCTATGTTTCATTGATCATAAGTTAGCATCTAGTTCACATATAAATATGATTCATTATTGAGCCTCTAGCTCAGTTATTCCCAAACAAGTTATCGATAAACTCAGTGTAGATTACGGACATCTTTCTAAAGGATTATTTTGGATTGATGGGACATCAGTAATCACTCTCAAAGTTATTTGAGGATTAAATTCAACCTTGTTTGTATTCTTAAAGTTCATCATTCAAAAATATGTTTTTATCATTGATCATCCTCCTCTCTTTTTGCAGACACCTAAATCTAGCAACATAGTTTTAACACTAAAATTTCACTTATCTTATTTTCTATCATTTGATTATAGTTATAGTATTTTTTTTCTAATTAGCTAACAATTCCTTCCATCTCGTTTAATTAACGATACTTTTTTAATTAACTAGTCTTCCCCCTTCATTATGGATGCAAATTAACACTAACTTTTTAGTTATAATCCTATTCTAATTATTTAATTAATTGACTAAATATTGATTAATTAATCCCCCTAATAATAATTTACCCTCTTATTGGGTCATTCCCCATCTCTGATCCTTCACAATCCATTAACTTCTCTCCAATTGGCTTTTACAAGCCTAACTTGGTCTATTAATCAATCTAACTAATTCATTTAAATCCCATCCAACTCACTTAAGTTGGAAATATATAATTAACTTCCCATAATTATAATCAATCCCTTCTAAATCTATTTAGCACTTGTTAATCCATAAAGTTATTTTATCCCACATTCATGAGGATAATAGTTTCTCCAAATTAGAAAACTATATATATAATCCTACCCGCTCCTTTCAAATGTTACACCTTTACACCCCATGTCCTTGGTAAGACATTAACATAAGAGTAAAAAATTTCACAATTGAAAAGCTTATTGATCCAACAACCCTTTTCCATTTTCTACTTGGTAAGAGTAGTAAGAGGAGAAAAAAAATGGAGATAAGCCATATTGGTGAGACGTTCTCCTCTCCCTTAGGGAAATCCTTTGAATTCACGTCGATATGTGTGGATTGCTTAAGGAAGTATCAACAATCCAAATCCCATCAGAAACATCAAAGGATGGCTTGCATTTTATGTTTTTAATATTAGATGCATTAGTTAAGATTTTCTTTTTTTTGCCTTTATCTTGACATTTATGTTAGATTAGCTTAGTTATTGAATCTAATTGGTGCTATATTATATTAAATTATTATCTTATCTTATTTAATTTACATATATGTGGAATTTCTGGCAGGAAACCCCCTTTATCTTACACACATCTAGATTATGTAGAGTTTTATTTTGCATAATAACCCTCTCTTTTTGCATATTTTTAATTAACTGATGTTTCTTAAAATTTTGTGTTGCATTGACATGTGCAAAGTGTTTATTATAGGAAAGAAGGAGGAAATATGCTGCCAAAATTGGAGCTCAACATCGAAAAACCATGATTTTTGAATTTTTTCCCATTTTTTCCAAAAAGATAAAATTTTGGTGTTGTTGTTGGCCTTCAGATGTTACCATTTAAATTACTTGTGTCTACTTTAATTTATCTACATTTCTATTAAATTTCACGTGCTAGCATGTATGCATTATATGTTTGTGTTTGACTTCACGCACTACCATTTTGTATATCTATGTTAACATTCACTGGATTTATGCTAGCATCATGTGTTTTTTGTTATCTATCTATGCATAGAGACTTCATGCACTATTGTTTACTTTGCACACATCTCTGTTTACTTACACGTGCTAACACCACTATTCACATGCTAGCATCATTATTCAAACTCTAGCTTCACCTTTTCATGTGTCTGTGTATTATGTCATTATGTCTATTTTGTTTGTCTTTGTTAATATTATCCATCCACATGCTAGCGTTCACTGCAAGCACTAGTGTACTATGACATTTTTTGGCTCAAAATTTGAGGTTTTTAGAGTTTGATTTATTTTTCTCTACTATATTTATAAGTTTACAGGTTTCTAACTTGTAGGTTTTTTTATTAAAAAATCAGATTTCTAACATAAGTGCTTTGATTTAGTTTTATTAGCCATCTCTTAAGTTGGATTGAATGTCATGTATGCTCTTCTCTTATGCTTTCAAGTGACATTGAGAAAAAAATGGTTTTATCCTTATTCTAAAATTTTGGTTACAAACACAAAATTAATCATTTACATTGTTTAAAAAATTAAATTTTGAAGGAATTTACGTTTTTTAGTTAAGCTTTTTTTTTCCATTTTTACTTAGTTGGATTCAACATTGTGTATGCTCTTCTCTTGCATTTTTGAGTGACCTTGAGAATCAAAAGTAACGTGATCCTCTGTTTACATGAAGAAACTACTAAACACTTTTTTGTAGGACCAATCGGTCATCAAAGAAAGGAATAAAAAAAAACTACTGAGTACATTGTGTACATGTTTCAAATGGAGTGTAAAACAACATCAAGATCAAGATAAAAAATGTGTCATTCATTCACACTGTAATTGCAAGTGTGACTAAGAAGGATATGACTCAATCACTTTAAGTGTGGGAATTATCTTGGCATAAGCTATAAAAATCATTATGAGGATTACCATAGGAAACCCAAAGTAGTCAGCACATTGAGGGAACTGGTTGACAAAAAGAAAAGTTCCCCATCACCTACTTGACTAGAAATTCCCATGAGGAGTGATAAATGTTGTCCATATGAGGCATTTTTCATTAATTATATTGTGGGGTAATGTACCTTTCTCTAGGATTTATTCTAGAAAAGTGCACATCTCTCTGACAAGTTATTAGCGAGTGTTGAGAACAAAATCCTAGGGAGCCATTTAGAATCAGGGCCAACTTGACGATATCCAAATTTGTGGTTCAAAGAGGTATTACAAAGAAAAAATTTCTTGGATTCATAACCTTGTTTTTTGAATAAGGTGAGATTCCATTAAAATTGTTCCTCGTGTATGTTTCATCACAGATCATACTTAGAAAAAATTCCTCAAATTTTAAACCTTGTTGTTCGAACAAGGTGAAACTATTCTAAAGTTATGCCAAGTACTTTTCATCACTATTCATACATTCCCTTGTTATTTTCATAGTATTTGGTCAAAATATAACTCCTCGAAGTGTTTCCAAAATTATGTCTACCACTTTTGCACCCACTTATATAAGTTTTTCTTTAAAAACTTGATTTAATTGTTTAAAGTGTGTTGGTAAGTATTCATTTGTTTGTGGTAGTCTTAAACAAAAAATAGGACATTTCACCCATATGATCGTTTCCTTTCACTGTGATTTTGCTGCTCACATTATACCAATCCCTTCTCGATGCTTCTATCTTGTTTCTGTAAAACTTGATCTAGGTATTTACATTGTGTTGTTATGTTTCTCGTATTATATCAAACCCCTTTTGGTTCTTAGACATTCTTTTCCTAAAAACTTGATTTGAGTCTTGGAGGTACGTTGTTACACTGCTCACATTGTACCAATGCCTTTTTGAAACTTACATCTTGTTTCCTTAAAACTTGATCTAAATATTGAATTTTCATGGTTACGTTGTTCACATTGTAATGATCACATTTAATACTTGAAGGCTTGTTTTTAATTGGTTTAAGTTTAAAACTTGTATCATTACGTTATTCATATTTGAGTGGATCCCTTTATATATCCCTTGTTACACATCTATTACTTGCTAGTCGTGTCATGGAACCTCAAAATCGGGTAGGATATATGAAGTGATTCCCATCCTCTTCGAAATATGATGTTTATTTCTTCTAAGGAGGAACAAAATCTTGTTTACCATAGTGCTACTAAGTGGGAGATACCTCAAAATCCCTTTATAGATTCCTCTGCTCATATAGACAACTATCTATTTCAAAACAAGTACCAAACCTTATTTCATCTTATAGAGTTAGGGGCTAAATTTCCCTCTAATTTTGATCCTACTTTCCTTTCTCACATGATCAGAATGAAGACTAGAAATCATCCTCCACCTCTTAGGATGGATAAGGACATTCCAAATCATGAACAAGAATCCATTTCCATTCATACAAGAGGTCATGATGAAGATGTAAATGTATCTTCACCTAGATATGATAATCATATACCTTTTGATAGGACAAATCCATTTGATAAAACAAAGGATGAAATTTCCCTAAGAGAGGAATTACCACATAAGACTCAAAATGATTTCACCACTATGCAATGAAAATTTAAATCGCTCAGTCGAAATATATCAACGTTAGCTTCTCACATCTATCAAGACACTAGTAGATCTCCTAGGACTAAAAAAACCATAGTCACTTATGTAGAAAGCTACATTGAAAAAAATAGTGGCGAAGCCTTCAAATCTAACCACACTTATATATCAGAAATGTCATTGTGCAGATAAATTTTTGACCAAGAATGGAAGTCTATGAAATATTACCTCATTTTTCTATAAGAAGGTAATGAAGAGTGTATCCAAAAATATCAGTTAGAAGAACTGTGCCCTTACCCCTTTGACCGAGAAATATCAATTAGAAGATTGATTTCCAAAAAACCTCTAAAATATCTAACAAATAGTTGGGAATATACAAGGATAAAAATATAGAAAATAATCTAGATTAAGTTCAATCCTCTCAAGGAAAAAATACCAACCATGTTATCGGTCAAACTTATAATCCCTTTGATTCCCTCATTGGCTATGTCCATGCCATCAACACCCATATCCATACCATCAAAATAAAATCATATGAGTATGTCATTACAACCGGATGAGCTCATCTTATTTTCCCAAGACCCCCTTTGTGTACTCCTTCGGATGCTCATTCTAATCTACTGGAACAACTTGAGAACACATCCACCAATATTTCTATCTTGGACCTTCTCAAAATATCTAATGTTCATAAGGATATCCTTTATAAATCCCTTTAGGAGTCAATAGTTCCTTTTGATATTGATGTTTTGTGCTTCTAATGCTTTATTGCACAAATCTCCTCATCCAAACACATAGTTTGTATCCAAAATGGGATTCCAATGGATAATTAGACATACAAATTTGTCCTATATATAGAAGTGATCATTACTCATAAAAATATTAAAATGGTGCTTATGGACAAAGTATCCAGTCTCAATATCTGCACCATAAAAACTGTGAAACAATTGGGACACATTAAGATGAGCTAGAGCCTAATGTGATCAATATCAAGGCATATGAAAATGCAGAGAGAAATTCTTCTGGGACTATCACTTTATCCACGGAAATTGGACCTATCACATGAGATATAAGGTTTTTTTTCATTGACTTGGACCTTCCCTACAATAGTTTTTTTGTTCGCCCATGGATACATGCCATACAAGACATTCCTTCAAGTTTCGACCAATGTATCAAGCTCCATATCCAAGGAGAAGAACTTACCATACCTGGTGACCCACAACCATTTTCTCATTGCAGAGCATTAGCTGGTTATTATTAGGTTGCCTATGTATGTCCTTCCATTTAATTGTTGTTTTACTTAAAATCATAGGCCCTCACCTCTCGAATCTATCCATATACCCTTAAACCACATGAAGGTGGTACTTCTACTACTATATCCCCATTTTCTTCATGGGAAATGAAAACCCTTGATAATAGCTATGGAGAATATGATCTTCAAAAATAGTTTCTTGTGTCAGATATTCCATTATCTCCTAAAACATGTGCTAGGCCTAGCTTCTGACCAAAAATAGAGAAGATTCCTAGCACTCTTGACAAATTTACTTATGGTTTTCTTTTAGCTTATGAAGTATTAGGAAATACTTCCACATCTCAATCTCCTGATGAATGGATGGGATCCTGCTATCAATCCCCTGAATATGGCATCCCTAACAAGATTATGTATGTCATAGGCTACCAAGGATATGGATGCAGAAATAAAGAACAAGGCTTGCGGGAACCTCTTCTTAAACATGACAAGATCGAATGATACAAAATAGGTATTTAGCCCTATGGGTCTCATCCTATAGAATTCAATGTCACCTCTTCTAAACATGAGGATAGTTATTCTAGTTATAATAGCAAAACATAGTCTCTTTATACTCTTTACGAATACCTTTCCTCAACGAACTTGTTTTCTCATACGGCCATTTTGACCTTATCCCCTATGTCCTATAAATAAATATTAAACATCCATACCTCATTAATTAGGGCCAAAAAATACATATAGTGATTGATATTTTCAGAATGAGGAATTTATTGGAGAGTTTATGGGGATCCATGATGATGTTCATTTGGGAGATCATAAGAAAGGATTTTCTATTGACCTTGATACGTATCCGTACTTGGGAGAGGAAGCTGATTTTTTTTGTTCAACAAAGAGAAAAGGAGGTAAAAATACCTTATTGGAAACTAAATACTAAGACATCTAAGTCCTATAGTGAAAATATCTTTGAGACACTTGCGGATAAACAATATGCTTAATCCAAATTAGATGATCTTGATAGCCATCACACTGGTGAAAATATTATAGAGACACCAATTGAGGAAGAAATTAATATCCCTCAAAATGATATGTTGGGATGATGAAATGTAGCTTAAATACTGAAGGTGAATAAGGATTAGGCACACAGACACAAGATGTGTAGGTGCCCACAGAAGAATAGTGGAACAAGGCATGCATAGGAAAAGTGAGGATTCAAGACAGCCATTTTTAGTATAAGGCTAAATATAGACATGGAGTGTAGAGCACATATTTTATGAAGACTTGAAGAGAAGGCATGGCCTATTTCAGACAAGTGAGATATCAAGCACCATGCATAGTTTTAGACTATTAATAGGATTGGACTGCTATTTATTGTTAGATAACCTATTATTAGTAAGATTGCATGCTTTTGTATTTATCTTGTAGCAATGTATGGCTATTCTTAGCATGTAGCCTATTTTGAGGATGTATAGGAAGTGAAGGGAAAGCCCCCACCCCTATATATGTATGATCAGCATACATTGGTATGATATTTTTTTTAATAAAGTTATGTTGCTAGTTTATGGGCACACGTAGCTTATGGTGACAATGTTATGTATGTATGAAGCTTCTCTATTTTATAGGTACATAATATAATGGATCTTTGTGGCTGGATATTGGTTGTAAACACCTCTTTACTAGTTCGTGCATGGTGGATTTAATTTTGATACTTATATGAGTTATTCTTAGGCTTATGATCTAGATCTAGCTTATATTCTACAATACACTTGAATGCTTATTATGAATCTAGAATATATATATATATATATATATGTTCATCATCTTAACTACTTGATAGAGTTTGCATAAAATAGGGACCCGTACCCTTGCATGCTTTGTGTGAGTGCTCAGGTTATTCGTGGGTGATGTGCCAACATGCCTTGGGATTTTTATGGGTAAAATAAGACTACATTTTGGCTCCTTTGTTGGGACCTCTTTTTGAAGTTGTTGCAAGGATGGTACATTATGGAGACATACCGAATAATTTGGACATTGTTGAGGATTGGGTAGAGAATTTGGAAGATGATTCTGCGTAGAGATATAACAATGGACCTGAATTTAATGCAAGCATGTCAGTTGAGTAGAATATATATCACAAAATTTATGAGACATTATTTTCCTATTTTCCCATAGAGCTATATGATAGGTTGGTAGGCTATGCATTAAAGAGGAATTGGTGTTATAGAACTCTTGTTTGGACGTAGGAATATTATTAGAACTTGCATGATGTTGATTTACCTTGGAAATGTGTTATAGACCACTAGTGGAGTGGTGTTTACAACAAATATATATTGGAGTATGATGTGTCTACTTATTCCTGTGATGAGGTAGCTGAGTTCCAGTTCTTGTGTGATCCTAGAGGATCTTATCTATGCATTATCCCCTTAGTGATTAAGATATTTATGGTGAATCTAGCTTTTGAAGAGAATCATGTGGCTAGTTAAACCTCCTCTGTGCATAGGGGTAGGAACATGTGTGGTGAAGGATGGTGGATCCTACGGAAGATCAAGAAAGAGAACAAATTCAGCATAAGTATAATGAAGTGTGAGAGAGGTAATTAGAAAATAAGCATATCACTTAGGATTCGATGGAGTTGTAGAGGTAGGTGGTACATGAAAGATTTGAGGTTCACGTAGAGGAAGTGGAACCTGAGCATCTTGTACTCCCCCATTTAGGAAATTGTGGAAGAGAATCCCCCTCACCTTCTAATGAGAATTTGTAGGAAGAAGAAATATTAAGTTCCATAGGCATGCATCTGATACCACATGATGACTTTTCCCTTACGCATAGTGCTCCAGTTTCTAAAACAGTTAGTAATAATGAGGTTAGCAGTGGTAATAGAGTAGAAACAAGTAGATATCATTTCCCTTTGAGTACAAGAGTAAGTTAAGAAACAAAATCATCTATGGCATCACAAGTGATAACATCCTTGTTAGGGTCGATTAGAGGTATAATTTTTGGTGCATCATCAGGATAGAGTGTGGGTGCACAAAACTTTGGGAACACATCTGGAAGTAGCAAAAATTCGTAGACCATGGGGGTTCACTTTAGTTCAATGGTTAGTACATAAGGCAAAACTTCCTCTAGTTCAATGCCCACAGTAGGAGGAGGACCAAGAGGATTTGGAGGTTCAGAATTGAGCAGATCTAGTGGTTCTATAGGTGGAGGGAACACAAGAGGTAATACAGGATCTGGATCTGGTGGGCATGGTCCACACCAACCTGAGAAGGTGTATTATGAGATTTCCCTTCATCTCTCAAAGTAAAAAAATACCATGGATCATGTTCATATGTATGAGATACTATGGCGTGCCAAGGGTAATACATCCCAGAGTGCAAAAAAAGTCATTTTGCAACCATGTTGTAGGGGTGCACACATAGTTGGTATAATAAGTTTGATCTAAATCATACTTGTGTGAATTACGAGGTGCTTTGTGATGCATTTTTTAAATAATTCCATATTCTTGAATTTGAGTAAAAGAGCATCAATGCGTTAAAGGATATCAAACAGGGCATGGTTGAAAGTGTAAGGGAATATGATGTCCATTTTAAGACTCTATTATAAAATTTATCCTATGATATTCATCCTAGTCACCATGCTTAATGGTGTTTTGGAGGATTAATCACATATTTTAGAAGGGTACTCTCACACAAGACATTACAGATCAACATGAAGTTCTTGAGGTAGCTATTTACGATGAGGCCATTGGGAGTATAGACACTAGAGTAAGCCCCTTCTTAGAGGCATAGCTTTCTTCTATGGCTAAGAAGATAGAAACCTTATCATCCAATTCAACACATGAGGTGTGTAATGGACTGTGGTGTATAGATTTGGAAGTGGAGGTTCATACCAAGGATATCTTCCCTCATAGATCAGTGCACACTATTCAGTTGGATTGTGAAATCTTTCATCTGGATCATGATTCAAGCAGGTGTCCTTTGCTACAATGTGCTAATAAGAAGAATGTGTCTAGTTACTGTAATATTTGCAAATCACATAGGTAGGACATAGAGAATTGAACTTTAATTGAGATAATTCATGAAGCAATTGATATGGGTGTGTGACAAACTAGTGTTACAAACAACTCGAAGGAGAAAGATGGTAATTATGGAAAAAATTATATTAGTAATGAAGGGTAATCTGATGGAGGAAGTCGAAGTCAGGGATATCGTGGAGGCTTTAGAGGTCATAGTCATGTTGGATGAGGTAATGGTTTTCTTTATGGAACATGCTACGATTGCAAATCACTTGATCACTATAGGTGTGAATGCCCCCAGAACCTAGTTTTCTCCTGGTGTGGAAAGAATCACAAGTATGAAGAGTGCTCAAAATTGTATAAAAATATGTGTAAGTAGCACAAGCAAGAAAAAGGTGCAGGGATAATAAAAGTATAGTGCATAGTTGGAGATCAGTGGATGCCCACGTTAGCACCTGATCCTGATATGATACCTATGTTAGTGACTACTCGTGATGAAGCTGTATGTAACCACGTGATGTTCCTAAATAGAATCTTTTTATTTCAAAGCATGAGCTTATCAATGTAAAGTATCTTGATCTTATGCACCAGAAGGAAGTTTATCAAGAATCTATGGAGGTTATCAGGAACCTGTAAGGTGAGATACAATGCTTAAAGGAGTAATCATAGAAGTTATAACAAGAAAATGAAGTCATGTTACCCTAGAAAGATGTGGATGAAATTAATGAGGTTTGTAAGTTGGTACGGTAAGAGAACATCATTCTGTTAGGGGAATGTTTGAGAGAAAAGGTGTCGTGCGTTGAGTCTAAGTGTAGGAGACATATTTTGCATGAAAACTTACCTTCTCATAATATTGATTATGATAAAGAGATCATATTGAATGCACTTGGTGATGGCTTGCTTTTAAGTAACATCTTGATTGATACATGTGCAAAAGTAAATGTGCTTACTTTGGACATGTGGCTACAGATGGGGAAACCACCATTATAGCCATCTTCAAATGTGTTATTCATGGAAAATAGGACTAAATCCATGTCTGTTGGATTTTTGAAGGATACTACTATTATAATTCAGGGGTGCAACTTTACTAGTGATTTTGAGCTCTTAGTGCTCACAGAAGCATATTATTTTCCAGCATTACTTGGGTGCCCCTAGTGTTATGAAAATAACACTAACATGCATTTCAACAAAGGTTATATCAGATTTGAAAACAAGAAGGAGAGTGTGATCATCCCTTTGACATGTATAGGATGCGCCATATGTAAAACCTTTGCGTGAATAGATATAAAAAAAATTATGTGCATACAATCAAGGATCCTTAAATAGTTGAACCATCAAAGGAAGGAGTAATTTAGTGGGAAGATTCAAAATCTATGAGCGATACAACAAGTATTTCTTGTGACAACTAGGCATATGTTACTTATGAGATGGTTGGATGTGAAATGAAGAGTGAATTTATGCACATCAAGAGGCCATGCTCTATTAGGAACTCTGAGAGTAACTAGGTACCAAGGTACACTGGTGATAGAAATCTTGAGGTGTTTCTACACATTATAGAGGCTCAGTGGACAAACCAAATAGAAATAAGAAATATGCTTGTTTATACTTTACATTGAGTAGCAGGGGGCTGGTGGATTACACACAAGGATAATCTTATAGTGTGGCATGAAGTCTGAATACCTCTCTCTGTTATATTTCTAAGGATCAATGTACTCTCTTAGATCTATGAATTTCATGGGAAGAATCATGTTCAGTACCACATTTAGAAGTGTGAGAGACACTTGACAAAGGAGCAACAAGCTTGACCACATTCACTATGGCTGCATAAGTTCTATTTCACATTATGAGGCTGTGTGCATGCATAGTATGTCTATGTCGAGTTGAATAGAGTGAAAAGAAATTGGGTAGAGTTGACTGCAAGTATGGTTCAAACCTTTGATTAATTCTCTACTAAACCACCTGTAAATGAGGCATTGTAGATAATGAAGTGTTTGACTATGGGAGCTAGTGTAAAGGCTGAGGAAATCATTCAAGATTTGTTGGGTGAATCAAACCTCTAGGCACATTTTGAAGAAGAGGATACTGATGAAGAAAAAATTGGGTGCACCTAGTTAGTAAATTAAAAAGGTAAGATGGTTTATATGTTAGATGTTAAAAAAGTAGAGAGCTTGGATGTTGATCATACCGTGGGTATGCACAAGGTCATGGATAGTGCATATGAATGAGTTCTCATGTACCATGAGCCTGTGAAAACAAAGAAGGTCAATATTGGAACAAAAGGTGAACCTAAAGAGGCACCATTGGTGATTATTGGTCTGATTTAGAGGTCACTAAGATCATTGAGTTGGTGCACTACTTCCAGGATTTGTTCCCTAGAGGATATCATGAGTTAAAAGGAGTGCATGACTCTTTGGGAAAGATGAGGATCAAGTTTAAAGAGGGTGTGCACCCATTTAGGAAGAGGCCTTATAGGATGAGTCCTAACCCACATGTCAAAGTTAAAGAAGATATTGACAAGATGTTGAAATATAGAATCATTGAGCCCATAGAGGAATCTAAATGGGTTAGCCCAATGGTGGTAAGTATCAAGAAATATGGCAAGATAAGGATCTGTGTGGATTATAGGGAGTTATTTACTACTTGAATTATAGATCCTTTCCCCAAACCTTTCAAAAATGAGATCTTGGATGGAGTGGTAGGGTGTGAGATCTACTCCTTTACTGATGGGTTCTCTAGATATCATCAGGTGTGGATTGATAAAGAAGATCAAGAAAAGACAAATTTCATCTTTAATTGGTAAGTTTTGCATACAAATTTATGCCTTTTGGGTTGAATAATGTCCCTGCAGTATTTTCATGCATTGTGGTGAAAGAATTTCAATACTTTATACATAAATTATTATAGGTTTACTTAGATGATTGGACTATTTATGGGCTAGTTAAAGACCATTGTGACAATATAATACTTATGTTTGAGAGGTGCAGGTAGCTAATAATATCCCTTAACATCAAGAAGTGTGTTTTTGCTACACCCTTTGGAAATATTTTAGGACATATCATATGTAAAGAAGGATTATTGGTAGATCCTACTAAGATTGTTGTTATTTTGGGCTTAGAGGATCCTACTGAAAAGAGTGAAGTTCACAAGTTCCCTAGACACACAGCGTACCACAGGAAATTCAATAAGGGGTATGCTAGGATTTTCACACCCTTGGAAGAATTATTGAAGAGAAAAGGTAAGTTCCATTGGGGTGAGGCATAACAACGCACATTTGAGACATTGAAGGAAAGGCTTAATTTTGCACCTATTTTGTGCATTCCTTCATAGACTAATCCATTTCATTTTCATGTGGATGCCTCTGGCATGGCTATTGGTGTAGTATTATCCCAACCTGGAGAGCATATTATTGATCACCCTATTTGTTTTGCAAGTAGGAATTTGACCCCAGCTGAAGAGAATTATATGACTACAAAGCTCCAAGCTTTCTCAATGATTTATGATTGCATAATTTTAGGTATTATTTTTTGGCAACTATAATTGTATTCTATATAGATCACATGGCATTGAATTATTTGGTCAATAATCCTATTTTACAGGGGCACATATATAGATGGATTATTTTGTTCCAGGAGTTTGACTTTACATTTTTGGTTAATCTAGGAAAGATTAATTCAGGACTAGATCATTTATCCAGGATTAATTGAGGGGAATATGCACAGAGAAATTAGGATACTATATTGGATGCACAATTATTCAGATTAAACCACATGCCCTCTAAATTGGAATATATTATAGTATTTTTACATACTAGGGTGGCGCCTGAAGGCATGAAGTCCCTAGAGAAGAAATAACTTACTAAACACACCATTCCCTATATGTTGATAGGTGGAGATCTTTACAAGTTAGGCCAAGATGAGGTTATGCAATGGTGTGTATTAGAGCATGAGCATGAAGCTATTATGGAGGAAACTCATGGTCGAATTGTAGGTGGTCACTATGTAGGAAATGCCAATACATGCAAGATTCTATTAGTAGGTCTTTGGTGGGAATCGATTTATAAGTATTATATAGAATATTGTAAGGCTTGTGACCATTTCGAGTGCCTTAGAAATCCTAGGCATAGAGATGAGATGCCTTTGAGACCAATTGCAAGTGCATAACCTTTTGAAAAATAGGAGATTGAATTTGTGGGTCCTATTTCTCCACCCACACATAGGACTCGGTCGTGCTACATTATAACTTTTACATATTATCTTACAAGGTGGGTTGGGGCAACAACTACAAAGGATTGCATGATAGCTAAATTAGCAAGGTTTACGTGGAAGAAAATTATGAGTAGATATGGATGTTTGTTGTATCTGACAAGTGATATGGGCACACACTTTTTGAATGAGACTATCAGGATCTTATTAGATGACTTTATGGTGGCACATCACAAGACAACCTTCTATCATCCATAGGCCAATGGGACTGTTGAGGCTTTCAACAAGATATTGAACCATACATTGAAAAATATTTGTGATGTTGGAAGGAAGGACTAGGATGGACTTTGGGCATTTAGGATAACTTATAAAAGATAGAACAAAGCCACACCCTTTTAGTTGGTGTTTGGCACAAAGACTATTTTACCAGTAGAATTAATGTTACCCTCCCAACATATTGCATGCACAAGAGGATTGGATGATGAAAAAGTAATTAAAGAGTGTATAGGCAAACTAATGAAGTTGGATGAAAGGCGCATTGTAGCCTGTTGGAGTCAGAAGAAAAAAAGGCTAGGCATAATGCATAGAATGATCGACATATTGACAAAAATAAGATTGAGGATGGTCAGATGGCTCTTCTATATGATTCGAAGTTTCGGTTCCATCCTTAAAAGTTCCAAGTGCATTGTTTGGGACCATATATTATTACCTACATACTTTATTTAGTCACTTTCTAGTTAGAATCATTGGATGGAACATGGTTTCCCGGTTACTTTAACAGGAGTAGGCTGAAGCCCTACTATAAATAAGTCTTCTTGATGTCTTTAAGAAGACAATATTTCCATTAGATTAGATTTCCTTTAATGCATTTTCCTTTATATGTGTTTCATTTCATCATTGTTATGCTTTGTCAATTTAGTTTAGTGTTTTATGTAATAAGCATGTTTATGCACAAAAATCCTATTACTATCTATTGAATTCATGTGCAGAGGAACATGCATTATTTTAGTGTGGGGTGGAGTGTATACAAGGTAAATGGATTGAGTTTGAACATTCTCTGGAATCTGGATATGCATAGAGAAATATTTGCAGGTGCTTGAAGTAAAGGTGTGAATAAAGAAATATTTCTCATGAATGAAGACCACGTACGAATGAATGGATGCACAATGTAACGCGAGGTAGGTTGTAGTAGTAAAAACTAGTTAGTGAAAGGCATAGCAGATTTGTACTTTGATACATGAACGTGTGTGAAAGGAGGTTTGTGTTCAAGGAGTAGTAGGTGCACTAGAAGGTTATCAATGAGAAGCAGAAAAATAAGTGCAGGAAAAGGAAGAAAATACCAATTTGATACTGAGTATGGTGGTAGGTGGAAAGAAATTAATTTCAATGAATTTTCAAAATATATATAAGGTGGTGTTGTGAAATTTTTTTTACCTTGTAATTGCGAAGAATTCAAGTGAGTTGAGGAGTGAGCTAAAGAGTGAGTTGTGAAGTGCAAAGAGCAGTGTTATGAAGCTGAACCAGATGGATTTGTAAAATTTATGCACAAGATTATTTGGTGCTCCATTGGAGAAGTGTTTGAACAAAGAAAAGGTGTTTAGGGAAGAAAAATTGGTTGTTAGGGTTCGCGTTTGAGCTAGGGCATGTGGATTTGAGTTAGGACACACAAGTTTGAGTAACAAAGCTTGAATTTACCATAAAAACAAACATTTATTATTTCTATGGCACCTAAGTGAGGACATGGATTGGAAAAAAGGGGAAGGAAGTAGAAGGAATTTGAGGGCAAAGTGGTAGATGCCCCTGAAAGCTGTTTTTCAAATATGCAATATCTAGAAGGGGTTTTTTATGGGTCTCGACTGGGAATCACATGTTCTTCATTATAAATTAAATTATTATAATCATAGAATGAATGATAACAAGGATGAATTAGCTAATATTTTCATAATAAAGACATTCATGAGGACATAAAATGATATGGTAGTATATGATGATGCAAGAGAAATTTTTTTGACCAATGTCAAAGTTTTATAACTATATGAACTCCCTTATTTTGGAAAACTAGAAAAGATATACAAATGGTTGATGAGAATATTCCATGATGATTTTTCCTACTTTTTTGGGAAATGAATGAGGCTTACTATGCCCTTAATTGGGAAATTCATAGGAATGAGGAGTTTGGGAACTGAAATTGGTAGTGATCTTTCTAACAAGGAGGGTATAAAAGTGACAGAGAAAGAATTTGGATACATGAAGGGAGGGCATGGAATGGATATCCCCAAGTTACAGAAGTATCTTGTTATTCAGATGTTATCACACCTCCTAAATAAGTTAAACAATCAATAACGCTAGTCGAAGGTGCATAGGGCATGGTTGCACATAGCCAAAAATATGACAGAAGGTGTGAAGGATAAAATATGGAAACACCCTGAGGAGAAGAAATATCTTACAGAGAGATTTGCTAAGTATACATGTGATGGATCCATGAGTGGACCCTTTAAGTAGAGAGTAGATTTGTGGTATAAGTACATTCATGCTACGTTTGAGGAGGAATGGAAAATACCTAAGCATCATCCTTTGGTATTGGGAAAATAGGTACAATTTTTTGTATACCTATTCATTCCTCAATCATGCACCCATGTCTCAGATCTGAAAGATCCAATTTGTTGAGTCAACAATGGGACTGTCTCTAACAGGGTTCATTTTAAGAGACCTCTTAGAAATTGGAGGTAGAAAATACCTGGTGAATATCCTCGGAATTGGTTTCGCGGGAAGGTGATTTTTTTGGGGGTCTGATAGCAAAAGTTTTGCCTGATTTTTAAGTGGTGGGACAGAAGGCTGCAGATGTGCAATAGATATTTTCTGTCACACATCAATGAACCTCACTGATGCGCGTCAATGAACCTCATTGATGTGTGTCAACAAGGTTGTTGACGTACATCAGTGAGGTTTGTTGACGTGCATCAACCACCTTGTTAACACATGATAACAAATCTCTGTCGTACATCTGCAGCCTCCACCATCTAGTCACACAACAAAACAAATCTTTGTGTCACACATCAGAAAACTCTCTGTCATGCATCTACTTCCTCCGCACTCATGTCACGTGTCAACAAAATCTCACTGTCGCGCGTCAACAAAATCTCCCTGTCATGCATCAACAAACTCTTTGTCATGCATCTGTAGCCTCTTCCCTCTTGTCACGCATTTACTATACTTGATAATACATATGCCCCATGTGTTATGAGTGAGCTAGTAGTGTTCTACCTGGTGAATAATATAGGATTATATAGTGGATAGTTTCAAGGGTAGGCAAAGCTGACCCCTAAAAAAATTAAACTGTAATTTTTAGGCGAATAGGTCACTGACCCACGCTAGAAAATTCACCTTTTCAAATTTTTCAAAAATGGAATATTCACCATATTACGAATATTCACCACTAAAATTATCCCTGGTCTCTAAGTGTAGGACCTTGTGCACTTGAGACACACATTTAAACAAGGCCAATTCCTCTATCTATTTCTACTGCTACTACTACTCCTAATGTTGGAAGGAAAAAATAAGCTAACAATGTTAAGGGACCATGGATAAAAGGATAACAAAAAAGAAAACTAAACTAAGGAAGGTGATAGCACCAAAAAAAGAGGGATGAACAATATTTGTTCTGAGTGAAAATGAATGGAAAGGAATCAACGGAGGTTAGGCACGTGCTGCACAGACTAGGATGCATTTGCATAATTAGTTTCATGAAACACAACTAGAAAATGGAGCTATAAGAGACGTTAAATGACATAGAAAACACACAATTTAAGAGAAAGGTAAGAAAGAATAATAAAAAATGGGTCAATGTAGAGAATATCTACAAAATGACACTTTTATTACTTCCAGGAATGCACAATCATCTACAATGGAATATGAGGCTGATATCCACATGCAAGAACCAAATCCAAAGGTCTTCCACTCAAAGTGTAAATATATGATGTCCTTAGCAAATGCTAGAGGATCCAAAAATTGTCCAAAACTTTACAATGAGCCAATCTCTTACATTTATAGATGAATCAATGAGAGAAGAAGAAGAGAAGGACAGAAAAAGTGAATTTGAAATACAACCACCAACAACATGCATTCAATTCCTATAAATCCACTTGCAAATCTATCTAATGTGCTTCCCCATGTCTATTTGGTGTGTAAGAGAATGAAGGAAGTGAGATCCATATAAAATTGGGTGGTTGGAGCAATCAAATTTGCTCATTAATGGCATAAAATATCTTTTCCATATTCTCACCTACCATATCCCACTAAAATTTTAATTTGAATAGCCTACAATGTATCCCATGTTAGCAATTTTAAGATGAGACTAGGTGTGTGTGTGTGTGTCAGAGGTCTTTAGAAAAAGATACGGCTGTTAGAATATGTCAAAGCTATCTAAACACAAAAGACATGTGGTACACGCTAATTGACTTAAAATCCGTCCAAATGAGTAAGTTCATTGTCATTTTTTCCACATGTCACTCATTGGTTTATTACAAGGACTTGGTGCCCTAATGGCACACTTTAATTGGTTGTGTGTAGCACACTCAAGCTTTTCAGATGATGACATGATACAGAATGGCGCAGAAGAAGGCACAAAGGCATGCACGTGGAAGATTGGGGTGTAGAAGGAAGATAGAGGGAAGGTGCACGTAAAATCATTACACGCGAGAGGAATGAGATAAACCTATTGGAGGAATGTATGGTAGAGATGTAATTACTAAAAAATAATGTGGGGTCAGTGCGAGAGTTCCGAGGACTTAGTTGATTTACGAAGAAATTCTAAGGTGTGCACTCAGAGTGCTTAAACTAATGGGAGGAAAGGATGAGTGTGTAAGGAGTGCTTGCATGAGGGGAGAATGAGACAAAGAGGAAAAGGAAAAAGAAATGAGAAAAGAAAAGGAGAGAAGAAGATCATGTATGAGCACATGAGGAATTACCACCAAGGAAATGTGCCAAGGAGATAACTGGAGTGCGTGCAACCTATAATGTATAACCTTTAGAGCCAGAATGTGGATGTAAGTTGTCCAAATAATTAGGAGAGTTATTTTAGATAATATTTTTCCAACTTTCAAGGCCATTTTCCTATTATATGAAGGATATCAGTATCCTGGAGCATCCATTGGGCATGGAGTCTACTAAGTAATCATATAATTCTAATTTTTAACCTTGAAGAGTTGCCCCTTGAAGTCACTTGTGGAAACATATTTTGAACTCTGTTCTGAATCTTAAATTTTTTTGAAAACTATTGGAAAATACAACTAGTATTCTGGAAGCAAAAAAATAGTTCCTGCAAGGAGAACATGAGAAGAAAAAACTATGTATAGACAAAAAAATGTGTATGCAACGTACTTAGAGGAATGGAAAATAATCTAATATTTACATAGTGATGCAGAAAGCTTAATGAAAGGGTTTAAGATAGATCCCATTTACTGAGATTAATAGTGCACCTCCATCAATATGAGATAACTCAAAAGAGTTAGCCTCTTTATAAGATCTAATTACATATAGGCTACTCATAAGTGAATCAAACTTTGAATGGCGCCCTAGTTTAGCTCTATCAACATCCCACTTCAATACTAAGTCACCAAATTTAAAATATTGGGGCCTATCCTTTCTATCAAAACACTTCTTTATTGATTGTTGATGTTATTCTAGCTTGATCATGACAGAGTTCCTTGATTATTCAAGTTCAACCAACTCTATCATTCTGATTTCTCTCTGATCTATGCCTTCAAATTCTATATGTTGGGAAAGTGCTAACGAATTCAAATCATGTATTAAAGGAAGTGTATCCTCCTTTCCATAGACAAGATTGTAAGACGAAGTTCCTATTTCCTTCTTCATTAGGATTCTTTCTGCTTAGAGAACAAGAAAGAAATTTGTATTCCACTATCTTTGGTTGATGCTTATTGTACGCTTCATGATTCTTGTCAGCTTCTTGTTTGTAGATTCTGCCAAACCATTTCCTTAAGGGTAATAATTGGAGGAAATTTTCAAGTATATACCAAGACTATGATCCCAATCAATGATTTTAGTACCAAGGAAGGATTTTTCATTATCTGAAATGATTATTTGAGGAATGCAAAACCTTTTTACAATGCCTTCGAGAAATTCAATGATGACTGACTCAATAAATTTCTTAACCATGACATCTTATTTCCATATGGTGAAGTAGTCCATAGCTGTCAACACCCACTTATAGCTAGTTCTTAAAGGAGGATTGATTATGCCTATGAATTCAATATCGTATTACACAAATGAATGATTCACTTGGATTGGTCAGAGGGGAAGCACTACCAATTTCTTCTTACCTGCAAAGAAAGTGCATTCTTTACATTTCATGATCCACTTGTGCATGTCTACAAATAGGGTAGGCTAAACCAGTCTTGCCATAATGATATTCATTATTTTAGTCTTGGCATAGAAGTTTCCACCAAAGAATCCATCATGAAATTCTACTAACACTTTTTCTATCTATGCGCCATCAATACACCTTAATAGTATGCCATCAAGATTCTTCTTGAAGAGAAGGCCATCGATCAAAACATAAGGAATAGATTGCATCCTCAAAGGTATTCTATTTTTTTTGTTTAGTCTAGGAGGGCATGTAACCTTGGAAAGGAATGTGATCATGTCCTTCATCTAGTCATGTGCACTAGGATCTTCATTGTTTTTAAGTTCTGCATGTCAGATATCTTGATCTAAAATAATGAAGCCTTAGGTTCATTCTGTGTATCCTCAATAAACTACTTGTAGAGTGTGCTACCTCTTACCAACTTTGTGGGTTTTATAATCACATCATACTCCATGATTTTGGTCACCCATCTTGTTTTTTTCTCACTAATTTCTTCCCCATGATGAATTCTCTAACACTAGAGTGAGAAACTAAAAATTTGATATGATTTTTGGTAAACATAATTTTGAACTTCTTAAGTGCATGCATGATGGCATAGACCTACTTCTCGGTGTGACTATATTTCACTTCATAATCCTTCAGTTTCTAACTGAAGAAAGCCACTCATTGTTCAAATCCTTGTTCATTTTCTTATGTCAAGACAACAATAACATTTACATCAATACCATAAGCATAAAGGATGAAATCCTTTGAATAATATGGGTTAATGAGTTTTGGTGCACATAAAATTTATTACTTAATCTTGTTGAATCTCTCTCTTCCTTATGATGTCTATCTAAAGTTTGTATCCTTCTTGAGCATTAGGGTGATCGGCCTTACCAATCTTATAAAGTTACAGATAAAGTGGCTAACAAAATTAATTTTTCCAAGGAATTACTACAAGGATTTCTTGTTCACCAGTACGGAAAGAGCCAAGATGGTTGAAACATGCTTAGGGTCAATTGTGTTTCCATACTTTGAAATCACATGGCCCAGTAGCTTTCTTTGTGTGATCGTGAACTTGCACTTCATAGGGTTAAGAGACAACCCAAATTTTTTACACTTCTCAAATACTTTCTCTAGATGTGTTATGTGATCTGTGGCCTGATTTGAGAAGAATGTAATGTTATCTAGGTAAGCCAAGATGAAATCACTAATGTAACCTTTGAAGACAATATCCATGGCACGTTGGAATATTGTGCTTACGTTTGAAAAAACAAAGGGAATTTTATGGTATGCATATGTCCCCCACTTGGTTGTAAATGATGTTTTGAATTGATCCTCTTCCTTGACCAGAATCTTATTGAAGCTAGAATACCCTTCCAGCATGGATAATATTTGCGTCCCAGCCACAGTCTACAAAATCTTCTCTATAGAAGGTAAAGGATAATGATCCTCTAGTGACGCTTTGTTTATATCTATGAAGTCAATGCAGAGCCTGATTTCACTGTTCTATTTGTGAAATGGAACTAGATTCGTGACCCAGGTAAAGTATGTAATGGGAAAAATAATCTTTCCCTCAATGAGTTTGGATAACTCTTTTCTCATAAGGGGATCTATCCTTGGATTAACTAGCCTTTGTTGTTGTTTGATGGGCTTGCTACTAGGATCAAGGTCAATGGCGTGTTGAGAAACACTTAGATCAAAACCTTTGAGGTCTTCATAATTCGATGAAAATATATCACTTTGTCTCTAATTGAGCGTGATTTACGCCTTCTTTTCATCATGCATGCAAGATTTATTAAGAAACAACTCCTCATCACACACAATAGTGACTAGACTGAAGTCCTCTTGCACCGTGCACATATTCTTTTCTTCACCCTTGAACTCATCATCGGGGCTAAAAAAATTCTCTAATGTGACCATCCCTTTAGGAAACTTTTTTATCTTTAATTGCATCACTTAGTCACCATAGGTGTCATGCAAGCCAACTTTCATGCTTGAAGAGAACACAACCTCATTCTGAATTAACTAGACAATTTGTGCATCATTTTCAAGCACTTTCCATCTGGTGTTATTGTTTGGAATGGATTGTCTAATTACCATCTTGATATGATGTGCATTTCCTTTGAAAAATTCCTTAGCAGGAGATAACTACAAACCGAGTGTGGCCATGTAATCATCTTCTTTGTTCAATTTTTGTGTCACCACCTACTAATTCAAAGCATAAAATCTCTCAAGAAGGTCCCAAACTCTATGTCTATAATTTTTGAGAATCTTATTTTTTATCACAAACTTGTTGGTGATAGGGTGGATAACCTATTTTGTATCCCTAAATATCTACAGTGCCTTAATTCCTTTCTTCTCAGAAATGAGAAGGCTATGTACCAATGCTTCATATTTTGCTACATTGCTAGAATATGTGAACTATAACCTTTACACGAAGAATAATTTATCATCCTTGGGAGAAATAAGAAAAAATCTTGCACTCGTGCCATTTCTAATTCTAGATCCATCAAAATGCAACTTTCATAGCCCAAAGTTTTCTTCATTTTTCTTAATTACGTGTGGAAGCATAACTTCTTCTTCAAGGATGTAATAAGTGTGAAGTCCAGTTTCAAAATCTTTAATCTCCTCAACATATGGATAAAATTTTTGATGTATTTCCATCCACTCATCCAAGAATAAGTCAGGTAGATGAGGAGGGATAGGCATCTATTCAAAAACTTATTCTTGGCTTACTTGGATTAGGTAGTTAGGTTGGAGAGGGGATGGGTCATACGAATCAACATGATAGGAAAAAATTGGCCCAGCTTGTATGGTAAACTAGGTACCATACCTTTTTTTGAGTATCATATGTGGCCAATCAAAAGACAAGTACCCAACCACTTTAGTATTAAATTCCCTTGACAGGCATAGGGAAAACAAAGGAGGTAGGTCAATGATTTATACATATTGAGCTATGGTTAGGCTTGGACATGCATGGAGGGTTAAATCAAGATACTTGATGATTCCTATAGTTATAAAAATTGAGTAAATGTTATAGGAATCCTTGAGACAAGGGCTATGCTTCAGACCTAGGACATTAGTTATTTTCTTCAGCATGACAAAAGTACTAGTGCCCAAGTCAATCATGTAATTATGCACAAGGTGTTTTCCCATGATTAAGGACATATAGAAAGGTGGATTTTTAGAAAAATTAATTATTTGCCTCTCCTCTTCTTGATAGATATTGACAACAATGTGTGGATTTTGTACAAATGAATCAGTGCATGGAAGTTGGGCCAAATATTCATGTAGTAGGTCATGATGAGATTGAACGGATTAGGAATCTGACATTGTGACGTTTACATTTTTATTTTTCATCTGGTCCACAATGTTAAATGGAAGGCCCATTTATTTGTGTATCTGGGGTACAACAACATCTTTTCTTGGTTGTTTAGGAAAAGAGGTAGGAGCCTTAGATGATCAGAGGATTGACCTACTAAAGGAGGGGCACACATTGCCTCAAAACAAGCATTACATGGAGCCTCACACATAAGAGGTTGTGTTATTTTACTGCTAGATACCTTAACTATGTCTTTTTTATTTTGAGGGTTGGCCTCCTTGACAGGAGTTGAAGGTTGTTCACCTAAGTATAACATTCTCTTCTTAAACCTTGTGTTATCAGACACTTGGATGCGTAGTCTGTTTGAGTTGTCCACAACTTGATTGAAAGCACATAAGTCCTCGACACCAAAGAACATCAAATTTTCTTCTAGAGGAGCTTCTGGTCTTTCTTGATTTTCTTTTTCAGCTACGCTAGTGGGAGGATAACAGTTAGAAGCATTCTGGATCATATAAGTGTGAGCGTGTATAGAAATGGTGCAGTGATATTGACTATGAGGCATATTACAAGGGAAACACCATTCAAAATCTCGAGCCATGTTGCTATGAACTGGAACTAGTGCTTGACTATTGTTGGGCACTAGAAGAGGTTGCATTAGAGGGACTACTTGCAAGGGCAGACATGCATTAGCGTTTCATCTATCATTTTTTTGGTTCTATGCATATCTCTAGTTTCTATACCGATTCCTCCATGGTTGGCTATTTTGATTATGTACTTGATTAGATCTATTTCTGAAGGCTTTTGCGTGTTATTTCTCTAAGGATATGACCTTATTGGATAATTTCCTAATCAGGGCCTTCATTTCTTTATATTTTTTTTATTGCATTGGAGAGTAAGATGTAGATGCAACTAGTTGTGTGCTCTATTTAGGAAAAAGAGCAATAGAAGGATGGGGCACTTGAGACATTTTAGGGAACAAGGGCACAAGAGGTCTAGGAGTTAAATTTCCCTCCTAGATGAGACTATTTTTTTCCCTTATTGCAATATTGTAAGATGCAGGAAAGGTTTTGACCCCCATGGATTGAATCATGACAAATATATCACTATTTAGAGACCTTAGATAATATAAGAAACCATGCTAGGTAGTAGACCTTACCACTTGAGGGATTCTATCCCAAGTTTTCTGAAATCTAATGTTGAAATCAGTCATTTTTTCATTAGGTGAGTTATTTATTGTAGTCAATTACTCCACCAAATATATGTGATCTGACTTTTCTTCAAAATAATTATAAAGAATTGTTCCAAGATTATCCCAGGTGGTAATTTATGCACATCTTAAACCTCTATACCACTAGAGTGCCTTACATTTTAATGAGGCTATGATCCTGATTGCTATATCATCATGCGTGATAAAATAGACAGAGCACACATTTTCTACATCTTGGATATTCTACACAGAGGTGACTTAATTATCACCAGTAAAATGTGGAATTCTCTTTAACATGGATACTGATATATCATGTTGCGCATTTAGAACTAGAGGACTTCTTCCATTGAGATCGATACATTTCCTTAGAGGAGGAGGTAGTTGGATTACCATGGTAGGGTGTGTAGGTTTTCTATTATGAGGAGTTAAATGAGAAAAATGTGCTAGAGATGGAGATGCACACATGGGTCTTTTACTACATAATTTCCTGAGGGAGAGTTGAAGGTACTCAAAAGAAGCTTCAACTGTTGTGCTTTTCCTTGTATACACCCTTCTCATGAAAGGCAATTAGGACTACTGAAAAAAAGAGATCTTGAAGTATTGGGAGTCACTAGATGTGTTGAAACAAGACTCAAAAGGCTGGAAATTTCTCAGTCACACAAAAAATTAGTAATAATGAAATTTAAGCTTTCAATGCTTGGTCATATAGGGCATGCTAGAAACTGTTGGTTCCCTAATCATCCACCTGTGTCTTAGATCTGAAAGAGATGAGTCCTTGAGTAAATAATGGGACAAACTCGAAGTGTAGGACCTTGTGTTCTTAAGACAAACCTCCAGAGAAGGTCAATTCCTCTATCCATTTCTACTACTACTACTACTCCTAACACTAGAAAGGAAAACTAAGCTAACAATACTAAGGGACTAGGGATAGAAAGATAACAAAAAAGAAAACTAAACTAAGGAAGTCGATAGCACTAGAAAAAGAGAGATGAACATTATATGTTTTGATCAAAAATGAAAGAAAAGTCGTCGAGGGAGGCTAGGCATACATATCACCAACTGGGATGCATTCACACAATCAATTTCATGAAACATAACTAGAAAATGGAGCTGCAAGGGACGTAAAATGAAATAGCAAGCACACAATGAAAGAGAGAGGAAAGAAAGAAGAATAAAAAATGGGTCAAGGCAGAGAATAACTGTAAAATGATGCCTTTATTATTTCCAAGAATGCACATTTAACTACAATGGTGTATGAGGCCAATATCCACATGTGAAAATTAGATCAAGAGGTATGTCACTCAAAATTCAAAGATATAAAGTCCTTAGCAAATGCTAGAGGATCTAAAAAATGTCTAACCCTTTACAATGAGCCAATATCTTATATTTATAGATGAATCAATGAGAGAAGAAAAGGAAAAGGAGGGAAAAATCAAATTTGAAACATAACCACCAATAATAAGTATTCAATGCCTACAAATCTGGCTATAAATTTGTCTAATGTATTTCCCCATGTCTGTTCGGCATATAGGATAAGGATGGATGTGAGATCCATATCAAATTAGGTGGTTGGAGAAATCATATCTAATCATTAATGGAATGAAAGAAATTTTCTAGCTTCTCACCTATCAAATCCCACTAAAATTTGAATTTGAACATCCTAGAGTGTATCCCACGTCATCAGCTTTCAATGAGAATGGGCATGCACGTGTCAGATACCTATAGAAAAATATACCATTGTTAGAAGATGTCAGAGCTATCTGAACTTGCAAGACATGTGGTGTGTGCTAATTGACTAAAAACCTAGCCAAAATCCCACCAAATGTACAAGTGCTTTGTCATTTCTATCACATGATACTCATTGGTTTGTTGCAAGGATTTTACACCCTATGATGATGACATGGCATAGAACAACATGGAATAAGGCGCAAAGGTATGTAGGTGGAAGAGTGGGGCATGAAAGGAAGATAGAGGGAAGGTGTGTGCAAAATCATTACATGCAGGAGGAAGGAGATAAACAACTGCCATAAGAACATATGGTAGAGGCACAATTATTACTAAATAATGTGTGGGGGTGTGAGATTGCTAGAAACTTAGCTGATTTGGGAAGCAAGTCTAAGGAATGCATAACAGCTACATAAAATATTGGGAAGAAAGGATGAGTGTGTAAGGAGTGCACACGCAAGGGGAGAATGAAAAAAGAGGAAAAGGAAAAAGAAATGAGAAAATAAAAGGATAGATGTAGAGTGTATATGAGTGTGCAAGGAATTACCACCAAGGAAATGTGTCAAGGAGATAACTAGAGTGTGGGAAACCTGTAATGTAGAAAATTTAGAGCCAGAATAGGGATGTAAGTTATCCAAATAACTAGGAGAGTTATCTTGGACAATAATACCAACACTTTTGCATAGTGCATTTTGTTTTGAAGGATGGAAAGTAGAGCCCTTGGTGTAAGTGCCCATATGCTTTCACTATGCACTACTTTCAGGATTCTATGCACAGGTTCTCAAATGCATGCCAACTGATAATTAATGTAGACAAGGTAGATTGTGACTATCACACACTCAAGAAAACATATGTCTATCTAGGTATATCTGCATACATTGAAAATTTGATTTTGGATGATACTAATATGAGTCCCATGAGTTTAGCTATTGGAAACATGGCAATGGCTAAGGTATATATATACCTTAAGCCCAAGTTAGAAAATTAAAAGTATATATAAAATGAGTTTAATATACCTAACGTGCCAAAAGGAAAGCATATTGTGGGAACACTTCAAGATGAAGAGGGCACTTTCCCCCTTTTTGAAGAGGAAGAAGAAGAGGAGGAACAAAAGAAAGAATACATTGATGGCTTGGATCATGACACGAGGAGGCAACCCACTATAGAGGAGAATAAATAGTGTGAGGTATCCCCTTCCTTGCAGAAATAAGGTGAAGAAGTGGAAATGGAGACAAGTGAAGTTGATATAGGAGAGGGCGTTGTGGACCCCTAGTATAGAAGAGTGTTAAGAATAACTATAACTCAAGGTGTGGGACCTTTACAGACTTTGAGGAGGTCACCTAGGACTTCTCCCATAAAGACAAAGATGGTGAAAAAAAAGGCATAGGTATCTCCCACCTAAGGAGGAGGATGATGGGGAGAAATTAGATGATAACATGCAGAAGTATATAATTCATGTTAAAAATATACAAGATCCTCAGGAATAAGAACTGCAACATGTTTCAAAGGATCTGAAGGATCAGGATATAGCCTAACAATAAGTGGGTGATCGATAAATACAATAAAGGTGAAGATAAAGATACCTAGCTGAACCATGAGCTAATGAGCCAAATGACGTAGGTCTAATAACCCCACCAACCTAGTGTTTTCACATTTCTCTATGGGAATGTTTTTTACTCTAGAAAAGAAAAGGAAGATGAAGGCACCTATGAGACTATCCAGTAGTTTTTTATGTCAATAAAAGGAGTCAACATCAAATCGTAAAAAAATAAAAAATAGTTATAGGAATAACCTTAAAGACATTACATGCCTAGGAGTCTGATGGACTAATAAGTGCAAATCCATTCTCCATTATCATAAATTTGCCTCCTTTTTTGGAGGTTCTTTAGACTCACAGGGGTTACAATCCTGTGTTATACATAGTTTTTCAACAATCATGTGTATCAATGATACATGATAGGCTTTACAGGTGTGCATAATCACTCCTTGCATACTATGTAAAGCCTGATAGGTATGTCATATGATTAGGTGAGCAACACACTAACAAAGGTATTTGTTAAGGTTACATGTTGGATCCTTAATTCCATATGAAACTCTTCAGGTGATTCTAGATGAATATGTAGATAGGTCTAAAAGATACCGATATATGTAACCATAATACAACATTTTTAGATTTGTTTAGGCTAAGGTGAATGCATTGTTTAACTATGGATTAATATCTTAGGGGTTTCCTCTCTCTTAGAAGGTAACCACATCACCAACTTGGATTTTAGGGAAACTTCACGGATAAATAATAGAAAATACTTTCCCTCTGTGATCCACCATATCAGATTGCTGACATAATATAGTTTATGTTTGAATAATGATATCATGATAGATCCACATGCACATAATGTGATTCAATATTAGGATGGTGCATACATAGGAAGCATGAAAGCCAAGGCGACTGTTGCATGAACACAATTACAAGTAATGAGTCTATAGGTGGGAAAGCCTTTTGGTAAAAACTTCACTAAAAAATCAAGTTACCTTTATTGAGAATTGAATCATTTCACCCAACACCCCCACTGTTCTACCAGTTACACCTTCATGGAGGAATATTGACAGAATTGGCATAGTGACATTCGCTCATGAGTAAATCATTTCCATCATGTATCTTAAGCATTTTATTGTATAGGATTAGGCTCTCATTGGTAGAGGAAAAGCGTGACATCGCTTTTCACATAAATTTTTTTGTCCCTAACAAGGATCTGAATAAAAGAGATGCACCTTGATTTATATGTAAGGCAGAGTGGCCATGTTTTGGAAGTCATGGTCTCATAGCATGGCCAATGTTAAACATTGTGTTAACGGGATATGTAATCTGAGAACATGACCCTATATTTTAAGTGGATGGGGTTAATGTCAGACATGCCATGATAGTTAGTCTAATAAGGTGTTAAATGTTATTCAGACATTTCCCCACTTGAAGTAGAAATACAACCTCAGATTACCCATAATTAATTTTACCTACATAAGGATAGAGCATGCCAAGTATTCTTTTATTATATTTTTACAATCATGACTTACAGTTCATAAATAATCGAAGATTTATGGATAAATATGTAAAAATATACCCATTCTAGGATGTCCAAATGAAACCACATGTGCAAGTCACCATTTTGTACAAAATTAAATGTACAATCCATAAACCATCTGAATTTACATTAGGCTTAGCATGCGACAAAACATTTTTTCATACAGGTGTATGCAAAACTCTATGATAGTGGACTACTTTAGTTATGTGGTTCACTGCTACAATATTCCAGGAATTCAGGACTTAGCCATATCTAGTATAATGCTAAGTTTGGACGTGGAGTTTTAGAAAATGTCATGGTATGACTAGATTTGAAGTGTTCCTTAGACTTATAAGAGACCCAGTGAAACAAAGCAAGTGTTCCATGCATAGTTTTTGGCTATTAATAGGACTAGACTGTATTTTTGTCAAGAACGATTTTACCTTGGGTTTTTTTTATGCCTAAAGGGGGTAACTATATGGTAACTCAACCTGCAATATGAAGAGGTATATAAAAAAACTATCCAATGTAGATTAGAGATACAAAATCTAATATTACACTCCATGAAAGATATTAAATATTCTCCAATAGGAGATTCATATTAAAAATATCAAGATAGATCCTGAAATATCCAATCACTTAAACATATAAAGTGTGGCTATAAAAAATCAAAACCTGGGTACATGAGTCTGTTTATAACTCACTTCCCCAGAAGCCCATAAGACTTCCTGTTATACGTTGTTTTATATAAAAAATAATCAACAAATAACTAAGTTATTATAGATGATAATGTAATAACTACATATTCTTACATAATAGATTACTATCACGTAATTATTATTTACACATATATTAGAATGGATAGCACTAACCATGGGTTTATTAATCATTCTCCCCATAGTGTAGAACCATGAGGAAAAAATGCCTTTATCTATGTGCACCTGCTTTAGATGATTTGGTTATTTTCATAAGATGATAAAAAACTTGACATATAATTTTACATACGGTTGAAATAAGAACCGAGAATGGTGGTTTTACAAAGTGGAGTACTACAAAAGAAGAAGGTCAGTCATTTCTACATGATGGTATCATACCAACATGTACCAAAAGTGGTGTCGTTGTCAGGGATGTTATTTACCACAAACTAAAAAATGTCAAGGATTCTACAAGTGGTTTACGATAGAACAACATCCGATGATGTGCTAATAACTATTATTCAACACTCATGCAATATATAATTGTAGGGAGATATTCATATGAAAATTATGCAGCACATCATTATAAAGAAAAAAATAGAAATGGAACATTCGATTATGTTCCCCCCTCAAATATGCTGAAATTGATACAATTATTTAAATAGGAACACTACAAACTGCAACACACCACACATAATTGAAAGCAATTGACAAAAAGTTCTAAGTAATGAAGTAGCTGGCACCAAATCTTAGTATAGTGGTCACTTCATTGACAACAGGAATGAGAGGTCAATAATTGACCTTCATACCTCCTATTTTCCATCTGAAATCCTCCAATGTCATGCTGCTAGCATCATTTGGATTTGGATAAAGAGGCTCTTTATATTTTGGGCAAATGATAATGTCAAGTGGTAATATTTACCACTATTAGTACACCCCAATATTATTTTTTTTAAGGCCAATTGCTAAAAAACTGTTATTAATTTTAGCAGTCTTCAGACATAGGGATCTTACAAATTTAAGAGTGAAGTATGATTTGAAGGAATTCACCCATCATATCATATTAGGGTGATCCCTCTTAATTATTGGCTATGAGAAATGAATAGATTACCTATTAGATTGATATCTAGGACATAGATATCACACTTGACATAATTATCATTGCACAAGATGATTATATTGAATGAGTGAGAGACATAGATCTGTAATCATGGTTTGACGAAAGAACAGGGAGTGAATTAGAAGTGTTGGGTAAAATCATGTAATAAAAATTCTTGGAATAGTGTAACAATTATGGAGCCTTATTCAGTGGGATTTTTGATCGTTTGGCTTTTCCCCACTTAAGATCAAAATGTTACGTATCTCTATGCTCTATGTTTATTTGATCTCTATATCGTTTTCTTAACATTATTTACTATACATAACACAATCTATAATTCTTGGCATTTATCTTTGTTAGGTATACAAAAGTTTGCGAATTATACCTTCCCTTATTCAAACTCAATTTTGACATGATGTCAGAACTGGTGATTATGTGTGTGTAGGATTGACTCTAGAAGCTTGGTAAAGGTTAGCTAGAGTACAAGGATGTGAGTGATTTTAGAAGCTTTTTATTTTTAATCCTCAAATCCCTAGATGCTCCACATTCGTCTGGGGAGAGCTAACCAAGTTTAAAATTTCAGGGGTGGTCTGAGCTCAAATATTTTGGTAAAATATTGGCTAAACTAGTTTTTCTAGATTGTGTTATGACAATATTGAAGGTTTCTTAAATTATCATGTTGAGGTGTGCATCTGAGCTACAATCGTTTTCAATATAAATATGTTCATATGTTATATTAGTTTTAAGTTTTTTAACTCCACTTAGGGATCGTAGTTATATGCTATTTAAATTATATATAGATCCAAAAGGGACCAATGGGTGTCCTTAGATGTCAGTTAGATTGGGCATAAATGAATTTTTCTTGATCATTAATGAGCTTGAGAAAGTGATAAAGATGTATTGCTAGATATATTTTTACGAAGCTACAGATTACCAATTATTTCTATGCCATCTATATTTGTCTATCGTCATTTATTATTTATGATAAAAGCTATCAATTGGTATGAAGCTTGGATTCTAATAAAATTTCTCCAATATATCTTTTCTATCCTTTTTGTTGTCGTTTGCGAATCCAAGGCTGCCAATCATAGAGTTGCCAAGTGGATTCACTCTATCATTATTTTGCTGATTATTTCAAATTTATACTATTAGGCCAAAGCTTGACTCTACATCATTTTGTGCCATCTACCTTCACATTTTTCAACCTTTTTAATCTTTGTCTTTTTGAGGAATACCAAGATAATAGGATTCCTCCAAGTAGCTCTATATTTCACCTTAGTCAGTTTTTTGTTTGATCTTAATTTTGCCATCTAAGTTAAGTTTGAGCCAATAGTTTGTGATCCAAATTTCTTTTGGATTTTTCATATTTTATTTGTGCAAGTTAGTAAAAATGTTATGGTTTCAGGTAATGTAGACAAAAAGGTTGAGACAATAGGGTTACTTCATGGGTGATCTGTAACATATTGTCGATGTTTCTTAGATTTGTAAATCATCCATGATTGCATCATGTAAAATTGGGTCTATATTTCACATATGTCATTCTGTGTTTAACACATTGTGGCAGTGGCTATCTGAATAATGAATTAGCCACATTGAGCATGTAAAACATCCTTTTGAAGTGTTTATTAGACTGTAGCAAATGGCATATTCGAGCCGGACTTAAAATGCTCCAAGTTAGCTGAGGTCCATGTTATCCCTTAAGTCCATTTTGGTTACACTTTGAAGTGCAATACCAATATGCATTCAGACACGTTGATGTTGCATTTTTTTTAATATTGGCAAATAGTTTTTTGAAAGGGACTATACCCTTGAATACAAAAAAAGGCCTAAAAGCCGGAATAAGAGAGAGGAGCAGAGTAGCTGTAGCAAAGCTCAAAAGTTACAGCAAAAAACAACGTAGCCCAGAAATAGCTACACAAACGAGACTAAACAGCAAAACAACGACAAAGAAACAGCAAACCGATAGCCAAGAAGCAGTAGCAAAAACAATAAAGAGCAGCAGAAGTATCCAGGACTACTTCTTGGCCGCTTGATCAATACTGATCTTCACTTTTTTCCAAGCATGAAACATGCCCAACGCTGTCATCTGAGCAGCATCCGTCTTATCGAGCTCCTCTCTGGTTCTTTTTCTCTCTTTATCATTGCCCCAAAGTGCTGCCGGGACACTGCTTAGATTTGAAACACTCTTAGCATGACCCTCGATGAACTCCTCGATGGCCTTGAAGGCGGCAATATTGTAATCATGCCTAGTCTTCGCCTTCCCAAGGCGGGAGTCTAAGGAGGTTAGTTTTTTGTATATATCATCAATCTGGCTATTGCCAATGCTCCCTTCCCCTTCAATGCTTTTTTTTCCTTTTTGCTTAGCAAGGTTTTTGACCTCATCCTTCAGCAATTTAAGCTCTGCCTCTAAGGCCTCCAATCTCATAGAAGGGTTATCCATGGGTGTCACCCGGGGACTAGCACTACTAAAGTTCAGCAGATCACGAGCAATGTCAAGCTCTAAAGGTTCATCCCCCTCAGCAGTAGCCTCAAGGTTGAGTCTCCTAGAAGCCCTGGTGACCCGTTTAGAGGTAGAGGCAAGGTGGGTAGCAGGGGCAGCAGCAGGAGGAATAGAAGGAGAAGCATGAGCAGCCGGCATGGGGGTAGCAGCACCGATGACGGGGGCAGCAGTAGGGACAGCAGGGGAGACAGGACTGGCAGCAGCGGAGCCCATCAAAGGGGGAGCCGGGCTGGGAGAGGAAGGGAGACCGGGGAAATTAACAAGGCAGAGCTTGTGAATAAGCAAAATAAGCCCTTGATGCAAGGGAACCGCCTGGGTATGCTTCTGGAACTCCAAAATGGAGCGCTCAAGAGAGTTTAACAGATAGTGAGGGAAGCAAACCAACCTATTCCTACGAAAGTGGTTTAAAAAGACAAGGTGCTTGGCAGGGACAGTAACAAACCTGCCTTCCAAGGATATGAAGCGAATCATCATGCGGGTGACTTCATCAAACGATGATGGAATAGAGTTTACAAGCAGACCCGCTGTGCTGAAAATAAGCTTCTCCTCCTCCTCCACAAATCTTCTCTCTTCAACCTCTTTGATAACCCTCTTGTTGAAGAATCGGTACCCTTCCAAGCTGAGACCAGTTGCTTTGGCTATGAGCTCTTCATTAATAAGAATTTTCTGCCCCCCATAGTCTATAGTCCTCTCATTCCACTCCTTGGCAAAGTGAACAGAGATGCTTTGATCATGCCCTTGCACCCTTTCCACAAAGTTGGTGAAGCCGCCGATGCTTAGAATGTTCCAGAGCTTAGTGTTTTCTTTCCAGTCAAGGTCCGCGCACGGCTCAATTTGGCAGGGAGGCCCTCCCATCTTCACTGTGATGTGCTAGTTACAACAATTTCCAGAATACCTTTGGGTGTTAAGAGTAGTTCATTTCTCACTATTGAGGGTCGCATAAAAATGGGAACTGTAGACGTTGGTCCTCCCATGAACGTCTGTATGATTGCCGATCTGAGCCTGCGTGGAGTCGCGCATGAAAACCCTTTCCCTGTCAGCTTTCACATTGAAGTTATCATTGGTTTTCGTGGAGCTTGGCATCCGAATATCAACAGCTATTGTACCTCCCGCGTGCGCTGTTTTTAAATTCAGATATCTCCACTTGAAGTTCCTTATCAAAATCTTGCTATTATTTGAAATAGATATCATTTGCCACGCCAAATATATTAAAGCAACACGTGTGGAAGAATTTATGGATTTGATTTTCCTCCAAAGATTAAGGCATATCTCTAGAGATTGTTTGCATATGAAGATCCGCATGTATGCTGTTGTGAAGCTGATTAGGGATACTATCATTATCCCATATAGTGAAATTTATATTAATGCCATAATTGGCCAGTGCATCCGCCAGCTTGTTTCCCTCCCTGTAAGTATGTATGATTCTGATACTGTTGAAGGTATGACTGATGCTTATGGATTCAGAGATAAAATCTTTGATATTCCAGCTGGGAGATGAGGACTGATTAAGAAGTTTAATAATATTATGGGAGTCCCCTTCAACAATAAGATTCTGAATATTTTGGGCCCGTGCAACTCTCAATCCCCAGAGAGTAGATAAAGCTTCAGCAAAATGATTGGTTTGGATTCCCATTTTTCTAGCATATGCAGCAATCAAATTACCTTTGTGGTCCCGTATTGCTCCTCCTCCTGCTGCTGTTCCAGGGTTTCCCTTAGAGGCTCCATCAAACTTCAGCTTGAACCAATTGGATTCAGGAGGATGCCATTTAATCAAAGATCTATCCACACTATTCCCGGGGTTGCTCCAATAATCGATCTGCCAATTGGATAAGATGTGCTTTTCATTCTCAGGATAACAATTGTTCTTGGGAGGTTTGAATCTGGTCATGTCCTCTTTGATGCCTTGGGAAATTTTGCCAATACTAAATTTAAAATTCTGCTTCTTATTTCTGAAAACGATATTATTTCTATCCTTCCAGATCCTCCAAATTAAATGTGGTATGGCTAATTTCCAGATTCTTTTGATAGCACAATGTCTGAATGGTGGGTTCCATTGATTCCATAGCTGAATAAGATCCTCCGGCATCACCCAAAGAGCTTCGAATTTGGAAAGGACAAAGTTCCAAATTCTAAAGGCATAATCACAATGTATGAACAGATGGCTAATGTCTTCATAGTTATTCCTACAAAGGTGGCACCAATTGGGAATGATAAATCCTCTTCTCATCAAATTGTCAGTGGTGAGAATTTTACCTCTGATGGCCAGCCAAAGAAAAAAGTTTATTTTGGGGGTTAACTCGGGCATCCAGATCAAGTTCCAGTTAAAATCAGATTGGTCACTGTGGAAAAGAGTGGTATAACCAGATTTGACTGAGTATTTACCATCTTGTGAATTGCTCCAGACCAGCTCATCCTTGGAATCCAACTGACACAAAGGGAAGAGATCTAAAAGGTCCTGGAGGGAGGAGATAATTTGTTTCAGTTCAATACGCTCCATAGTAAGTCTTTTCCAATTCTTGTTGGTGCCATTTCCTTCAATGTAGTCCTTGACTTTAGTTCCATACTTGCTTATAAGGCTATCCTTAACAATCCCAAATCTCTCCAAGAGATTATCATTGGACCAGTTATCCTCCCAGAAGTTTATGTCACTACCATCCCCAACTTTCCATTTGCTGCCCTGCTTTATGAAGTTTCTACTCTTAACCAGATTGTTCCAAAAAATGGAACCATTAGGGAGTTGCTCATCATGCAGATAGGAGTAAACAGCTTGTTGATTCAAGTATTTTGTTTTAATAACATCAATCCAGGGTTGCTTCTCAGATAGCAATCTCCAGCCCATCTTAGCAATGAGTGCCTCATTCATTTTCTCAATATTTTTTATTCCCAGCCCTCCCATAGATTTTGGGGTGCAGACTTTATCCCAGGCCACTAGGTGAAATCTGAACTTCTCTTCCATGCCTTGCCATAAATTTTTTTTCTGAATCCTTTCAATTTTCTCTCTGAAGGAGGAAGGGATTTTGAATAGTGACATGATATATATGGGCAGACTTTGGAGTGTGCTTTTAATGAGAAGGCACTTACCAGCACTAGAGAGAGTGGCCCCTTTCCAACCGGCCATTTTTTTCTGAAATCTTGTCAATAAATCATCCCACACCATGTGAGAGACTTTCTTAGTGCCAAGAGGGAGGCCTAAGTACGTAGCTGGAAGAGCACCAATTTTACAGCCCAGAATTTTAGCAATCTTGAGCTGTCTTTCCTTAGGGGTGTTAAAGAAAAAAATGATGCTTTTGTCATAATTGATCTCTTGCCCAGAAGCAGATTCATAGAGCTGTAGCAGAGCCTTAATAGCTTTAGCTTCTACAACTGAGGCCAGAAGAAGAAGGATAGTGTCGTCCGCAAACTGTTGATGAGAGACAGCTTGGCTGAGTGAAGTGGGTTTAGAACCATTTAAAAGGCCGTCTTCCACCGCTCTACTAATTGTTCTACTAAGGCTGTCAGCTAGAAGGATGAAGAGTAAGGGGGAGATGGGGTCTCCCTGCCTTAGACCTCTGCTGCTGGTGAAAAATCCCACAGGCTCTCCATTAACAACCACAGAGAACCTGGCTGTAGAAATACAAGAGTTAACAATTTTTCTAAACTTTTCCGTGAACCCAAATTTAGATAAAATCCTATCAAGGAAGACCCAAGAAACTTTGTCAAAAGCTTTATTCATATCAAGCTTAAGGATCATGTTTGCCTTTTTATTATTTTCCATAGAATGCATAGTTTCGTGCACCATAATCACACCGTCTTGTATTATCCTACCTTTAATGAAGCCACTCTGCTGTCTTGAGATGAGATCATTCATTATGAGCTGCAGCCTAGAAGCAATGATTTTGGTAAAAATTCTAAAAATAGCATTAACAAGACTGATAGGTCTGAAATCCTTGAAATCTTTTGCATCCATTTTTTTAGGCGCCAGCACAATGTGCATGTTATTGAGTTCTTTTAGAAGATTTCCCGTTCTATAAAATTCATTAACCGCTTTGAGTAGATCCTCCGAGCATATTTCCCAGAATTTCTGAAAAAAATTAATGGAGAATCCATCCAGTCCAGGAGCCTTATCCCCCTCAAGAGAAAAAACAGCCTTTTTCAGCTCTTCAAGCATGACAGCTTTAGTGATATCTCTGAATTTCTAGTTCTCAATATTATTCTGGGGGATGGCCTCCAGCATGAAGGAAATAGCTTCCGGATTGCTGACATTACTCTCTCTAAGAAGATTTTTGTAGAATTCAAGAGCTTGTTTCTTGATGTTGTTTGGATCTTTAGTGATACTTCCATTGCCTTTAGAAACCTCTAAGATCCTATTACTGGCTCTGTGCTTTAGAGTGGTCATGTGGAAGAATTTTGTGTTCCTGTCACCCTCTTTAAGCCAGATAGCCCTAGATTTAAGGCGCCAAAAGGACTCTTCTCTACTGCAGATCGTGTGCAACTCAGAAAGAATTTTCTTTTCATTTACTTCATCTTCAACTGATCTCCCCATAGTATCCATTTTTAACTCAAGATCCTGAAGCTTCTGTTTTAACTCTTTCTTTTTTTCGAAGATATTTCCAAAAACATTTTTGCTCCAAAGTTTGACTTGTTTTTTGACATTTTTGAGCTTTTGAACCAATCTGTACTGAGCAGTGCCTTCCCCATTCCATTCCCACCATTCCTTTATCCTATCATAGATATCAACATGCTCCATCCACATTTTTTCAAATTTGAATGAGCTTCTTGTAGGTTTGGTCCAATTGAGAAAGCTTAAAGCAATCGGATTATGATCCGATCCAATTCTGGGCAGGGAAGAGAGGTAAAAGTCTTGGCTTAGAATCCAGTTGGCTGAGATTAGTGCCCTGTCCAGTCTCACCTGAATGAAATCCTTTCCCAACCTTCTATTATTCCAAGTATACTTATTGCCATGCAGATCCACATCAATGAGGTTTTGTTCAGTGATAAAATCAGCAAAATCCTCCATTCCATTAGAGAAGGTGGGGGTTCCACCAAACTTCTCGCCTGGGTTTAGAGGGGAGTTGAAGTCTCCCATGATAAGCCAGTTAGCCGAGCTATGTTGGTTTCTAAATATTTTAAGATCAGCCCATAGTTTTCTTCTACCACTAACAGAGTTAGGGGCATAAATATTAGACAAGATCCATTCACACTTATTCTCAATGGTGAAAAATTTAATTGCAAGATGATTAATATTATCACTAAGAATCATACCAGTACAGTGCCTTCTATCCCAAAGAGTAGCCAGCCCTCCGGAAGCTCCCTGAGAGTCAACAGCCGCCATTTCAGAGCTATCCCAAAAAAAAAACTTTATGTGGTCCATAGTTATTGCTTTCATTTTAGTTTCTTGAAGAATCAAAATGCTGGGGTTACTGGAGTCCCGTAACTCCTTGATGGTTCTTTGCTTAGAGTTACCGTTAAGGCCTCTAATATTCCAAGATATGATCTTCATTTGGAATGGTTGGTAGTTGGGATTGCTTGCTGGTTCAGTTGACGCTGAACACCATCTGCAATATCCCTCTCTGTTTTCTTAGCTCTGAGAGTCTTTTTAGAGGGTCTTCCTCTTTTTGAGCTTCCTCCAAAATTAGCTATTCGTCTAGCAGAAGATCTGGTTGTTCTGGAAGAAGAAGTATCCCAATTGTCAATTTCCTTTTTTTTATCACTATATAGTGATTCTGGGATTCTTTCAAAACCTTTCATTCTTTTTTTCTTTTTTGAGATGACCATTGTGAATCCAGAGTCAGGATCTTCCTCTTTCTTGGTAGGCGTAATCTCCCCTTCTTCATGATCCTTCTGTATGCTGTCAGGAATATGATCAGAAGCTGTTTTGGTGCTGCAGCAAACCGGCGCAGTCGCTGTTGTAATGCTGGGGCTTGGCAGCGGATCCGCTTTATCTTTCTTTCCAGAAGAGAGAATCTCCAGAGGCTCAATCACACTTTCCTCCCTAATGAATGACTGAATTTCTTTCTCTTCTGAACCAGAAGGGATTAAATTGACCTTCACTGAACCATCTTGTTCATTAACTTCCATGGATACCTTAACAAAGTCTTCATACACAGAAGTTTCAAAAGGTTTATCCGGAGATACCTTCACAGTTTTGTTCACAACTTCATTGTTAGTGGCTTCAGGCAAAGCTATTGTTACAACTTTGGGATGCCAGACAAGATGCTTCTTTATGTGAGTTCTAAAACCCCCTTTTTTCTTTTTTTCCCTCCTATTTAGTTGCACATCCTTCTGGCTGGGACCTTTGTCACCAGTCTTCCTTTCCTTGCTTGGATCCCTGCTAACTTTGTTCAGAGCTGAGTCTATCCCAGGCTGATCAGAAACCAAAGGAGGGGTCTTCTTCTTGGTGCAGTTTTTGTTAGAGTGACCAATGCTATGGCACAACTTACATCTTAGGGTCTCAACTTCAATTTTTTGGGTCCAGGATCCAAATCTAGTTTTCAAGATTATGTGTTCCGGAAACTCCTAATCTATGGCTAAGACAATGCAGAACTGAGCAAAAGCAAGCCTGGATCTGTTTATTGTGGGACCTGTCATCACCAATCCGGCACTATGATAATTCTTCACCGGGAACTCCTCGTGCTATGATTATTTACTAATGCACAACCTTTAGTTTGGTGGATGTAATCTGGAAACAAAACAACAACAAAACACAAAAATACCATCGACTATGATAAGACGGAATGATGACAAATCTGAAATATCAAAGTAAATTATACTAACATGAAATTGTTACAATCTCACCCATGAGGTACTTCAACAAGACTATGGGAGAAACTTTACAATTACACCTCTCGATGGCTTCTTCAACACACCTTTAACTGATGGCTTCCTTTGCACACTTCCTACAATATTTCTCACTACTTTATATGCTAAATGAGGGGGGTAGCCTCTCTATTTATAGAACTTACAGGCTTATCCATCTTATCTCTAAGATAGGATAAGAAATCCACTATGACAAATCATATTCCATACCTTAACTCTTATCTGTACATGTAAGCTTATCTCTTAAGATAAGATAAACCTTATCATTTTACATGGGTTCCACATTTTTAGAATTTTTACAAATAAAATACACAAAATATTTATGACCTCACTCCTTGTCCTTATTACCAATATAATATTTCTAATTCCTAATCATGTAGACCCTACTTCTCTAATTACCCAAACTTTGACATTTTAATATTACCAGACCACTTACGACAAATATTTACTTTTTACAACATTCCTATTGTACTTTGACTATTACCGTACTCCACATTATTTGCGGCGTCGTACTGGCAGCGCCGTTATCTTCTATCGGACGCTACTACTAATTACACTTAACAACATTCTATTCCTAATACATACATTAATGAAATAGAAATTATGGAGGAAAATTTTAGTGTCGACATCTTCCCCCTTCCTAGCTTCTACTCCGTCCTCGGAGTAGACTCTTCTGGTGCGTGGAAAATCTTCAACTTGTCGTGGTTGACCCATTTCGTAATGGGAGTGCCATCCAATTCCTCCAGTCGGTACGTACCATTTTCATGCACAGCTGCTATTTTGTAGGGCCCCATCCATTTTGGAAGAAATTTCCTCTGTCTTCTTTTTTTGTATCTGTAATCATATACTAGAACCAAGTCATTCACCTGAAATGGAGACCAAAGGATCTTTTGATCAAAGTATTCCTTCTGCTTCATTTTCTTCTTATGGCTTGTATCCTTTGCTATTTCCCTCATTTCCTCTAGCAAATGAAGATGTACCAACCTTTCTTTTACTGAATCACTTTCATCCATCCTTTCATTTTTCATAACTCTCACAGCAGGAATATCAAACTCAATAGGAAGAACTGGATCAATGCCATAGGCCAACTGAAATGGAGAGTATCCTGTTGCTGACTTTGATGTTGCCCTATATGCCCACAATGCTGCATGAATCCTCTTATCCCATTTATGTACCTGCAAGGCTGCATCTTTTGCTAGAATTTGACACAACACAAAATTTGTTCGTTCCACCTGTCCATTTATGCTTGGTTTGTATGTTGTTGCCTTCCTATGCTTAATAGAAAACTTATTGACTAGGGCTTCTACCACCTCATTAATGAAGTGGCTTCCTTGATCTGTTACAATTTCTAATGGACAACCAAATCTTGTGACAATGCGTTCATATATGAACCTTGCCACTTCATCCATGGAAGCTGTTTTCAATGGCCTAGCTTCAACCCACTTGGTCAAATAATCTGTGGCAACTACAATATACTTATTTTGGCGTGAGGTAGTTGGAAGTGGACCTACAATGTCTATTCCCCACTTTTCAAAGGGACCAAGTGGAAGAATAGGACATAATGGAGCTGATGAAGTCTTACGGTTACCATGTGTTTGACAAATATCACATGTCTTACAATAATTATAACAATCTTTAAAAAGAGTGGGCCAGTGATAACCTGCATCCAAGATCCTTCTAGCTGTAAGTTGTCCAGAGAAGTGCCCTCCACATGTACCATTGTGGAATTCTTCTAGTAGCTCCTTCCCTTGATCACGTCCAACTGCCCTCTTGTACTGTCCATCAGGTCCTATTCGAAATAATACTCCATGCAGAATAGAATATGGACGACTGGCTTGAGTAATCCTTTCCTTAGTCTTTGCATTGGCACCATCAGGAAACTTGAATTCATTCAGATAATTCCAAATATCTATGTATTCACTAGGGATTGTATCAAGGGATAACAATGCTGCATCAGGGAAATCATCATCATCACAAGATGATCCTAAACCATCATAGGCTCGAGAGAGTGCATCTGCATTGACATGCTTCTTTCCTGGCCTATCTATAATATCAAATTCAAATTCTTGTAGCAAAATTATCCATCTTGCTATCCTCCCTGATGGGTTAGGCTTATTTACAATATATTTTAGAGCCTGATGATCTGTTACAACTAGAAATTTTTACCCTAGCAAGTAATTTCTGAACTTCTTTACAGCAAAAATGATAGCCAAAGCCTCTTTTTCAGTTACAGTATAATTTACCTCAGCACTGCTCATTTGTCTGCTCCCAAAGTAAATTGGATGTTCATTCCCATTTTCATCCTTTTGGCTCAAAGTACTTCCTAGTGCTGCATCTGAGGCATCAGTGTACACAATGAATGGCTTGCTCCATTCTGGATTCTTCAAAACAGGCGAAGACACCAGGGCTTCCTTCAATTGTTCAAAAGCTTCATGCGCCTTATTTCCTGGTTCATAAGTAACATCCTTCTTCAAGAACTGGGTTAGTGGCTGTGCAATCTTTGAGAAATTCTTGATGAACCTTCTATAGTAACCCACATGGCCTAAAAATGATCTCAACTTACTTCTATTCATAGGAAATGGTAAATCTTTGATTTTTGAAACTTTATCAGGATCAGTACCAATATCATCTCTGGATACAACATGCCCTAACAAAATGCCTTTAGAACATCCAAAGACACACTTTGTAGGGTTTAGTGAGGCTTGTGCTTCATCTAACCTTTGAAATGCTGTCTCCATTTGGTGCAGGTGGTCCAACTTGCTCCCATAGATGCAAAAATCATCGAGAAATACTCTGATGAAGGTCCCAATGTAGGGTTCGAACACCCTATTCATCAAGCGCTGGAATGTTGCTGGAGCATTACACAACCCAAAAGGCATAACTCTATAAGCAAAGGTTCCCCAAGGAGTGGTGAACGTGGTCTTCAGCAGATCTTTCTCTGCGATACGAACTTGGTTGTAGCCGCTATATCCATCAGCAAAACTATAGCACTCCTGGCCAGCTACTTCGTCCAAGATCTGATCTGAAAATGGAAGAGGGTAATGATCCTTCTTTGTTGCCTTATTGAGTTTCCTGTAATCAACACAAATGCGTAGCTTCCCATTCTTTTTTATTGAGATCACAATGGGAGAAACCCATTATGAATTCTCCACAGCAAATATGAATCCTGCATTAAGCAACTTATCTATTTCTTCTTTTACAGTCTTGGAAAAATTAGGATTCATTCTATATGGCATTTGCTTTATGGGCTTAGCACCATCTACCAGCTCAATAGAATGTTCTACCCAACTTACTTGATGGAGTTCCTTGTAATCAAAAGTGAATAGGTGTATGTACCTTCGAAAGAGCTAGAGGTAGGATTCCTTCTCACTCTCCATCACAGCATCACCAATCTTTATTTGTTGGAGACGATCATCAACTTCTTCTTCAGATAATTTTATGGGGTCATGAGTTGGTGTGACTGGAAGGATATCCATGACTGAAACATCAATCTCACTTTCTTCATCTTCAGTGTCCACTTCACTGGTACTAGAGTAATCAGAGGATGTCCAATCATCAGTTTCATCACTTGAATCCACAGGTTCTGCTTTATGATGCCGAGGGATCACATTTATCTTCACCCTCTCTCTACCACGTCCAAGTGTCATGAAACCTTCATTCCAGTAGTTCCTTGCATGAACTCTCCTTAGACATGGTCTTCCCAGCAACATTGGGTACGCAACAGTACCATTTTTCATCACCTAAAAGTCTACCACACATACAACACCCATAACAGATATTGCCACATTTGAAACTACACCTTCTGGTTTAGTTTTTCCTTTATTTAATGACCTTAACATAAGTGTTGAAGGGCGATCAATTTTTAAACCCAACATATTCATTACAGACTCGGTCATTACATTAACTGCAGCACCTCCATCAACTAAGACATCATGAATTGAAATACCATTACATAATACCTCAGCTTGTGGAGCATAGGGATCTGCCTCTGCCTCCAAAACAGAGACCTCAACCTCCTTTCTTCGTCGAGCATTGAGTCCACTTCGCAGCTCCCGCCTCTTCTCCGAAGACATAGCCAAGAGTTGACCATATGTAATGTTTGCAGGCCTTTTGGACAGATCTTCCAAGATGGAGTATGGTCCTTGCCCCTGTGAAATCAGAAAATCCTGCACACCCAACTTTCTTCTCCTATGTTTCTTACTATTTTCTCCTTTCATCTTCTTAGGATCATTTCCATCTTGATTATCTTTTTCTTTCTTTCTTTTTGTTACAAACACATCTACTTCATTATTTCTACTCTTATCTACTACATCAAGAGAATTCACAGGTGCTTTTCCTTTATCATTATCTCTTGTACCAGATGTAGAAGTTCTATCTGGACAATTATACTTATAATGACCCTTTTTATAACAACCATAACAAACAACTTCAGAAATATTTCTTTTTGGACCTCTATCTCCTCCCTGAGAACTAAATTCCTTTCCTTGAAGAAGGTTAATAGTTAACTGACCCATCTTTTTGAGCAGATCTTCATACTCAGTAGATGTACTAGGAGAAATATTTGTGCTCACCAGGAGTGGTTGTGGATTCTGGACCAAAGGTGCTGGTGTAGGCTCTACTTTAGCAACAATTTCTTTGGGCTCCTCTTCCATGCTTTCTTCTTACCTTCTTGCAATCTCCTTTGCTTGTTCAATGGTAGCTGGGCGGTCATACTTCACTCGTTGTCTGATCTCTTGCTTCATCCCAAGAATGAAGTGCTTACATAGGAGATTATCCACGCCGTTCATCAACCCATCCGCTAGTCCTTCCTTCCGGATCTGGGCATCGAGCTTCCTCCTTAGCTCTGAAACACGAGCATGATAATCCCTTATCTTCTCCTTCTCTCCTTGGGTTAGCTTTGTGATATCAATCATGAGATCTGCATATCTCTGTTGTTCACCAAATTCTTCAAGAAAACTTTCAGTTAATAAATCCCATGAATTTTTCACATTATCACCTAGTGTTTCAAACCACCTAAGTGCTGAACCATCCAAAAAGGTAGGAAAAAATTCAGTCCATTGTTCCCTTCTTATAAGGCCATTACAAATACAAGATCGCTTAAACTCTTGAATGAAAGAAGAAGCATCTTCATTAGATTGAGCTGAAAAAATAGGAATCTTTCCCATTTTCAAAAGTAACCACCGTGAAATACCAACCCACAAGTACAATCAACAAGACTTATGTGCACAAATAATTGGAATCACTGTAGAAATGACCACGGTAAACTATGGTAAAATCTGACTTACCGATGTAAAAACTGACTTTACTGTGGTAAACACTATTCACGGTAAAAAGTGAAGTTACTGCGGTAAATACTATTCACGGTAAAAAGTGACTTTACTGCAGTAATTACTATTCCCAGCAAAAAGGACTTTACCAGGGTAACTACTATTCATGGCAAAAATGACTTTAACATGGTAACTACTATTCATGGTAAAAATGACTTTACCATGGTAACTACTATGCACAGTAAAAACAAGGTTACCCTCCAATTAATTTTTTCCTAAGTGGGAATATCTCTCCAGAAAATCCACCAACGAGGAATGGTCCCAGCAACGGAACCAAAATGTCATCACCAATCCGGCACTATGATAATTCTTCAACGAGAACTCCTCGTGCTATGATTATTTACTAATGCACAGCCTTTAGTTTGGTGGATGTAATCTGGAAACAAAACAACAACAAAACACAAAAATACCATCGACTATGATAAGACGGAATGATGACAAATCTGAAATATCAAAGTAAATTATATTAACATGAAATTGTTACAATCTCACCCATGAGGTACTTCAACAAGACTATGGGAGAAACTTTACAATTACACCTCTCGATGGCTTCTTCAACACACCTTTAACTGATGGCTTCCTTTGCACACTTCCTACAATATTTCTCACTACTTCTTTCTATGCTAAATGAGGGGGGTAGCCTCTCTATTTATAGAACTTACAGGCTTATCCATCTTATCTCTAAGATAGGATAAGAAATCTACTCTGACGAATCATATTCCATACCTTAACTCTTATCTGTACATGTAAGCTTATCTCTTAAGATAAGATAAACCTTATCATTTTACATGGGTTCCACATTTTTAGAATTTTTACAAATAAAATACACAAAATATTTATGACCTCACTCCTTGTCCTTATTACCGATATAATATTTCTAATTCCTAATCATGTAGACCTTACTTCTCTAATTACCCAAACTTTGACATTTTAATATTACCGGACCACTTACGACAAATATTTACTTTTTACAACATTCCTATTGTACTTTGACTATTACCGTACTCCACATTATTTGTGGCGTCGTACTGGCAGCGCCGTTATCTTCTATCGGACGCTACTACTAATTACACTTAACAACATTCTATTCCTAATACATACATTAATGAAATAGAAATTATGGAGGAAAATTTTAGTGTCGACAGACCATCTATCCCAATAGGTGCGCCTAGGGATTTTGCAATATTTAGCAGTATTTCATCATCCCATAGATGCAATGGCAGTCCTGATAGCCTACACCAGATTGGAATGGTGTTTATATTTTCAGTATTTGGATCAAAACCCGGATACCATTTTTTCAAAAAAAGACCCATATTTCCCAGCCACCAGGGGCCTCCCAGTAATACCAAATCTAAATCCTCTTGCTAGTTAAATTTAGCCAAGAAAAAGCCTTTTGGCATAACAGTAATGTTTAGGGCTCCCTTAGGTTTCCATTTTCTCAAAGCCCATTTTCTAATGAAATCAATATTAGGTCTAGAGCCAAGAAACTTACCAACAAGGGAGAGGTTTGTTTTGATTAAGGCTCTATCAACAAAACCATCTGGGACCCTTAGACAGGTGGCACCCTCTTTGTCCATTTCCCATGAAAACTGTTCAGTGATTTTCGGACCCACCTTGAGGTTAGGGCTTTGAAAAAGCTTGTTCTAGGCCAAAGGTGTGGATCCCAGTATTTCCTCATTTTCTCTGCTAGCCGTCGGATCCTTCCAAACCCTTTTAATTCCACATGCATTATTTGATTTGATCTAATAGATTTAACCTTTGAGCCCAACTAGGATAAAAAATAAGGTTCAAGTATATCAAAATGGTGATCACCCAGTGGGGTCCAAGAGGATACCATTAGCTACCCCAAAAACTTATGAACTCAATTTATTTATTTCATAACAAAGGAAATCTATTTTAAGGGATTAACAACCCAAGAAGTTCCAAATATGGGAACCTATCATCCAATAGTTGGGATGTTGAAAATACATTTGGGTTCACTTAATAGTATCCTTATTTAATTATAGATAATGGAGCTCCATTGGTTGATAGATCTAATTTTTTTCAATTGATGTGAGTCGATTGATGATTCCTCCAGTGCACTAGTGATTGATTTTGAATCATAGAAAGGTATTACACATGGTTTTAGAACATTTTACATGTTTTGAAGGTTAATATCGGCTTAGTCAATTATAAGATAAAACACCAAAAACTCATAAGACAATAGGGTTTGATGCATACCCTATGCTAAAAATGCTATGTCAGGTTGAATACATGCAAAATTATGCTACTATTTTGATTACTCCTCTAGGATACAAATGGGAGAATCTTCCAAAGATAACTAAACAAGATATTGATGCTAGATAATTGTATTTCGTATGAGTTGCTCAGTAAAGTTGACCGGTCCCATGAACCGTAATGGGCTTCCTTGAAGTGTGTCAGACTCATTTTTAAAATTAAGTGATAATGATAATAAGATAAGAATTGGATAACTATGAAGGCAGTGAATAAATATCTAGAGTGGATAGAAAGATCATGTTCCACATGAAAGGTGGCTTAAGAAAGGGCTTCAATGAGCTCGAAATCTAGTACTTGAACTAGAGCATGTGGAACCCTTCCACCAATACTTGTTTGACTTCCTACGTGGGATATTACTATTACCATGGAGTTGATGTCTCAATAGTCCTACAACATTTTTTGTCTAGGGGATATGCCATATGATTGTATCAAATGAGGATGTGAGGGACTGTATCCAAGAAACATAGGTTGTCTACAGGGGATTTTCCCTAGGATGTCAGATATGATTTGCAGGATAAGCAAACTACTAGACCAATCACAATATGAGGTTGGAATGATCCGAATTTGATATCTGTGATAGGTAGCACCCCCTCATGACTGTTGGTGTCATTGTGACAAGTGTAATGCATGACCAGTTTGAGGAGGTGGACACTTACTAGATGAGATAATGACTTGTGTGATGTTGTATTTCTGATTTAAGCATTCCGCTATACTATGCATGAAAATAAATTGCTCACAAAAGTGATTTTGTGTAACTTAGAAATTCAGAGTGATTTTGGCTTGGACTGCCCACAAGGTTTCTACAGGATCTGATATACATATGAATTACTAGGAAGTTTGGGCACACGGGAAAAACTGCCATAAAGCATCCATTAGGTATGCCATGATGTCATCAAGTGATGAAATCTTGCTAAAGGATGTTGCCACAAAGGTGGGATTATAGAGACTTGGTGAAGTCAGAATGGCCATAGGGGAACTAATAGGTTCTTGACCTATAGACATATGACTATCAATGACATCATGTGGAAAATTGTAACCAAGGGCTATAAAATCAGAAATGGATTTGATAAGGAAAACTTTATATAAATTTATTGATTTTTGATTTTTAAGGGTCTCGGGCCTAAAAAGGAAGCACATACTTGAAAATGTGTTATTTTGGAAATGAATGATAAAAAATGATAGTTTGGCCTTTTTTAGAGTATAGCCGAGGATCTAGTTCAGTATATATGGGAGGATGCAGATACTAAGACCCTGTAGGCTGAAACATTTACGATTTGACATAATCTATTACATGATTAGCCTAATGTATGTCATGCGTCTTGATGTGGATGCGGAACATTTTTTTGATATAAAATTTGATTTGGAGATGACTCCATATTAGTTCATTACAACTGGTGAGAATATAACATACCAAAGAAAATATAATTTGATAATTTGAGTGAGATGAGAGGAAGCTGAGAGGTGCTGCACAGGTGAGTAGAGACCGAGTGTTTTCTTAAGTAGGTAGGTGGGTTTGACAAGTGAGGTACGAGCTTGTGAAATAGAAGGGTTACTATGTACCTTAGGAGTAGTGGTGGCTGAGGGAAGGAGATGAAGAGGATATGGTGAGCTTTATTAGAGGCCACTATAAAAGAGCATTTATGATACTTGACAGGGCCTTGTGACACCCTTATTGCTAGAGCGGGCCACTGGTAGTAGCCTAGATGGACAGCAATGACTGGATGAGCGAGACGGTGTGAGCCTTGTAGCTCATGGTATATTCTTAGGTAGAGCTAAGTACATAGGGACACATAGATACATTGAGGAAGGCCTAAGGGATCACAATGCGTGATATTTCTGAGCATGGTCTTATCAATGATATCCTATAGAGTAATAGGGGAGCATCTATAACTGTTATGATTAGTGGTGAGCTATGCTATTACGAGGATATAGTGAGTATGAAAACTATTAAAACATGGACATGAGCCTCACTATACTACGCTGATGCCACCTTGTCTCATTGATAACATGTTAGCTATATTTAGTGGGTTCCATAGCAGTGGGTTAGCCACCTAGTGATAGTGCAGTGCGCAAGGGACCAGCCCGAGGCTCAGATTATGGACCAGAGGGGGTGATGTGCTTGCGAGGAGTCTCAGATTGAAGGACATCCATTTTACGAGATGATTGTGTGGATGGATTTTGATGTAATACTATTTTTGATAGGATGAGGCTCTTGCTGAAGCCCAATATGTCGGATGATGAATATTTTACCACATGATTTATGACATAGTGTTACAGGCTCATTGCAGAGCCCATTTGATGATGTATATGATGTGATTAAATGTAGACATGGTTTTGATGTTTCTGAGACTTTGATCTATATGTATGTGATGATGATGGTTTTTATACCTATAATTGTGTTTGTATATGTTGTTATAGGCTCATAAAATCCCATGATTCTATATTGATTATGCAGCTATTTGTATACAGGACCTTTATATGTGATGGTGATTATGATGATGATGATGATATTTTGTTTTGATTAAATGCATGTCATATCTGGAATAGTTAAATCAGAATGTGAAATTAATTACTTCTTTACTATTCTAGACTACATATAGTGTATGATAGTAACACTCCAGATTTATATGTGATGGGTACTGCACATGCAACACTGTGCATTAATAGCCTGTTCAACATGTTGAATCAGACCGTCAATGGATAGTTAATCATACTAGGATCATTGATGGATGTGGGATATAGTGGTATTCTATCCTTTATGGACACAAGCTAGGCCTTGTGTGTAACATATGTTCATATGGGGAAATGTGTTCTCCTTATGATATGGGTTTATAGAGGACTTGATGCTCCATAGTTATTGTAACATTTTAAATTAAGTTGATTGATACAAAAAGATTTTGTTTGATGGGAAAGTTAAACGATGTGGGAAGCTTTCCTAGGAGGATTTCTTCTTTTCTTTTTATGAATTTTTCTCTTTGATATGAGTTTGATCAATATGGGAAGCCTTTTTTGATGTGAGCCATCCTAATCAAGGGTATGGTCTACAGTTTTTCACTTATTGTCTATTCTTATCTTATTGAGTAGCCATCCTTTAAAGGAGTCAGTATATGATTGTTGATTGATTTTTTTTATTTTCATGAGTAACCAGTCTACTTCGAGGGAATGGTCTACAGATTCATTGTGACGTAGATTTTATTTTTAGGGATCAGTCCGTCCTTCGAGGGATCCAATGGTTTATATCTTCGATTAAGACAGGGACAAAAAATCCCTGATAAACCATTTTTGAGGAGGTGATAAATGTGTATGTGACATACACCCTTATGCCCCATGTCATGGTACAAATAAATAGGTGTAGTGATTGTGAAGGATTTGTGAAAAGAAAGTTTTTATTTAGTAACTGGAGGGAAATCCTATAGATTTGACTAAAAATGGTGTCATAATGATCGATGAGTTAACAGTAGAATGACGAAAAGCCACAATGTGTTAAGAGAATTCAAGGGTTCAACCTCACTTTACCCATCAAGAGGAGGATAAATGATAAGCCCTGGACCCATAGTTAATGTGTGATAATATATGATTGAAGCCACTTTAGAGTGAGACCATTCAACATGTTTACTCCTACTCCATATGTAGTGACATTTAGATTTTCTTGAAGAACAAAATCACCGACATTGAAGTCACATTGTTAAAAAAAAAAATTGTAATCTCATTTGATTTTTTATTGATATACATTGATATGTTCAAGGGAGGTTAGATGATTTTCATCTAATAATTCAAGTTGCGATAACTTTTCTTGACGATATTCTTCATCAGGGATGAAGTATTTGAGAGAAACCCATAAAGATGGGATTTGGATTTCGAGAGGAAGGATGACTTCAGTGTCGTATACTAAGGAGAAGGGAGTGGTGCCATTAGAAGATCGAAACCTGGTCTAATATGTCCATAAGGAAAATGGGATTTGGAGATGTTAATTTCTACTAGCTTGGTTAACAATTTTCATGCGGATTTTGTTGAGTGTTTTTTTAGAGGCCTTGGTTTTTCCATTTGCTTAAGGGTGGTATGGAAATGAAAAGATAAATTTTATGATGAGTGTATTATAGAGTTATTTAACTTCCTTATTTTTGAAGGATTTTCCATTTTCTGTGATGAGGTTATGTGGGATACTAAAATGGCATATAATGTTTTGATATATGAAGTTACCGATGGGTCCAGATTTTTTCAAGGTTACAGGAATAGCTTCAACCCATTTAGTGAATTATTTAGTTGCATTGATGTTTTTGGGATAACTTCAGATTGATTGAACCAATGAGGTTTAACCCCCATTAAGAGAAAGGCCATAGGTCCTGAGTAGGATGTAGCACTTGAATAGGAATATGGATGAAATCAGAATGGTATTGGCATTTGATGCAATTCTTTATGTATGCAAAAAAATATTTGGTAATGGTAGGTTAGTAATACCCTAGCCACATGATGCGCTTAGCAATAGCGTTACTAATGAAATGACCTCCACATATGCCATTGTGAACATCTTCAATTTATTTGATTGATTAATGTGATTTGAGACACCACAATAATATACCACCGAAATTGTTTTTGTAAAGGATACCTCTTATGATAAAAAATGGGTGACATGTTGAAGGAATGATCATTTAGTGCCTTGTGATAGATCTGGTAGAATTTTAGATTTAGCGAGATAATTGTATATCTGAGTGTACCATAGATCTGACAAATTTTCTTCAATAATTTTAATGGAAGGAAACTCATTTGTATGTGAAGGATCATCTAAGCATTGGACTACTACAAAGATCTTTGTTTTATCCTTTGATTTTTCTATTTCAAATGGGACGAGATATCTGAGGGAAGCCATACTATCCGTAAACCTATTAGAGGATCATTGAGTGGATTGAATACTGTAATGATCGAATGCACTAAGGGTAAAATTGAAAACCACTCTATATTTTTGAAGAACTTCATTTTTGCACTGGTACTCTCCTTTGACTTGACTAATGACAAGTTGTGAATTTTTCGTAGATTTCTAGGATTTGGAAACCTTAGAGATAAATGGTTTGCAAGCCCATGATTAAGGCTTTGTATTCTACCATATTATTGGTACACTCAAAATTGAGTGCAAATGATAATGGAATGGGAATGTTCCACGGTGTGATGATAATGACACTGGATCCTCCATCTTCTTGACATTTAGCACCATCAAAGAAGAGAATCATATTGATAGGGAGGAAATATGATTCATATTTTTTGGATTCATTGATGTTATTGATGGATTCATCAGGAGAGTACTCATGGGGTGGTTGATTATCTGAAAGAGGTTCTTCAACAAGTTGATCTGTAATGTCTTGACCTTTTATGGAGTTTTGTGGAATAATTTCAAGATCAAATTAAGTCATGAGCATAAGCCATTAGGTTATGTGGTCATTGTGATAAGGTTTTTTGTGTATGGATTTAAGTGGATTAAAACTGGTGACGACGTATATTTTATGATTAATGAGGTAATTTCATAGTTTGGTCGTAGCAAAGTATAACACACAACACAAATTTTCAGCTCCATTGTAACATGTCTCATATTTATGGAGTGTGTGACTAATGTAATACACAGTCTGTTCATGGCCTTGACCATCACAGTGGGAAAGCATGACTCCTAAGGCATGTTCTAAAGTGAATATGTATAAATAAAATGGATCCCTTTCATGAGGTGGAGCAAGCACAGGTGGTGATAATAGATATTTTTTTTATTTCATTGAAGGCTTTTTGGCAATCAGAATCCCAATGAAATTTTATGTCCTTGCAGAGAAAATAGTTAAATGGTTGACAATGGTCTGAGAGTTATGATATGAAATGTCGAATGGAATGTAACTTACCTTGAAGGTTACACAACTACTTAATATTAGAATGTGGAGGCATTTCAATTATTACTCTAAACGTTTTGGGATTAAATTCAATTCCTTGAAGAGATAGGATGAACCCTAAACGTTTTCAAGTAAGGACATGAAAGACACACCTTATAGGATTAAGATGAAGATAGAATTGGACTAGACAAGTGAAGATTGATTCAAGAATATTGATATGATTTTTCATGATTTGGTGTTTCCAAGGAGGTTGTCAACGTAATCTTCAAAAAATTTATGGATAAGATCATGGAAGATGTATGACATGGCACATTGGTACATGGCTCTCACATTTTAAGCCCAAACGACATGACACAGTAGTAGAAGGTTCCCCAAGGAGTGATGAAATAGGTTGTATGTTGATCGTCAGTGGTAATGAGAATTTATTTATAAGAAGAAAAATCATCCATAAGGGAAAGCATTTCATGGCCCGCAGTTAAGTCACCAAGTTGATCTATGTTTGGGAGAGGGAAATCATTCTTTGGACAAGAAAGATTGAGATCCCTGAAATTTATGTAGATGCATGTTTTTCCTGAGGATTTAGTCATACAGAAAACATTGGAAACCCACTGTGGATAATCAATGGTTATGATGAAATTAGTGGATAAGAGGTGTTATAACTATTCCTTAACAAAGAAAGCTATACAAGGTGTATTTTACTAAGTTTCTATTTGATCGGCTTAGTCTTAGGGTATGTGACTATATTGTGTATGACAATGTTGGAGTCAATCCCAAGCATATCACTATATGACCAGGAAAAAGATTGATGATATTTTGTTAAAAATGTTGTAAAATCATGTAATTCTTATGGGCTTAAAGATTTATTGACCTTAACTATACAAGGATCTTATGGGGTTCCTAAGTTAATGTCAAGGGTGGATTTGTTGAGAAGACTTGATGTTTCAGATGGTAGAGACTTCTAAAGATAATGGTCCTCATCTCCCATATGAGAAAGGATATCCTGGTCATCCTGACACTGAACGATATCTAATGTGGGTGAATCTTTCTCAACCATTTCTAGTAAAACAAGTGGTAATTATTTGGTAGAGTGTCCAAATTTATAAATGAGTGGTCCTAAAGATATGACATTGATTAAAAAAAATTATATGGGATGGGTACAATGTCATTTGTATCCTTGGGGTCTTTAGGTCTTATTGAAGGTGATATTTCTGATTCGAAAGAGGGCATTGGTGTATTTTGTTTATATGTGGCTTCAATTATTTCAGGGGTAAATGTTTTATTCCCTAAACCACTTTTCTCGTGAGACTCAAGGGTGTGGAAGATGGGTTTTTCATGTATGCCTTGTTCATAGTGCCTAAGGCAAAATCCCTTCCATCTGCAACGATGGAGATACATGTAGGAAAATTTTGGATTGTTGAGGGATTTAAAATTTAATGCAACTTTCATGACATGATGTGGATTAATAGAATGGGATGGTGGATTATCAAGTCTGTCATAAATAATATTTGTCTTGAGGTATGCATGACCCTAGGAGGTATTGTCTCCTGCATCATATTCGTATATGGGTTGTTTATCAAAACAACCATACATTTTGGGTGAAGGGATGGAGTTAAGCATGAGGAGACGATATTCCCCAAGAGTAAGGAGTTTTATGGCCTCATTAAGGGAAGAATATTCTTGTAATTTAGAAGAAGGAATTGATGTGTTAGTAGATGCCTAGTCAAATGATTCAGATGTAGATTTTGGTACAAGGACGTCATTTGGATGATACATAAATTAGCATCCAGTGAATGGGTTTGGATTATGGGGAACAATGTAGGTTTATCTTTCATGTTCGTATTTGAGACAATGATGGAGAGTGAAAGGAATAAAATGTATGGTATGTATCCAGGGGCATCTTAACAACATATTATATTGAAACTCTTCTTCTATAATGTAGAAGAGTGTTGGTAATGTTTTGACACCGAATTTGAGTGGTAAGATGACAATGCCTAGTGTGGGTGTAGTAGTGTCATTGAAGGATCGTAACAAGACCTATGTTTGAGTAATGACTGAGTTAGGTAACTTAAGCTAGTTAAATGTGAGGGAGGATAGGATATTAATGGTATCATTGCTATCAATCATGACTCCTTTTATGGAAATATCATTGATCTGGGCAGTGATGAAGAGTGCCAAGTTTTGGTATTCAGGCCTAAGAGAGGGAATTTCATATGGTTTAAATGATATGGCAGTAGATGCCTTAAGAACACCTCCAAAATTTGTGAATGAGACTGAGTCATTAGCTGGTATGGTGATGGATTGAATAACTTATATCATGGTTTGCTTATGGCTAGGTGATGTTTGGAAAAGATCGTAAACTAACATCTAAACAGAAGATTGGTGTAGTTTTTTTATGAACAGTTTTTGGAATTGCATTTGAAGATGGTGTTATTGCTTGTATAGAAATTTTAGCTTTTGATCGTGGTATTTGATTGTAATCATCAGGATCCAAAGAAACATATGTTTTTGGTTTATTAGACAAGGGAGATAATGCGGGGGATGGAGGTATAGTGATGAAGGTCTTACCTCTCTTATGATCAGATGATTCTTTGTCATAATTTTTTGAGCGGGTGGTGATGTGGACTACATCAAATTGAAGGGTAGATGTTTCTGGAGTAGATGCTTCATGTGTTGATGTTGTTATTGTGCCTAATTGTGAAGGAAGGAAGAGCAAAGTGCCAATATTTTGAACTTTCTGATGAAAGTCTCTACAATTCTCTATGGAGTGGCCTTGCGTTCTATGATAATCATAGAAGGAATTATAGCCATACCAGGTATGCTTCCACCCATTATGATAAGATAACTTGGGTGGTGGTAATGTGATGAGTGATTTTTGCAAGAGGTCACCTAAAATAGTGGCATAATGCATTTTAGGTCTAAACGTAGATGGAAATAGGGCTAGGCTTTCATCTCTCTTGAGTAGAGGTGAGGTAGGTTGTTTAGTTGCAAGTTATTTATTTGCTAGTTGTGGAGGATTTATAGTTGTTATAAAATATGGAGGAGAAGGCTCATGTATAGGTGGTAGTTGGGTAGAAGATCAGGGTGGTGCAAGATATGGAGGGAAAAGGTCAGGTGTGGCATACCTTTGCAGAATGATAGACGTAGAGAATGGACTCATTGTGGAAGCTTGGTGAATGGGATTCACCCGTGAAATAATGGGGTGATTAACTGGTATGAGAGAGAAAGCAGCATTTAGGGAATTTTTCTTAGGAGGGACATAATAAGGGCCTTTAAAATCTTGAATAATGTCTTGGTTAGAAGATCGTATAGGCCTTGGTCTTGGCATGACAAGATATTTTCCAAAAGTGGCAATTCCCCTCGTAGGAGGAGGTGGATGAGAAGGGGCAGGGCCACAAAAACAATATGTTTTTTCATAATAAGGGATTTTAAAAACTTGAACGACACCCTATTTTTAGGCCCTTTTGAGGTTTTGGATGGACTAGGTGTATTTTTTGAAGATGATGTTATTGAAGGAAGAGGAGTTTGGATGGTGTGATGAATGTAGTCTAAATGAATTATAGGCTTTGGATAGTTTACTTTCGTGAACTGAGGATAACTAACACCCATGGTTGGCTTAGGCAGAGGTGGTTGTGCTAAGAATGTTTCAAGAGGTATAATGGTTATGTTTTCAAATCCAAATGTAGGTGGAGATGCAACTATACTAGAGGATGTGGGTATAGGATCAATATTGGTATGTGATGAGGGTGTAGGAATAGTTTTAGTAACATGTCGGGTTTCCGTAATTTTAAGCATGTTAGATCTTGGTGTTGATTTAGTAAGTGATAGGGATACAAGAAGGGTTTGATTGATGGTTTCAATTGAGGGAGACTCTATAGTATTAATTTCAAGTTTATTGGTTGCTATTATTTATTCTACATATTTTGTTTCACTAAGTGACAAGGTGGGTTAGGGGAGAGGCTCAATTTTCATTATTGTATTAATAGTTATTGTATTTATTATTGATTAGAAGATGAAGGGTGATTTGGGAAGGGTTGTTTAAATATGTCAAGATTCTAATTTGGAGGTGCATTAGGATTATCTAAGTGAAGGTCACCCTTATCAACTAAGTCTTGAAGCACATTGTGAAAAGTATGACACCTTTCAATGTCATGCCTACTGACCCTATGGTATTTGTAATAATCATTATCTTGATACCAAAGGGGTTTTGATACCAATATGTCGATGGTCTGAATGGGTGGAAGTGATATTACATTGGAATAGAGAAATTTGGCAAAAACAATGCCATAATTCTCTATTATGGGTGTATTGCTGTGTTGTTGATGTATGTGTTAAAGAGTGGGATTTTATTTACGAGAAGACTTAACCACGATGGCATTAATGATTGTTTTAGACTTATCTAAGTTGGGCATTAATTTGGATGGGAACTCCACTTTAGGTTTCTTGGGATGAAGCTTTACCTAACCATCCTTTAAAGGTCACAATTCCAATTTACGGGCCATGGTGAAGGCTTCGTCAAAGGTTTGGAATGATTGAATCTGCAAAGTGGAAGAATTATGTTTGACACATACGTGACAAAATATTTTGATTAACTCTAGCTATGGTAGCGTAAAGGGTAGTTTATTGGTCACAGTCCTATAATGGGTGATGAAATTAGGGATGGATTCATCCTTAACTTTTCTAATGGCATATAGGTCATTATTGGTGACCTTGCGGGCTATGTTGATGGAAAAGTGATCTAAGAACATTTTTACAATCTATGTGAAAGAGAATAGGGAGTGTTACGAAATGTTGTTGTAACAATCTAAGGCAGGACTGGTAAGGGACATAGGAAAGGTTCTCAACATCAGATCTTGATCATGAGCTATTAGATAATATGTATGATGGAAAGCACATTTATGTTGTTCAAGATCTTCTTTATTGTAAAAATTAGTAATGTTAGGAAGTTCCCATTGGGGTGGATATGGTTTATAGGGTACTAAAGGATGAATGGGTTTGTTACAAATTTGATCATAAGAGACCCCTTCTTGGATGAAGATAAAGTATCTTCAAGATTAGATATGTAGCTTAACAGGGCTCAGAGGGGGTCTATTTTTATTTTTTGCTTCAAGGATGAGCTAGGTTAAAATAGTGGCTAGCTATGTTTTGGGTATGTATGGTATAGTTGGGGAGTGTTTTGTTAATACAAGGTGTTGTGCTGATAAGAGTTATTTGGTTGAGGGATGTTGTATTGTGGAATTTTTTGGTGATATGTGTATTGTTGAGGTACTCCATATTGAGGAATGTTGTGTTGTGCTACATTTTGTGGATAAATAATGTTTTGTTGAGGGATGTTCTGATGATAAGGGTTGTTCTGATTGGGGTGTTTTGATGATATGAATTTTTTTTTCGTGAAGTCATAGGATGTTAGGTTTGAATATACTAATATTACAATGGCATCATCATATATGTGAGTGGTTGTGAATACATGGGTGTTTTTTGGGAGTACATAACAAAGGCAACAAAGGATGGTGATTATTGTGAAATGCTTTGTTGTGAGATACTATATTGTGGAATTTTTTTTTGAGGTGTGGACTATGGCGTGGAAATCAATAGTTGTGAAGGTTATGGTATGTATTGTAAAATAGGATGTGTACTAGCAATGGCACTGGTATTGACCAGTGGTGTGGTGGTAGGAATGGATATAGTGATATTCTAAATGGGATTAGTAACTTTCTAGGAGGATACAACAATAATAGAGGCCAAAGAAGCTGATTAAGAATTTTGTGCTTGAGAAGAGACTAGGGGAGTAGATGAGGAAGGAGCAATACTACTCAGAGGAGGTGTGGATCCTATAGAAGGACCTGAAAAAGATGTGGATTGGTGATTATATGTATTCTATGATGAGATCATGTGGAGATCATAAACGGGCATTGAGGAGACCTTGGTCACTTTAGATTGATTGGTGATGTATTGTTCATTCGATGTATCAAATGAGTTAGCGGAGCTCGCAGAGATCCAGGGTTGACTATCATTTGGTGTTTCAAGATGATTTGAAGTATATGGATATAACTACTGAAAAACATGGTCTTAATTTTGATCAATGAGTTGTGTGATGGAAGACGAAGAGTTATAATTGTGTGGAATAGAATGAGGGGTGAATGGTTGCATCTGAATATTCCTTGCTGCTAAATAAGTGTTGAGGGAAATGGGATTTGAGTCTAACATTTCTGGCATATGAGGAATTTGAGCATGATATCTATGTGGGGAATAAAATAATTGTTGTTCTATTTCATTTTTATAGTTGGTCCCTGATTCACTTCAAGTTTGTTAGGTGTCAGAAAAGGGATTGAATGAGTTTGTATGGTAATAAGGGATTTATTGTTGAAATATATGGGGCAGAGTATACATGCTTTCAGAGATCTGGTTACAAAATTTTTGTCGAGTAAGTACGATGATAAGAAAACACAAAAACTCCTATGAAACAAAAAGTAATTAAATGTGTTGATTTACAAACACTAAGTGAAGGCAAGAAATTTTTTTCTCTATATTAATCTTGATTAATTATGGAAAAAAGTTAAATGTGTAATATGGTGAACGAGGGTCCTAGGAAATTGCAAGCTATGGATGGTTTTGAGTGTGTTTAATATTTGATTCCTCAATATACCTAAAGTTACTTGAGGCCTAAATTTGTACTATTATAAGTATGAGTGTGTATATTGGGGCCTACCCCCTCACTTCACAGTCCTCATGCGATAAGGGATTCAGGTGCTCAGCCAAAATATACTGAGAGAAAGGATATTATACTTGGGAAAAAAATAGAGTCAATTTCCCTATTGGGTGATGAAATCCCAATAAGTTTCACTTGGGTGGGAATTGTTTGAATGTGTTTTTGATTTAAAGTGATTTGGTTGTGTGTGAGGGAAATAGAGGTGAATGCAATGATTTACCTTCCTAATTAAAAACTAGATGATCAAGAATTGTGCAATGGTTCATTTTAAGACCCAAAATGAAAAAAATGATTTCAATGAGGAAAAGTAAACAAGAATACAAAATGGGAAATAAAACTATGGTTTTTAGAACTTACTATGAGAGCACTCCTATTTGTTTATTTTAGCAATTTTCCAAAGTGCGTGTGTAGAAAATCGAGAAAGTAAAACTCCCAGTAAAAGAAATCTATAATCAGATTAGCAGAAGTAGAATACAGAAAGCAAGAAACAATTTTTTTTATGAAATTAAAATAAGAACTACTAAGAGGAATCGCTTGTGATTAGCCTCATCACGCACGATTGATAGACATTGAAAAATAGTGGATAAATTATTGATAAAGTAAAACAAGAAAAGAAGGGACAACAGTCCCACTCAATGTGAAAGAATGTCGAGCATGGTTTTACTGTAGGTTTTATTGATGTCTTAAGGGGTAAAAAACTAACTCAACCTCAATATGGAGGGGTTTCTAGGATACCCGCAATGCAGATGGACGATGTGTGATATCGTGCTCTGTGAAAAAAGTGAAAAAGGGTTTTTTTCCTTACAAAAAATCCTACAAATCAAAGCACTTAAACAAGATAATATTAGTAAAAGTGGGAAATTTTTCTGGATAAATACAATCCCTAGAAGCCCAAAGACTTCATTTAACAGATATAAACCTACTTAAGAAACAATTAAGTTTTTTATTGATAATAATGTTGTAATGCGATTATGAGAAAATGGAGACTATGACTAGTTGATGTCATTTATTTAGGTGGATAGATACATAAAAGCATAACAAAAATCTTATAACTAGAGCTTAGATTATTTATCCATGTACAATTTTTAGAGGAGTTGGATCCTATAGAACCAACTAGATCTTCCTCCTCAGTTAAATAAGACTCAGGTTCAGAAATAAAATCCTCAGTAAATATGTCTGACACTTCTTCCCGAGTATCATAAATATGTTCAAGTGTGGTGTCGGTGTCAGGGATGATGATATAACTATTTATGTCGAACTCTGATGTAGTGCAGTAGTCCTCTGGTATGTCTAAACTAGATTCATAGTTATTCTCATATTGTGCAAGGTCTTCCTGGATCCTTAGAGCCTCGTAATATGCATCCCAAAGTGCCTTAGTTGCTTCTTGAATAAGTTGAGTTGATTCAAAAATTGTCTCTATGAGATCAAAAGGTGTGGCTTGAATTGAACAAAATTCTAAGTCATGAAGCAACTCATATTGTTCCCAGTACAAAGGATTAAGGACAATAGGAAAAGAGTCAATACTGGCAACAGGGTAATTTTTACCTCCTAAGGCCATTTGAAATCACCATGCTCGGCAACATGTTAGAAAATGATAGAGAAAAACAAGAAATGTTAGGAAAATTATAAGAAATAGGTAATAAATAAATATTAGATAGGAATCACTGGTGATCAGGCCAATTACTGGCAATTGTTGTTAATTTTAGCAGTCTTTAGAAATACAGACAAAAACTTAATTAAAATATGATTTGAAGTAATTTTTAGAACATACATGACATGATAGTTATGATACAAACAATATTACCTGCTAATTGTGTCAAGAATTGATGAGCTAACACAATTACCTTGTGAAAATGATCAAACTAGATGGTGATCAAGTAAAGATGGTTTGCCGATGACCATAAATGAAGCAATGATTGAATCAGCTATTTTAGAGCAGCGTAACAATGATGGATGTTTGTTGATGATGCCTGATCTCTGGTTTGTCTGAAAAAAATCAAAATTTACCTTAAAACACCGAAATCCCTCCTCCCTAAAGAGGTCTGAGAACAAACTTATATAGATCACTGGTGATTTTTGGAAATTTTAGTTAGGTGTCCAAAAGGAGTGATTTTCCTTCTATTTCAAACTTGATTTTGAATGATCTCGAAAGTGGTTAGGATGAGAAGTGGGAGTGTCTTGAACTTTAGCCATGTTATTTAGGATGAGGATGTGAGTTATTTTAGAGTTTTTTTTAATTTTTAAGTTAGTCCTAACTAGTTAAGTGGGAAGTGGTGGTCAGGGATAAGTTAGGGGTGGTATAGTAATATTTTTGGAAGGTTAGTAAACTAGTTAGTTAGTTATAATCAGTGAAGGTGTCCAAGTTAGCATGGTGAGGTGTGACGGTGATGTGTGAGATTATCTATCCATTTAATTTAACTAATTAATTATTTAACTAGACTTTGGGAAGTGGTGATACGTATTTAAATTATTTAATCCAAATGGGACCAATGGGTGTTTTAATGTTTAGGAGTGTCGTAAACGGGTCATTTTGATCATAAATGAGCTTGAGACAGTGATAAAGAGGGAGTGAATATTTTTGGTGTCTACAAGTTTATTGTTTGATAACCTATTATTTGTGCACTTGCATGATTTTGTATTTATCTTTTAGCAACACATGGCTATTCTTAATATGTAGCCTATTTTGAGGATGTATAGGTGGTGAAGGGAAAGTCCCCACCTCTCTATATATGTATGATCTACATAGGATAGTATGATCACTTTCTTAATAGAGTTATTATGTTGGTTTATGGGTGTGCGTAACTGATGGTGACAATGTTATGTATGTATGAAACTTCTTTTTATAGAGTAATTAATATAATGGATCTTTGTGGCTAGATATTGGTTGTAAACACCTCTGTTACTAGTTCTTGCATGGTGGATTTAATATCGATACTAATATGAGTTAATCTTAGAATTATGATCTAGATCCACCTTATATTCTGCAATATACTTGAATGCTTGTTATGAATTTTGAATATATATATGTTCATCATACTAACTCCTTGATAGATATCACATAAAAGAGGGAGCTATTACCCTTGTGTGCTTCGAGTGAGCGCTCAGTTTCTTCCTAGTTGATGTGCCATCGCACGTTGTGCTTTTGGTGGGTAAGATAAGAATACAAGATACTAGTAGAGGATACAATTAATGTCAACCTTGGTTAAGAGGAGGATCCAGAAATAGTCAAATTTGGGGCTTCAGTTTCAGCACAGGATTAGAAAACATTTACTGTTCTTCTTAAATAATTTATGGATATATTCACTTGTTCTTATGCAAACATGTCGGGTTTATATCTATCTTTAGTGGTGAAAAATATATTTATACATGACTCTGCAAAGCCTATAAAATAGAAGCTAAGAAAGATGCATAAGTACATTGCTCTTTTGGTTAAAGAAGAGCTAGAGAAATTATTAGTTGTGTTTACATGACCCATCAACTATTCAAAGTGGATATCCAATGTAGTTATTGTTTGTAAGAAGCTAGTAGGGATCCAAATTTGCACAAATTTTAGGTATATTAAAATGCATGCCCTAAGGATTACATACCTCTTCCAAACATCGACATGATTGTCAATTCCACTGGTGGTCATGAAATGTTATTCCTCATGGATGGATTCTCAGGCTATAATAAAATAAATATTTCATAAGAGGAGCAACACAAAACTATTTTCACTACTCGTTAGGGTAAATTCTTTTAATCAATTTATGCCTTTTGTCCTCAATAATGCAGGCGTAACATATCAATGGGCTATGAATTTCATCTTCCATGACATGTTGTAGGATATTGTGGAAGAATATGTCAATGTTACCCTTGGTAAGTCTATGACTAGAGCATAATATCCAAAAATCCTACGTCATATCTTTCAAAGACTAAGATATCATAATGTCAAACTCAACCCAAAGAAGTTTTTATTTGGTGTGATTTGAGGTAAGATACTGTGCTTGATAGTTTCTATAAGAGGAATTATAGACACGAAAAAGGTCACCACTATTATAGACAATCCTCCTCCTAAGAACCTCAAGTAGCTACACAATTTACAAGGTAAAATCCAAGCCATTTGCCAATTCATTTCCCAACTCATAGATAAATTCCATTCATTCACGCATCTTATTAAAAAATATGTTGATTTTCACAGGGGTCCTAATTTCTAGCAATTTTTCACCTTACTCAAGGAGTATTTTACTAAACCTCCTATTATTGTACTGGCTACCCTAGGAAACCCCCTTCTGCTATATATTATCTCTACTAAATTTTATATCGAAGCATTTTTATCTCAATATGATTTTAATCACAAAGAGAGAGATTCATCCATTACCTTAGCCACACAATGATTTCTTATGAGATCAATTATCCACAAATTTAAAAAGCATGCTTGGTTGTTATTTTTTCCTTTTAAAAAATCCATCACTACCTTTTGCATAATAAAATCAAGCTAATATCTGGACTTAACCTACTCAATTTTCTTTTATCTCAACCCGCGCTTACTGGGAGGATGGAAAATTGGATCATCTTTCTTAGAAAATTTTATTTTGAGTATGTCAACTAAAAAGCAATTAAAGAACAACTGCTCACTGATAAACTAGTTAAATATCCTCTACCCAGAACAAAAGTGTTGAGTTTGGACCTACGAAACGCTTATGTGTTATATATTTAATAATATTCCACATGGTAGATATACTTTGATAGGTCATTCACCATTAATGGTTTGTGGGCAGGAATTTTAATAAGAGTACAAAACCATTTAGCAGATGTCATGGCTACAATTGGATCATTGCTACACATATCACTAGATACTAGGGAATTTTAGATCCTTATTGATCATGTAACGGTACCTACATATGACATGCTAGAAATATGTTTGGTGTGTGAAGTTGATTCCTTTTACCCTTGGTACTGTCATCACCAATCCGGCACTATGATAATTCTTCACCGGGAACTCCTCGTGCTATGATTATTTACTAATGCACAGACTTTAGTTTGGTGGATGTAATCTGGAAACAAAACAACAACAAAACACAAAAATACCATCGACTATGATAAGACGGAATGATGACAAATCTGAAATATCAAAGTAAATTATATTAACATGAAATTGTTACAATCTCACCCATGAGGTACTTCAACAAGACTATGGGAGAAACTTTACAATTACACCTCTCGATGGCTTCTTCAGCACACCTTTCACTGATGGCTTCCTTTGCACACTTCCTACAATATTTCTCACTACTTCTTTCTATGCTAAATGAGGGGGGTGGCCTCTCTATTTATAGAACTTACAGGCTTATCCATCTTATCTGTAAGATAAGATAAGAAATCCACTCTGACGAATCATATTCCATACCTTAACTCTTATCTGTACATGTAAGCTTATCTCTTAAGATAAGATAAACCTTATCATTTTACATGGGTTCCACATTTTTAGACTTTTTACAAATAAAATACACAAAATATATTATGACCTCACTCCTTGTCCTTATTACTAATATAATATTTCTAATTCCTAATCATGTAGACCCTACTTCTCTAATTACCCAAACTTTGACATTTTAACATTACCCGGACCACTTACGACAAATATTTACTTTTTACAACATTCCTATTGTACTTTGACTGTTACCGTACTCCACATTATTTGCGGCGTCGTACTGGCAGTGCCGTTATCTTCTATCGGACGCTACTACTAATTACACTTAACAACATTCTATTCTTAATACATACATTAATGAAATAGAAATTATGGAGGAAAATTTTAGTGTCGACATCTTCCCCCTTCCTAGCTTCTACTCCGTCCTCGGAGTAGACTCTTCTGGTGCATGGAAAATCTTCAACTTGTCGTGGTTGCCCCATTTCGTAATGGGAGTGCCATCCAATTCCTCCAGTCGGTACGTACCATTTTCATGCACAGCTGCTATTTTGTAGGGCCCCATCCATTTTGGAAGAAATTTCCTCTGTCTTCTTTTTTTGTATCTGGAATCATATACTAGAACCAAGTCATTCACCTGAAATGGAGACCAAAGGATCTTTTGATCAAAGTATTCCTTCTGCTTCATTTTCTTCTTATGGCTTGTATCCTTTGCTATTTCCCTCATTTCCTCTAGCAAATGAAGATGTACCAACCTTTCTTTTATTGAATCACTTTCATCCATCCTTTCATTTTTCATAACTCTCACAGTGGGAATATCAAACTCAATAGGAAGGATTGGATCAATGCCGTAGGCCAACTGAAATGGAGAGTATCCTGTTGCTGACTTTGATGTTGCCCTATATGCCCACAATGCTGCATGAATCCTCTTATCCCATTTATGTACCTGCAAGGCTGCATCTTTTACTAGAATTTGACACAACACACAAATTTGTTCGTTCCACCTGTCCATTTGTGCTTGGTTTGTATGTTGTTGCCTTCCTATGCTTAGTAGAAAACTTATTGACTAGGGCTTCTACCACCTCATTAATGAAGTGGCTTCCTTGATCTGTTACAATTTCTAATAGACAACCAAATCTGGTGACAATGCATTCATATATGAACCTTGCCACTTCATCCATGGAAGCTGTTTTCAATGGCCTAGCTTCAACTCACTTGGTCAAATAATCTGTGGCAACTACAATATACTTATTTTGGCGTGAGGTAGTTGGAAGTGGACCTACAATGTCTATTCCCCACTTTTCAAAGGGACCAAGTGGAAGAATATGACATAATGGAGCTGATGAAGTCTTACGGTTACCATGTGTTTGACAAATATCACATGTCTTACAATAATTATAACAATCTTTAAAAAGAGTGGGCCAGTGATAACCCTGCATCCAAGATCCTTCTTGCTGTAAGTTGTCCAGAGAAGTGCCCTCCACATGTACCATTGTGGAATTCTTCTAGCAGCTCCTTCCCTTGATCACGTCCAACTGCCCTCTTGTACTGTCCATCAGGTCCTATTCAAAATAATACTCCATGCAGAATAGAATATGGACGACAGGCTTGAGTAATCCTTCCCTTAGTCTTTTGTATTGGCACCATCAGGAAACTTGAATTCATTCAGATAATTCTAAATATCTATGTATTCACTAGGGATTGTATCAAGGGATAACAATGCTGCATCAGGGAAATCATCATCATCACAAGATGATCCTAAACCATCATAGGCTCGAGAGAGTGCATCTGCATTGACATGCTTCTTTCCTGGCCTATCTATAATATCAAATTCAAATTCTTGTAGCAAAATTATCCATCTTGCTATCCTCCCTGATGGGTTAGGCTTATTTACAATATATTTTAGAGCCTGATGATCTGTTACAACTAGAAATTTTTGCCCTAGCAAGTAATTTCTGAACTTCTTTACAGCAAAAATGACAGCCAAAGCCTCTTTTTCAGTTACAGTATAATTTACCTCAGCACTGCTCATTTGTCTGCTCCTAAAGTAAATTGGATGTTCATTCCCATTTTCATCCTTTTGGCTCAAAGTACTTCCTAGTGCTACATCTGAGGCATCAGTGTACACAATGAATGGCTTGCTCCATTCTGGATTCTTCAAAACAGGCGAAGACACCAGGGCTTCTTTCAGTTGTCCAAAAGCTTCATGCGCTTTATTTCCTGGTTCATAAGTAACATCCTTCTTCAAGAACTGGGTTAGTGGCTGTGTAATCTTTGAGAAATTCTTGATGAACCTTCTATAGTAACCCACATGGCCTAAAAATGATCTCAACTTACTTTTATTCATAGGAAATGGTAAATCTTTGATTTTTGAAACTTTATCAGGATCAGTACCAATACCATCTCTGGATACAACATGCCCTAACAAAATGCCTTTAGAACATCCAAAGACACACTTTGTAGGGTTTAGTGAGGCTTGTGCTTCATCTAACCTTTGAAATGCTATCTCCATTTGGTGCAGGTGGTCCAACTTGCTCCCATAGATGCAAAAATCATCCAGAAATACTCTGATGAAGGTCCCAATGTAGGGTTCGAACACCCTATTCATCAAACGTTAGAATGTTGCTGGAGCATTACACAACCTAAAAGGCATAACTCTATAAGCAAACGTTCCCCAAGGAGTGGTGAACGTGGTCTTCAGCTGATCTTTCTCTTCTATACGAACTTGGTTGTAGCCCCCCGCTATATCCATCAGCAAAACTATAGCACTCCTGGCCAGCTACTTCGTCCAAGATCTGATCTGAAAATGGAAGAGGGTAATGATCCTTCTTTGTTGCCTTATTGAGCTTCTTGTAATCAACACAAATGCGTAGCTTCCCGTTCTTTTTTATTGAGATCACAATGGGAGAAACCCATTCTGAATTCTCCACAGCAAATATGAATCCTGCGTCAAGTAACTTATCTATTTCTTCTTTTACAGTCTTGGAAAAATTAGGATTCATTCTATATGGCATTTGCTTTATGGGCTTAACACCATCTACCAGCTCAATACAATGTTCTACCCCAACTTACTTGACGGAGTTCCTTGTAATCAAAAGTGAATAGGTGTATGTACATTCGAAAGAGCTGGAGGTAAGATTCCTTCTCACTTTCCATCACAGCATCGCCAATCTTTATTTGTTGGAGACGATCATCAACTTCTTCTTCAGATAATTTTATGGGGTCCTGGGTTGGTGTGACTGGAAGGATATCCATGACTGAAACATCAACCTCACTTTCTTCATCTTCAGTGTCCACTTCACTGGTACTAGAGTAATCAGAGGATGTCCAATCATCAATTTCATCACTAGAATCCACAGGTTCTACTTTATGATGCTGAGGGATCACATTTATCTTCACCCCTCTCTCTACCACGTCCAAGTGTCATGAAACCTTCATTCCAATAGTTTCTTGCATGAACTCTTCTTAGCCATGGTCTTCCCAGCAGTATTGGGTACGCAACAGTACCATTTTTCATCCCCTGAAAGTATACCACACATACAACACCCATAACAGATATTGCCAACATTTGAAACTACACCTTTTGGTTTAGTTTTTCCCTTATTTAATGACCTTAACATAAGTGTTGAAGGGCGATCAATTTTTAAACCCAACATATTTCATTATAGAATCGGTCATTACATTAACTGCAGCACCTCCATCAACTAAGACATCATGAATTGAAATACCATTACATAATACCTCAGCTTGTGGAGCATAGGGATCTGCCTCTGCCTCCAAAACAGGGACCTCAACCTCCTTCCTTCTTCGAGCATTGAGTCCACCTCGCAACTACCCGCCTCTTCTCAGAAGACATAGCCAAGAGTTGACCATATGTAATATTTGCAAGCCTTTTGGACAGATCTTCCAAGATGGAGTATGGTCCTTGCCCCTGTGAAATCAGAAAATCCTGCACACCCAACTTTCTTCTCCTATGTTTCTTACTAGTTTCTCCTTTCATCTTCTTAGGATCAGTTCCATCCTGATTATCTTTTTCTTTCTTTCTTTTTGTTACAAACACATCTACTTCATTATTTCTGCTCTTATCTACTACATCAAGAGAATTTCACAGGTGCTTTTCCTTTATCATTAATCTTTTGTACCAGATGTAGCAGCTCTATCTGGACAATTATACTTATAATGACTCTTTTTATAACAACAATAACAAACAACTTCAGAAATATTTCTTTTTGTACCTCTATCTCCTCCCTGAAAACTAAATTCCTTTCCTTGAAGAAGATTAATAGTTAACTGACCCATCTTTTTGAGCAGATCTTCATACTCAGTAGATGTACTAGGAGAAATATTTGTGCTCACTGGGAGTGGTTGTGGATTATGGACCAAAGGTGCTGGTGTAGGCTCTACTTTAGCAACAATTTCCATGACTGAAACATCAACCTCACTTTCTTCATCTTTAGTGTCCACTTCACTAGTACTTGAGTAATCAGAGGATGTCCAATCATCAATTTCATCACTTGAATCCACAGGTTCTGCTTTATGATGCCGAGGGATCACATTTATCTTCACCCTCTCTCTACCGCTTCCAAGTGTCATGAATCTTTCATTCCAGTAGTTTCTTGCATGAACTCAATTTCTTTGGGCTCCTCTTCCATACTTTCTTCTTGCCTTCTTGCAATCTCCTTTGCTTGTTCAATGGTAGCTGGGCGGTCATACTTCACTCGTTGTCTGATCTCTTGCTTCATCCCAAGAATGAAGTGCTTACATAGGAGATTATCCACGCCGTTCATCAACCCATCCGCTATTCCTTCCTTCCGGATCTGGGCATCGAGCTTCCTCCTTAGCTCTGAAACACGAGCATGATAATCCCTTATCTTCTCCTTCTCTCCTTGGGTTAGCTTTGTGATATCAATCATGAGATCTGCATATCTCTGTTGTTCACCAAATTCTTCAAGAAAACTTTCAGTTAATAAATCCCATGAATTTTTCACATTATCACCTAGTGTTTCAAACCACCTAAGTGCTGAACCATCCAAAAAGGTAGGAAAAAATTCAGTCCATTGTTCCCTTCTTATAAGGCCATTACAAATACAAGATCGCTTAAACTCTTGAATGAAAGAAGAAGCATCTTCATTAGATTGAGCTGAAAAAACAGGAATCTTTCCCATTTTCAAAAGTAACCACCGTGAAATACCAACCCACAAGTACAATCAACAAGACTTATGTGCACAAATAATTGGAATCACTGTAGAAATGACCACGGTAAACTATGGTAAAATCTGACTTACCGCTGTAAAAACTGACTTTACTGTGGTAAACACTATTCACGGTAAAAAGTGAAGTTACTGCGGTAAATACTATTCACGGTAAAAAGTGACTTTACTGCAGTAATTACTATTCCCAGCAAAAAGGACTTTACCAGGGTAACTACTATTCATGGCAAAAATGACTTTAACATGGTAACTACTATTCACGGTAAAAATGACTTTACCATGGTAACTACTATGCACAGTAAAAACAAGGTTACCCTCCAATTAATTTTTTCCTAAGTGGGAATATCTCTCCAGAAAATCCACCAACGAGGAATGGTCCCGGCAATGGAACCAAAATGTCATCACCAATCCGGCACTATGATAATTCTTCACCGGGAACTCCTCGTGCTATGATTATTTACTAATGTACAGCCTTTAGTTTGGTGGATGTAATCTGGAAACAAAACAACAACAAAACACAAAAATACCATCGACTATGATAAGACGGAATGATGACAAATCTGAAATATCAAAGTAAATTATATTAACATGAAATTGTTACAATCTCACCCATGAGGTACTTCAACAAGACTATGGGAGAAACTTTACAATTACACCTCTCGATGGCTTCTTCAACACACCTTTAACTGATGGCTTCCTTTGCACACTTCCTACAATATTTCTCACTACTTCTTTCTATGCTAAATGAGGGGGGTAGCCTCTCTATTTATAGAACTTACAGGCTTATCCATCTTATCTCTAAGATAGGATAAGAAATCCACTCTGACGAATCATATTCCATACCTTAACTCTTATCTGTACATGTAAGCTTATCTCTTAAGATAAGATAAACCTTATCATTTTACATGGGTTCCACATTTTTAGAATTTTTACAAATAAAATACACAAAATATTTATGACCTCACTCCTTGTCCTTATTACCAATATAATATTTCTAATTCCTAATCATGTAGACCCTACTTCTCTAATTACCCAAACTTTGACATTTTAATATTACCGGACCACTTACGACAAATATTTACTTTTTACAACATTCCTATTGTACTTTGACTATTACCGTACTCCACATTATTTGCGGCGTCGTACTGGCAGCGCCGTTATCTTCTATCGGACGCTACTACTAATTACACTTAACAACATTCTATTCCTAATACATACATTAATGAAATAGAAATTATGGAGGAAAATTTTAGTGTCGACAGTACATTGATATATTTAATTACTTACAAGATTGTACCTTCCCTCTCAACATCACCCAAACCCAAAAATGAACCATTATCCAACGAATATCCCATTAATCTCTACTTGGGGGTACTCTCTATTATCGAGGCTATGATGGGACTTTGTTATGTTGTCTAAATTCAGAAGAGGTTTTCCAAGAAATCAAAGAGGTGCACAAAGGAATTTGTAGTGCTTGTATAAGTGGCATGGTCCTTTCCAAGAAGCTTATTTGTGTCAGATGCTATTGGCATACTATGGAAACAAATTTTTTTTAGTATTTGAGGAAATGTCTACTATGTCAGAAAAATGGTAACCTAATACATGCTATATCACAATCTTTATAACCTATTACTACACCTTGGCCGTTTTCAAAATGGGGACTCAATCTCATAGGGAATCTCACACCAATTTCATATGATGGACAAAAGAAAATTATCACTACAACTGAATATTTTACCAAATGGGTTGTGGTTGTTCCTCTCACTTGTATTACTAGTGTTCAGATATCCAAGTTCATTATGAACCACATAATTTGAATATACAGTATGCCTTCTGCCATTATATTTGTAAATGGTAAATCTTTCAAGAATAAACAAGTAAAGGAACTATGGCAACACTTTAAAATCTACTAGAAGTGGTCTATCCCTTGTTACCCTCAAGGTAATGGACAAGCTGAGAATTCTAATAAGACTATTGTTTGTCTCTTGGAAAAAATGGTTGGTAAACCTGATCGTAATTGGCATCTTCAAATCCATCCTACCCTATAGGATTAAAAAAATTATATCCACAAATCGACAGGTGCAACCCTTTATTCCCTTTACATTAGAATTAAAGCCATTATACCCCTTGAGATTGAGCTTCCTACTTTGAGAGTCTTCTTGTGAGACTATGTGGATAATGATGAGGATTATAGAGTGGATAGGCTAGCAGAGATGGAACTACATGATGAAAAATTCCTCCATGCCTTAGATCATCTTAAAGTGTATTAGAATCTAGTTCATAAGAGCTACAAAAAGTGCACAATTCCTCGTGAATTCAAGGTAACATACCTTTTTCATAAGGAGAATCAGTTTAATACCACAAAAGAATGTGAGAAGAAAGGAAAGTTTGAACCTAACTGATTAGGGCCATACATTATAGTGGCTAAATTTGGTTCTAGTGCTTAAAAGATTTCCTATCCTAATGGTGATGAAATTTGGGAACCATGAACACCATGCATCTAAAGTTCTTGTATGCTTAAGCATGGAGACCTATGAGAAAATCATAAAAAAAATAAAATCAAACAATCAAAAAAGTAAAGAGAAGTCAATTCGTTCAAATGTGAAAACCACAAAATTATGGCACTTTGGACATGTCCTTTGGTTAAAACTAGTTTTGGACCCCATGGGAGAATTTTTTTAGTTCACAAGCAACTTGTATTTAGGGCTTGGTCACTTCTTCCTAGCTTCTCCATTTATTGTTTGTGTGTTCTACTGTTGAACATGTCCCTCTTTTCCTTGATCTGAATGATCCTATTCTTATATATATGTGTGATATTCACCCTTTTATATTATCACCTATTGTTAGGGACACCATGAAACTTAGTTCTTCCTATACATAGTTTCAGAAAGCCATAAATTTTTTTTAAAAAATCACAAAACCCTAAAAAATCCTAAACATACAAACTCACAAAATCTAAAAACAGTGAAAAACTAAAAAACACTAAATATTGTAAACTATACTACAAAACATCCTACTTCAGTGCATGCTTGTTCTAGTGCATAAAATAAATATCATCTTGTGATCTTCCTTCATTCACAAAGCTGATTTTTTTACTATCTTCCATGGCATATATTATTGCTTGGGGAATTTTTATTGTGCAAGATTACATTTTCATGGGACTTTTATGTCCTTTGTTTATTTCCTTGTATGTATCCTTTCTTGGGAACCATTTTAACCCATGTCATTTAACTCGAGCATTTAGGAACTGAATCTGGATAACAAAAACATTGGTACAACTTTCTTGCGCATTGTTTATTTAAGTTTATATATATATATATGCTTGTTTATTTGCTTTCCTATTTTATTACTTTCTCATACTTCTTTGCTTAAGTATATTTCTTTCACTCAATTATTTACCATGGAACAAAAATCAATATTATGGATTTTTATGTCACTTTACCCTTTTTTATGTGCTTATATCAAATAAAAAGCTACTTCCGATCCAGATGGTACTTCAACTACGCTGCAATATTCTAATTCCCCATCTATTTTATCTTCACTTTATTCCATGGAATATGGGGTAATAGGGATCATTTTCATCCCCCACATCCCCCTTATTTCTTCCACATGAAGATTCCCAGGATCCTTTCTTCAATCAATCAATTTGACTAATGGGAAACCTAGCCTAGTTCAACTCTCCATTGTTGTAATGTCTTATTCTTCTGTTATGCTCATTTCCTTCTTTTTGAGCATCCATAAAAATCTTCAATAACCCCATCGACACTTGAGGGAGAATTATCCATCCTACTAATTTTTCTTCTACCATTACAAAATGCAATTTTTCATAATTTTGTACTCTCTTTGAAGTGGCATTGATTGCACTACACCACATCAATGAGGGGAAAATGTAGAAACCTAAAACTAGCTATGCAATTTTAACATTAAAAATTGCATTTCTTATCCTATTTTATATTAGTTGGTAATAATTAGTGTCTTTCTAACTAATTAGCTAACAATCCCATCCATCTCATTCAATTAACAATAATTTGTTAATTAACTAGTCTCCCCCTTCATTCTGGATACAAATTAACACTACTTTGTTAGTTATAATTATATTCTAATTAATTAATTAATTGACCAAATATTGATTAATTAATCCTCTAAATGAGAATTTACCCTCCTATTGGGTCATTTTCCCTCTCTGATCCTTCAAAATCCATCAAATTCTCTCCAATTGGCTTTTACAAGCCTAACTTTGTGCATTAATCAATTTAATCAATTAATTTAGATCACATATAACTCACTTAAGTTGGAAAATTCCAATTAATTTCCCCTAATCATACTTAACCCCTTCCAAATCTATTTAGAACTTATTAATCCATAAATTTCTTTTATCCCACATTCATGAGGATAATATTTTCTCCAAACTAGAAAACTATATATAGAACCCTACCGCCTCCTTTCTAAGGTTACACCATTACACCCCATGTTCTTAGTAAGACATTAGCATAAGATAAAATTTATTTCCCAATTGAAAAGATTATTTATATAAAACACCGTTATAATTTTCTACTTGGTAAGAGTAGTAAGAGGGGAATGAAAAAATGGCAATTAAGCCATATTGGTGAGACCTTTTCCTCTTCTTGTGGGAAATCATTTGAGTGCACATGACTATGTACAAATATCTTAAGAAAGTATCTACAATATAAATCCCATAAAAGATATCAAAGGTGAATTGTATTTCATGTTCTTAAGTTTAGATGCATTAGTTAAGATTTTCCTTTCATTGGATTTATCTTAATGTTTATGTTAAATTAGCTTAGTTATTAAATATAATTGGTGTTATATTTTATAAATTATCATAGCTTCTTTAATATGCATATACTTTGCATTTGTACCTTTTTAGATTGGTCTCACATGTTATTTAGAACAAGATATGACAATAATGTAACCATAAGGTCTGAACTAGTCTTAATAGATCACATAGATCCTTATGTTCCTAGTGTTACCAACTCAAATTGCATAATCATTGATGAAGAAAACCATCCAGCTAATCCAAAACCAATCATAATTCTTGAGGGAATTCCATATTTATTTCTTGATGAATGGAATAATCAAACTCATTCTATTGGTCCACATGGTTTAATTAAAGAATAAGATCTTAGACATATTGTTTGTATGAATAAAATACTAGTATTCCTAACCTTGTAAAAATAAATTAAAAAGATGGAGGTTTTTAGAAGCTATACTTGTTGTCACTAAAAAACAACACACTTTAAATTGTCATTTATGTGTGGATAAAAAATTAGTGTTTTTTGCTAACATGGGATTTCCTCGCAAGTTGTGGGACTTGATGCTTGAGTCAAAACTCTAGAGAAGGTTGGTTCCTCTACCTAATACTAATTCTAAACTACTCCTAAGGAAGGAAATGTAGCTATCTAATCCTATTCTATTATTCTAAGGGACCAGGGAAAGAGAAAGATGCCTTAAGATGGGAACATCCTAAGGTAAAAGGTGACATAAACAAGAAAAGGGGTGGAGACACTATGATGAGGGAGAAGGGACATGCCAGACATATGTGAAAAAGACCCAAATCTTAATTAACCATATATTCTCCATGAAACACAACAATATAAACCTACAAGAGTGAAATACATGCTCAAAATACTACAACAAGAATGGAGAGAAAAGGAAATGAAACAAAATATAAGATAGGGTTGATATAAACATAAAAAAAAAAGATTTTCTTTCTTTTAAAAGTATACACAGTCCATTACATGTGAAGAAGAAGGTATAAGAAAACATTCCAAGTAAAAATGAAGTCTTACAACTCTACTCAGAAACAATTTTGGTAGAGTTTCTTTAAATTTTAGAACACCCCCCTCACAAATGAGAGGTTTTTATAATCTATAGAAAAATGAGGAAAGAGAGGGAAAAGAGAAACACAAAATTCTGATCCCACCCACCAACAAGATGTATTAAATGTTTGAAAAGGGGCATGAATAGCCTATCAAGTCCATTCTTTCACGATTTCTTACTTGCTAGAGAAGACATGGGCACCATAATTCATTAAAGTTGCTGGTTGAACAAATTAGAAATGTATATTTTAATACTGAGGATGTTTTCTTCTTTTTCTTACACCTACTCTCACCTAACTCAATATTTTAAGTTGCGATGATGGGGTTCATGATGAGAGCTTCCCACAAAGTTCAAGTTTGTTAAATTTAGACAACCAGGGAAAAAATTATGCCCTTGTGGATCTGGAGGGGTCAGGAGGAACATGGGTTCAATGTGGGAATGAGAAATCCATGATTAAATTTCTTTTTTTCCTTTTTATTTTTTTGGTTGGATCATATTTTCTGAACACTGAGTGAACTGAGGAACTAGGCCACTTGTTCCTTATTTTTCTACCTTGTCCACAATGTATTTGAGTTGGAACTTTGATCACCTTATTGGTCTTGGAATAAAACTTGGAAAATATTCCATCATATCCGTCAGTGCTTGCAATTCCTTAGCCCTCCATATCTCTTTCTCCCTGTGCAACTACTTACTGCTTCCTTCGTTTTACAGGCCAGAGATCAATGTGGGTAACTCTTCATTTAGCGTAACCATTCCCGAAGTGTTTTTTTCTTCTGCACCACCTCTGATCCGCATTCCACTATCTCTCCATCGTGCCCTATTTTTTCTGTATTAGGTTATGCCCCATCACTTATTCCCCGCATTACACTACTCTCTGCCCTCGAATCATTTGCTTTTTGGCCATATTTTCATTGAAGGGAACTCACGACTCGAAGGAAATTTTTCCATCGTTTCTCCATGTACCCTAAATTTTTCAATGGTCTAACCCTTTTGTGTTGTGGATCTAAATCTACTATGGGGAACCAGTTCCATCCACACCACACAAAGCTTTAATACACTAGAAGTAGCCCATTTTTTTAAATTTTTCCAAAATTTTCTAACTGTTTCAAATTTTTGAGCTTGGAGAAAAGCAGGGAAATTCCTTAGAATAATTTGAAGTGCGCAAAACATTACAAAATACAAAAAAAATCATATTCTTCACAAGGTCCAATGAAAATGCCAAATTTTAGCTTTTGTAAGTTAGCCAAGTTTAGTAAGGCGGAAAATTAGATAACAACTTGGTGACTCATGGGGTAATCTTCTTGCTAGATTAAAAATATCACTAGCCTTAAAACATCCATTAGGCACGGGGTCATCCTCATAATTAAGAAACTAATATGAAAATTTGAAATTCTACCCCTGAATCCTCTTGAAGCATTATTTGAACATGGAGCTAAGCTTAAGCTTGAACTAGCCATCTCATCATAAGAATTTTCTGAATTAAGTTTAATGAGAGTGGAAAATTGTTTTAAATTTGAAATTTCATCTTGTTTCCTCTACAACGTATCTGTTCAGATTGAATGAACATTCCCTGAAAATTGTCCCAAAATTTGATTATGTCAAGATTTAAGAAATTTAAGAACTTGATCCCTAATGAGAGTTGAAAACTATTCAAAGATGAACCTAAACACTAATTTCTTGATAAGTATGAAACATTGCAGAGTTATGGATTTAATTTTTTTAATGCATGCACTTGGAAATGTCCTAAACATTCTACTTTCACCATAAACACTGCTTCCTCCAACGGACTATGCAATAATAATGATACCACAAAGCATATTTACAAAAGGAAATCATACATTTTCCAAGTGTAGAGTGTGCATAAATGCTTCTTTAATTGAAAACAAACCTACACTACCATACTCTAAATAGAGTAAAGTGAAACTCAAACAAATCCTGCAATAGGAAGGGAGAAATAGGTGCCTTTTCTCACAAATTGAGACCGTATGACTGATTTGGCACTGAACATGGTCTTTATTGAGACTGATTTTTTTTTAAAGCTCGTTTTCCACAATTTTCATTAAAGTATCAGTTGGAAATAGAAAAAATACCTCTTTTATTTGTTCTACATTTCAATTTGAGAGGAATTTAAGTTTATCCTTGGTACATTGTAGCTATTACTCATGCTCTAAATTGAGCATGACTGGTTGTAACTCCTTCTTTGGCTCTAGACTAGCCAAATACCTAATTAGGAAAGGTCTGATCCTCTCAATTTTCCTATATTATTTATTTATATCCCCATGAATGGAGTCACAAGGATCACTCTCTTCCTTTCCTTGGGTGTCTACAAACTGATTTGTGTTATGTTCTAGTTGTTCTTGTATAAACACCATTGTTTCCACACTTGTATTGTGATTTTATTTATCAAACAAGATGTGTAAAAACTCAAAATGACCATCCATGATGACCTTTTATTTGGCAGTGGATTCATCATCTTCATCCTTTTCTTTAAGCATGAAGTCTGAATTATCAAACTCATCTCTTTCTTCCTCATGCAAACTGATTTGGGTAGCAAGATATTTTGTGGCACTTTCCTCCATGAATTTTTTTATAAAAAGTGACGAGGAAGGATTTGTATTCACTCAAATTTATTTTTCCTTTTCAATTCCAAGGTTGACTCGTTTCTCACCAGAGATTCTTCCTTTGTAGGGGACTTCTCTTGCTCTGGAACCTCTTCCTCACGTGTCTTTTCTTCTTATTTTGTGGGGGACTTCTTCCTTTGTGCATAGGTGCTTATTCTTACACCCAAATCCTGCACGCCTACAAACTACACTCTATGTGTGCTTGGTTCTTTTTTCTCATGAGCCTCCTCTCTCTCCCTTTTCCTTGGCACAACCTTCTTTCTTATGGTGGGGTCTTCTGACATAGAGATATAATTTTCAATGTAAGTGTCTTTCTCATACTTAGGCCTTATACGCATGTATACCCTTGTTGTGGTCCTCCAAATGCAACAGGTCAGATTGTCACTTAGTTGCCTACATATGTATGTCATGGGACAACTATAGTGTTATCCACATAGGCACGTTTCTCAGGACCCAATATCAATTTTCTACACAGCTCATGTGTGCAATCTTTGTGCCTAGGGTTCCCTAAGGTCAATGACCTTAGAAGTAGGGGGCAATAACTAGATGTAAGATGGAAAATGGTGGTTGGAATAGAATGAATACATACCAATTTCCCCCTATGACTCCTGTGTGATACCATCTGTAAAAGATGCCCAAATGTAGTCATTTTTCTTAGTAGATAGCGAGCTCTTAATAATAGATAGTTTTCCCATAAGATAGTGATTATGCTATGTTTATATAACAATCTCTTGTCCAAATTTCAACAAAAATTTCCTAACATGTTGACTAGGCACCTAGGGGAATGTAACTAACATGACATGTATAGTGTATTGACTTCAAATAAGTAAATTTGGTGGGGGAAGTGTTCTCATATGGGACCCATGGTGCCTAAAAATTTATTTGGCACCGATCGGGCACCCATAGACACTCCAAAACTACACTAGGTACCCTAGTCAAGGACTATAGATGACAAATGACCAAATAACGACAACTAAGAATCTCTCCATCGATGACAACTAGAATGTATGAGAATAATTCATGACTATGTAAGACAAGTGATAATGATAATGGACCAAACTAATCTGAACAATAAGACTAAGGTATGAGCCATTACTTGAATAATTTTATCTCTACGCGTGATCCATATATAGAATAACATACTTCATTATAGGGTAAGAAATGTAATAAATAAGTGCATGATTTTGTGACTACATTTTCCCACACTTTATATTGGTGAGTGGAAATCTTAGTAACATAAAGTAGATAGATATGCATACCTTCACAAGAAGAACAATCTTAGAGAATCAGCATGTTGTAGAAGAATCCTTCATATTGTGTAGTAGAAGTATGTCAAATTGATAAATTCATGTGACAAACCATGGTATAATCAACGAGTTCGATCCATGAAATGTAGTGAAACTCAGAGATAATAACCTGTCATGATGAGATTTTCACCTAAACAAGACTGATGATTATGATCATATGATGGCATTCAAATGCGTGTATCCGATGATCGATAAGATGGGGGTAGGGAGTCTATGCAATTCTCAACCCTTTGAATGCGTATATACGAATAATTGACTAGATAGGATTTAGGCCATCCTATCACTGAGAGGAAGATTCCTATGGAGAATACAATTGTGTTATTCTCCAATCTCTAACTACATCCTCAAGATCTAGCCGATGTAGATGGAATCAGATTAAATATTTGATGGTTTTTAGATCTAGACAATTTTTATCAAATAGTTGACCCATATAGCAATGGTATAGGAAATGAAATCTTTCTCCCACTCCACGAGTGTCACTGAAATGTAATAAATTCCAAGTTAGGTCATTTGGAAGTAAGAAAAAAATGTATCATGGCTTCCAAGTTAGGTCATCTGGAACCAAGAAGAAATTGGGGATAGGCTTCCAAGTTAGGTCATCTGGGAAAACTATGAATGTAATCCTTCACACGAGTTAGGCTCATCCAGGAGGTTACTCTTTGTCCACTTGATTCACTAATGAAACTAGCTATGAACATAAAATTTCACAACCCTTTAATTCAGATCAACTTTTCTTGAAGGATTAGCCTAGTGGATGAGATCTCTTACGAAGGCTTCCAAGATTAGGTCATCTAATAAGGCTGTTAGAAACCTTCGGTGAATTATAGATTTTGCTATTTTTTTATAATCAATTTTATCGCCGCACGTAACTAACATTAAGTTATTTTATTGGGAAAGGAAATTGTTCGCAATGAATTTTTCATTGTATTTGTATCCCCCGCTCCCAATTACGTAAAATCATTAGGGGGGAATTGGTGAAATATCACGTTGTAAACCCTTACTGACCGAAGATCCTTACGCGATTGGCTACATTCAGTCCAAAGATACCTTTTCTGTCCTTATGGAGATATTTTGATGCCTAATTATAGGATGACCCCTATGATTAGGTCACCCTTAGACAAATGGTGAAGTTGATAAAAGCCTTGATGACACCTGAAAATAATGTTCAAAATAGGTAGGAAAGTCCCGATCTTCTAAAGAAATATGTCTTGTTTGATTCCTTACAACTTCAGGTCATTAAGGGGCAGGTAATTTGTTCCAATATGGTCGTTAGGTGAAATTATGTTATCACTTCACCCCACACAAAAGAGTGCATTAGGGGTAGTGACACTCAAGTGGAAAAGAATTTTGTTGTGAATTAGTAAGTGGCTAACGGTGCACAACACATAAAATAATGAATATAGTAAAGTGGGTGATGAAATGAGTTAATTGGAAATAGTAAGATGAAGGGAAAGTGATTAAGTTACCGTCATTTCAGATTTTTTGCACTAGCGAGATTGAGTTATTTGCAAGTGAAAAGAAGACTTATTTATAGTGAGAGCTTCAGTATCTTAGCCAGTTTGAAATGGCCTGGTAACTATCCGTAGCATAACACATGAGTGATTGGTAACCGACAATCACATGAATCAAAATATATGATATGAATTAGGTGTGGATACTAATTATCACAATTGAGTTTCCTCATGCATGGAACATGTCCAAATAGTGGTGAGGGTGCATACCCCTAGAACAGGAACTACCCAAATCTGGTGCAAATTGGTTTGTTCCTCCTGATGTGCCGATATCATGTCTAGGTTCCCCTTATCCTAGAACATGTTTAGTATTGTTTTAGAACGATGAAATATCCCGATTACTCATAGTAACTAAACATGATAAAGCATGTGTACTTATACTCTAGTAAAGTGAATTTTTCATATTTAAGTCACTCTTACATGTTGTTATTTGTACGTTATGGTAACAGTGATCATCCAATGAGGTAACACCGCTTCCACAAAGGTTTCCACAATTGAAGCAGCGCATCCTAGCCATAGGTTTGTCTGAGAGGATTGGCTTTTATCAAAGTAGTCTAGTATGACCATAATGGAACAGTTGGCGGAAGTTCCATTATGTCGATGTTAACTGCACTATGTGACAGATGGTTTATACATGTGTAAATTTGGTTTCCTAACGAATTATTCACAATTTTTTAGAATCAGCATTCTTATTAGCTTGTGGATGATAAGGAGTAGTTTTGTGGGGACCATATAGGTGATGTTGCCAGAGGATCCTATAGGTGACCCTCTAAGTGGCAAGATGAATTTAGTAGGGATTCTAGGCACTGCCAGTATCATATCAGTCTATGGGCATCCATATCTGTGAGATTTGGTGTTCCCGTTTGTGGAAATCCTAGCAGTGTTTTATTATTTCCAATCTTTAGATGATGGAATCACTTCTTGTGGGAATTTTAAGATACATATGATGCATGTAATATATGAATGCGAACATATTTTAGGAGGGTCGAGAACTAGGTATCTTGGGCCAATTTGTTTAACCCACTTCTTGAGATGGTCTATTTCATTTTGTCATGATGGAATTAGAGGGGGATAGGAGCATTTCATTACTTTGTTTCCATATGAGCGCATAAGAGTTTACCAAGGCATGGCAATGGGTCACAGGCCTTAAGCAGTGGGGGGGGCTGAGTACATTACTCATAAGGATTGGTTTCCCACAAATTGATGTTATGAATGGATACTTACACGTGGTTGCATTCCCTGATGATAGTATGAGGTGTGAGGCAATTCCACCATGTAGCTTCCTACCATGATTATGGAGGATGTGCCCCATAACATTTACCAGCGTTGAATTTCATTGTTAGAATTTGAGGATTCTAATAAATACAGATTTAATCAACTTACATATTATATAATGTTATAATAAATATTTAAATAAACATTACATCATAACATAAGTAAATAAATAAATACTTATGAGGAAATAAATAAACACATGTGACACATTATTTATAGTAGAAAACCCTGAATAGGGTAAAAACTACTTTGAAAATAACCTTTTACTTCAGAGAACTTATTTACATCCAGTAAGATCACCTCCTCCTTTAAAACCCTATTTACCAAGGGTAAAACCAAATCACTTGATTTTCACACCTTTGATATATTTCTCAAATATATCAAATGAGGACCTAAAGTCCTTTTTTATATAAGGTGATTGGGTATGTCTCCTGACCCACCTTTTCAACCTAAAATGATTGACACATACACCTAGGTTTATAATATTTAATATTATAAATATAATCATTTCATGATATTAAATATTTAACCTAAAGTATATACCTAGGTTAGCATATTTAATAATAGAAATATAAATATTTCATATTATTAAATATTAACCTATATATTAGTGATGGACCCATATACATTAAGGGTTGGCCAGAACCACTTAATCATTATGTTCCAACACTCCCCCTTAATGTTAAGTGGGATAACATAACATATGCCAATAGATTACTTGTCTGTGGTACACTACAGGATTTACAATCCTTAAACCATAAAGGTTTTAGGTTAGCATATCGGTTGAAGGAATTATAACACCTTCATCATACTCAATTTACCTTTTGGTACAAAAGGATTTGGAATCCCAAAGATCATCCCATGATCAGTGGCTAAGTATGATTTGTGAGTTTTACATGTTCTCACATATTCTCATAAAAGGTTATTGAACCCAAGCATATAGGAGTCTTTTACAACCAAGGACCTCCTTAACAATATGCTTGTATTAGATGTTTACCAGTAAACTCAATAGCACTAAAGAGTTTACTGAAGACCACCTTTAAGATCTTTCTACACTTCTTTCTAAAAAATAAGCTGAGGAGGTATACATGCCCGAAGGTCTTTTTATAATTTCCCGAAGGACTTTTTTACACTTGCCCAAAGGTATTTTACAAATGTCTGAAGATTTCTTACAAAAACCAAGTTCCATTAGGAGGTGACATTGTCATGCACACTCCCCCTCAATGGCAACTCCGGCAATCTAAGATTTTTACGAAAGTGAAAAAACTTTGCAACACCCAGGGACTTTGTGAAGATGTCAACAACCTGTTTTTCAGTCAAAATGAACTTGAGATTTATCTCATCACTTTGCACCTTCTCATGGGTGAAGCGTATATGTATCCCAATGTTCTTCGTCCTTTGATATTAAACTGAATTTTTAATCAAGACTAATACAACTCTGGCTACCACATAGAAGATAAATACTTCCTTTAACTTCCATGTGTATCTCTACCAACAATCATTGTAGCCACATGACTTCTTTACTTCTTTCATTGTACTTTTCTACCTTAGTAGAAGGAATGAAGACTGTTGATTATATTTTTTGTTCCAAGTAATGGTTCCTACACCAAAAAACTTGAACACATATCCAATATATTTTATAACACAACATCAGTATGGTTAGAATCACAAAATCCATATAAGATAGTATTTTCATTCTTATTATAATGCAACCCATAATTGATTGTTCCTTTCAAATATCTAAAAATTCTTTTTACAAGATTCCAATGATCTCTAAAAAAATTTTCTGCATAAACCTTAAAGTAAGTCCTACTATATAAGAAATATCTGATCTATTTATAGTTAGATAAATCAAACTATCAACTAACAACGTATATAAAATAGGATCAACCTTTTTCATATGCAGATTTAGGATCAATATTTATTCCAACTTCCATTGAAGTATAAAATGGTTTACAATCAATCATAAGAAAAATTTTCAATACAATGGTTGCATATTGTGTTTTGAAAAAAACAATAGAATGAAATACAATCATACAAATAACATGATGTGAGAGACCTAACTCATTCATTTCAAAGTACTACTTCAATTTCTCTTTAATCCTATGAATTAAATCAGAATTGTCACCATACATAAGTAAATCATCAACATATATACATATAATGATAATATGCGAGCCTTATTGCTTAGTGAATATATAATTTTTAGAAGAACAATTAAAAAACCTAACAATTTAAAGAAGGAAACAATTTTTGCATACCAAGCTCTAAGAGTATGTTTTAAACCATACAAGGATTTCTCAACTTACAAACAACTTTCTTTACCAGTTTCTTCAAATCCTTTAGGTTGAAACATGTAAATTTCTTCTTTTAAATCGTAATTCAAAAACTCATTTTTCTTATCCATTTGGTAGATTCCCCACCCAAATTGAGAAGCAATTGCAAAAAAGGCCCTAACAGTACTCATTTGAGCTATAGAAAATGTCTCAACATAATCAATATCAGGTTTCTGATTGAAACCTCTAGCAACAAGTCTAGCTTTATGTTTGTTAATACTACCATCAACATTATATTTTACTTTGTATATCCACTTAGAATCTATAATACTTCGTGCCTTATGTTCATATAAGGTAATTAATACATGGTATTTATGATGGCTTCTGATAATTTTCCTAAGATTAATAGGATTTGAGCTTTCTAACATAGATTGAGCCTAATTTAATTTATTATCTAGGAAGATAAGAGTTTCAGAAAAATCTATAACATCAAAACATCATCATGATCATTTACTAAATTAGAATCAAAACCATCATTTAAAAGTATTTTAATGAAGTAACTCCAAGAGAAGAATACAACACATATAAACCTTTCATATAATCTTAATAATTAACATGTCTTAACCTTTCTACCATAGTTTTGAATTATTCAAACTTTCAGATATAAAACAAGATGCAAAAGAGAAATCATAAAAAATATACAGACCATTTCTTTTAATTCCTACAGCTATTGTACTCTCATTACTATCCTTGATATACCAAGTATCCTTCATGCATGTATTATAGTTATGTCAATACCTCTTTCGGATGTTTGATATTACCAATGTGTAGAAGGTACTCATCATTCACATTGCATAGAATCATTAAAAGAGCCTCATGCATTCGTTGCAAGAATGTATTCATGTTATCTACAGTTATTTGATGACTGGTGGGAGCAACCTTAGATCCAAAAACAATCATCTAGAGTTTCCTCGCCATAAATTAAATTTTGACCCAAATGTTGTAGTTGGTTTCATTCAGGATCTAGGTTTTGTCAAGACAGAAATACCTGGACACCATTGTTTTCCTAAACTTGTAAAACATACCTCATTATAATATACAATGTACCACAGAGTTAGATACATATTTATTGATAATAAAAACAACACTTTTAATAGAATCATATCTAAATTTTATAGATCTAAAGAAACAATTTGATCATAACTAATTATGTCATTAGAATGCATACTAATTACCCTGCTATGATCAAAATAATAACCCACAATATAAAGGGCTTTGCATTATACCCCACATTTATATAAAAAATATTTTTGACCATATAGAAGTGAAGAAGAGACCCTTAAGAATGCATAACAACTTCAAATTTTTGAAAAAAAAATTAATGTAGACAAAGATCCGATCATCTTAAATTTGATGTCTAAATGACCGTCATACTGTCTTATGTTTGTGTGTCTACTGTGAATTTTAACGGTCATTTGAGCTTAAATTTGAACCGTCCTAAATTTAATGAATATTGTCTTATGTTTGGTTTAAAAAAATGGAAGTTAAAACTGTATTTCTAGAATGTAAAATTCCATAATTTTTTCTTCTTTATAATATTAGAGAGGTTATATTTTAATACATAATAATAACCTCTAATAATTTATAATGTAATAACACTTTAATAATGTAAAAAATAATATATATTCATACTTATAAACTACTTTTACCAAATATTTTAATAAATGTTTACCACACTTCACATGGGCCACTAATAAACTACCTTTTGTTATTTTTAAAAAAATTCTCCATTTATACCTGATAATTCCACATTTATACCTGAGATATTATCTCACTTTATTTTCCACTCCCACTCTTATATAAATATAAACCATTAAATAGGTTTATTTATATAGTTTTTATAAACTATAAGATATAAATGAATGGGGCACCCCCTTACATGAATAATATAAATAGTTAGGAACACATATTAGGTTTTATTTAATAAGTATTAATATTTAAAAAATAATTCCTTCATGGCCAAGCAATAAATACGGCCCCCCTTACTAAAAAAATAAGCACTTAGTTTTTTTTTGTAAAACATATATAGACCAAATCTAATAAAATTTATATTTTAAACGGTTTAAACTATATATATAAATATATATATTATATATATATATATATATTATATATATGCCTAGATTTATATATATAAGTATATAATATGATTTAAACTTAGGATTAGAATATGATCTGTTGACTCTTCCCTCAATCCCATGTAATTTTAATATGGTTTAAGGCTTTTAATTTTTTCTTTTCCAAAATTATATAAATTTTAATATGATATTTATATAAATTATTATATAAACCTTATTCTATATTATATATATTTTTATTTAAAAATAATAATATAGTTTTCAAATTATACAGGATATAGTTATAGATTAACTATAAACTATAGTTTTTCAAATCGAATCCTTTTAAAGGGGACCAAACAACATGGGTATGAAGTTACCTTCCGAAATATTTAACCTGCAAACATTTGAAATTATAGAAAACATGAAAATTATTTCATATAGTAAGAAATCCTTTCTTTTTCTATATGTGATTTTTACGTAGGTAAATATTTGAAGCCCCTTTCACATGTGCACACATCAATCTCCAAACAAACATTAATTTCATATAATTTACAAAATGTAAATGAAAGTAAAAATCATATCATATCCCCACCCCCCGCCCCCCAAAAAAATAATTAGGGATTTAAAATTGAAAAACCCTAAAAATTTTACTGAGAGTTTAATTACACAAATGTAATGCCAAAATAAATTGGCATTACACCTAGGTTTACACATACACCTAGGTTTATAATATTTAATACTAGAAATATAATCATTTCATGATATTAAATATTTAACCTAAAGTATATATCTAGGTTATCATATTTAATAATAGAAATATAAATATAAATATTATTAAATATTAACCTATATATTAGTGATAGACCCATATACATTAAGGGTTAGCCAGACCACTTAATCATTATGTTCCAACAGATCTATGGTGTATGTGGAGGACGATGTGGCTAGAGGATAGATTTATAAGTGTGGCGGAGCTCTTCCAGGTGGAGAGGCTATCACATCAGTTTGGTATGGCTCAGGATGTGCCCACATAGGGGTAAGTGTACGAAGTTGGTGGACAATTCCGTGGACATAAAAACCCGAAATAAAGGTACCGTGATCGCGGTTCTTGAATTCTAGGTTCGGTAATTACCGAACCTAAACCGTGATCACGGAACTTTGAGACAAAATTTAATAGTCCTGCGGCTCATTATTTTCCTCATTTTTCATTTTGAACCGTGACTTTTCCTAAACATTTTTCACTCACGCTTTCAATACTATCTCAAAATTGCTCATCGGACTTCTGGATAGCAATAGATTCAACCATGCCGCTAAGACGAGGAGGTAAGTCCCTGATTGTAATCATTTTTTTACATTTTAGGGTTTTTTTTTTTTTGCATTTTCATGGGTTTTGTGAAATGTTTGTTTATGTATACAATTTTCTTGTTTTATCAGTTGGTCAGCAAGCTCAAAATCGTGCAAACCGTCAAAACATTCCTCAAAATGCACCGAACATTCCTCAAAACCCTCCGAACATTCCTCAAAACCCTCCTCCAAACATAGATCTGCCCCCTGTGGCTCCTTCTGTCCCCACTGAGCCAACAGGAATGCAAGATAATATCATTGGAAGAATCCAAGAAAATAAAATTGTCATTGAGAACCTAATTCAAACTATAAGACAAAATCATGCAACAAATCCATCCCGCATGACTTTAGCCAATACATTGCAAACATTGATTGGTGAAGTCGAGTCTGCAACCAACCAAATACATAGATGGAACACCTTTAGAAGTGACTGTAGGCGGTGGTATGTGGATAAACTATCCCATGTGGCCGTCAAAGACAAAAAAATTGGAAAAGACCTCATTTGTGCATTATTTACCGACCCTAGAACCAATTCCTCCCTGCAGTTACTTGCAAACGGTTCCCAATCCATTGGTGCCATGATGATAGAATCAAAAACAATTTTTGGGACCGATGGTGAATGGTTTTTGATTATCCACCATGCAACAACAATGAGGTTCCTCTTTATTTTTTGAAGAAATTATATTGTGAGTTCGTGCTCAATGAGGTCCCGAATTATTTTGACTTTTCAGACTTTTTTGGTCGAGGAGGTGGCTCTGCATAGATCAGACCTGGTGCACGCATAGGTCAGCCTAGGATCCCCCATGCCCCAAAACCCCCACTACCTTCAGTTATCCCTCCTACAATGAAGGAGGTTGTGGAGATTGATATATTGCATGCATTGAGGGAGCTCACTGACACTCTCACCTAGCATAGCACCCAGATTGCATCTGGTGATGTTGGTGGAGGTGCCAGTTCTAGTGCACCACACCACTGTGGATCATGTGGTTCCGTATGCACTGCAGGTGAGACATCGTTTGCTAGTTCACGGGATTTCTTTTCTATAGATGAGATGCTGGGGAATGTTTTTGGAACTGGAGCCACTGATATTGGTCTTTCACAGGTAAATTTTAAATAAATTTAAATAATATATATATTTGATTGTACGTCATGTACATACATGTAAAAAACTAATTTTTTATTTTATTTTAAATAGCAAGAGCCGGTGAAGGAAACATCCAGTGTCGACATGCTAGCTACTGCGGTTGGGCATGTTTCAAACGTAAGTTTCAAGTTGTACAAACTTACATTTTTAATAAATCATTTAATTGCTTTAGATTATTATTATAATTTGTTTCACGTGTATGTTGTACATGTATTAATATGTTTCTCTTTTATACATAGGAGCCTAGTGGGTCATCATCTGCTCAGGGAATTGAGGCTACTGACACACCTCACATGAGTTTTACGCAGGTTAGTTACAAATCTCTTTACACTTTGTTTCTAATTCTTGGACCTTTGTACATGAGTTTCACTTTCTTATACTCAACCTATATAAAATACATACAACAGCTATTTGATTGATATTTGTTCTTCCCTGTAATATGTAAACATTTCCTACTTTTAGATCCTTCATTATAACTAAGGAACATTTAGACACCTTTACAACTCTACCTTGACTTGTGAACTTATAACCACTAGTGTCTAATTCACTCAAGGAAATTAAATTTCTTTGTAGTTATGGTACATGTTTTACTTCTTTTACGTCCTTACTATACCATCAAAGATATTTATCTTGATGCTACCAATCCCTTCTATTTTATATGAAACATTGAACTTACCAATAGAATGTAACTACCATCAAGGGGTTAGTAAGAAGAAAACTAACCTCTATGTGGAAAAATGTAATTTTTGTAACACCAGAATTTAACAACCATTCATGTTGATAATAGGAAACATTACAAACCAATAAAACTTCATCAGTCATACCTTCACTTGTTTATACTTGATTTCCTTCCTTTGTGACATCTTACTTCTTTTCTAATTCTTTTGTCATCCAATAATGCTTTTTAAGATGCTCTGATTTTTCGTAGTCCTGACACCTTGCATTAATCTTCCTCCTTTGTGACTTAGATCTAGATGTACCGCTTTAAATTTGACCTCTTTCTTTAGATCTTGCTCTAGCACACATGGCTTCAAGTGTAGAGATATTTCCAACAAAATTTCTTTCATTTCCGAGCCAAAAATGCTCCAACAACATAAGGATAGTCAAGGTCATCAACAATATGAAAACTAAAAGAAGTTACTATATTATCCCATTAATCTTGTAAAGTACATAAAAAGGTGACTACCTTGTTTTCATTCTCCACTTTCATATAAATACTAGTCAACTGACATAATAAAGTATTAAAAATATTTAAATGAAAAACAATTTTCATACCTTCTTTCATTTGCAATTCATGCAAATTCCTTTTCAGGAAAATATAATTTCTTATAGATTTCGTCATGTAAAGACTTTCTGATCTGGTCCATGAACATGTTGATGTCTTTTCTCCAACTATATTGAAGAGAACCTCATATGCTAAACATGTAATCATATTGCACTGAGTGATTTCATATCCAGATCTTCCCATTCATTTTCATCCATCCCTACAGGTTTCTTTACCTTTCAATCCATGTATTTGTGAAGCCCCTATTGCACCAGTGCAACACGTGCTTTGAGTTTCCACATATCAAAGTTTTTCTTATCATTAAACTTCTCCACCTCAAACTTTACACTTGACCTATCCATGGATCAACTCCTTGATGAAATTCTGTGAATCTATATATGTGTTTGGTCTGGTGATGTTAGATTTAAAAGTCCTTCAAATTTGAATGATGCTCTAATTGTCATAGAAGATGACTATGGGTTACCTTGATTAAATACAAAACTTTGTCAAAATCTTATGAAGATAGATGGCCTTCGTGCTAACATTTATAGATCCTATGTATTTAGCCTAAATAGAAGATAAAATAATAACATTTTTATTCTTTCTTGAGTAACTAAATATTGATTTGTACATGTTTTTTGTATAGCTCTTAAGTAGATTTTAATATTTCAATTTGTACATGTTTTTTGTATAGCTTATGACTGCTAGAGAGACTCCTCCATATATGCAGACTATGGAGGCTGTTGTAGATACTGCCATAGCATCTGCAGATCCACTAACTGAGGTACACAATTTTTTAAATTTGTTAAATTTTAGAGGTTCATTATTTCTTATTAAACTTAAATCTACAATATCAAATTTTGTAGGTATATACATGTCAAATATTTAATTTGAAAATTAATTATTTGTATGTAGCTTACCCCTCGTGAGTCTATTGTTGTCCCTGCGATGCGTCAACAACAAATTGATAGGGATCATGACATTGCGGTAAGATTTCACATACATTTTAACTAAATTGTACAAGTTTCTAAATTTTGAGTGTATTTTAAAATTTTGTGTGTTAAAAACTTGTTGTTTATGAATGTGCAGGTTAGGTTGCAGGCATGTTTAGAGACACCTAGGACCACATGGATGAAATCCGTAGTGGCATCTCCCTCCACTACATCCCCAGGTCGTGGATGTGCTACTTCTAGCAGGGCGAAGAGAGGGAAGATGTTTCATGAGTAGATTTATAGTCCACTTGGATGACACATATATGTGGTCATGAGTAGATTCACATTCTATTGTATATATATAGCCTTTTGCGACTGCATGTGGTCCCATATATGTACATTATGACACGTGCTTAGTTCGAGATGTATACATTATGAACTTATGTACATATATATTTTCAGAGATGTGCGTGTCTGGAGCACACTTTGTTTGATTCTTATATATATATATATATATATATATATATATATATCCATGTGTGTTGGTTAAATCATATTTATTTTGGTTATTTTGGTATTATTGCTAACTCTGAGAAAGTGGGTTTTGATCTCTGTTCGGTGGATTTGATCTCTATTCGGTGGTTTTGATCTCTGTTCAGTGGATTATTATTTTTGTATAAAATGAGTTTATTTCAAAAAAGGTGAAAATTGGATATTTATTTTAATGTTTATATAGGGGTGTGGTCCAAATTTAAATTCCTATTATAGAATATTTTACGAGTAGTTGTAGTTTTACTCATACAGTGTTTGTAGAAATGAAAAACCAAGGTCGAATTTGTCTTTCTGATGCTCATTGGCATGTGAAATATTTGCATGGTATTCCAACATCTCCAAGGTAGTGGGGGAAGGTTCCTACATTGTTTATTTTGGAATTATTTAAATATTGAGGCCCATTAATTTATGAATAATCATTAAGAAGCCAAACTGGTTTTAAACCCTCTTAAAACCCTAGTTATAAAGAAATGGGGAAGTTATTTTCCCAATGGCCTAGAATGGATTGTTTTTTATAGAATGATGATTGAAGGTTACGGAGGACTCTCTCATGTTTGTCTGGATCTGCAAGTTAGGTATTTTAGCTATGTGTGGACCCCACTCAAAAAGGCAAGTTTCTAAAGATTTTTCATTTTCTCAAAAGTTGTCCATTGGACATGTTAACTAATTGTTTTTTTGAGGAATCATGGGATTATTTACTCATGTTAAATTATGTGGTTTCATATCATTTTTTCCCTAAGGAGGTATGTACAAGCTCATTTTGCAAGACAAGTTTATGGATTTTTTTGGAAGTATCTACTGGTTTGGTTGTAAATGTGTTTTGGTGGCTCTAAAGTCTAATTTATGGAATACTATGCACTTTTTGATTACACTAAGTTCATGATAATTCCATTTATAAATTACAGTTTCATGAATGAGGTCATTTCATGTGGGTTTTAGCTTCATTTCTGAAGACTAGTTTTGGGGCATGTTGATTGTCGTTATTTTCAATTAGCTTAATGAAGTGAGTTTATGGTTTTATGTTTTTCTAGATTTATAAATTTTTTTCAAGTCTTAGATAATTTTTATAAGTGGTGTATGTGGTTTGGTGAAGCTGTTGATGGTGCTAGTAATTTGGTATTGGCGAGTAGGCTCTTGTTGTGCATTAAGGGTTCTTAATTCCTAATGGAGTTCTAGATGGTTCTTGATGGTATTACCAACCTATCTGGTTACTTGAGTGATGTTTTTATTATTTAATTATGATATTTGTAAGTTGAATATCTGACATTTTCCTTATGATGGCTGACCTATGGTATTATTATCAAGAGTCATATAAAAGTAAGTTATAAAGATAATTTGAGTTAGTTTAGAGAAATGATGTAAAGTGCGAGTAAGAGAGAAGAATAAAGAAGGTGAAATATGTATTTGTGACCATCAAGAGGGGGAAAAGAGTGTGTGCATATGTTCTTGAGTCTTTTCATGTGTTGCAGAGATTGGTCATTAGACCTAATCAACTTGGTGAAGAATATTTAGACGAGTTGACCTAAAGAGAAAATTTGAAGAAGGAAGGAAAGAGAGGTTCATTGTGTCATCATCATTTTTTGTAGAAATATTTCAGAGGTGGAAAACATATCAGGTGGATTTGGTTGGTAGAGATTCATCTTGGGGGTTTGCGCCTTCTTGTTTAAGGTTGGTGCTTTACTAAATCTAGGGGTTGGTACTTCAATAAACCTAGGGGTTGGCACTCCTTGTTGAGTTAGTTATAAACTAAATTTGATTCATTTCTCGAATAAATATGTGTTTTAGTGGGTTTTCTTCTCCTAGACGGTTTCCCACTTACATCAAGTGCGTTCTTATGTTTATGTTCTCTCTTTTTCTCATTTATGCTTATTTTCTTGTGGATGCATGCTTAATAGATAATTGGATGGTTAATGGATGAAAATTTTTATTGCACACCTATTCACCCAACCCTCAGCGTTTTTTCTTCCAACATACACCTTATATGTAATCTATCCCACAATTATATGAGTTTAAAGTATAATTGGATGAATTGTTAAAACAAGTAAGGATAAGATTTCTTATTTCTTCATGGAGTGCTTAAGTTTTATTTTTCAAGAAGAAAGAAATAACCATGAGACTATGGAGTGTAAGGTTGTCAAATGCTATATTTTACAAACAGTGAGTCATGGCACCGAACCACCTACACCAACACATCCAGGTGGCCAGGTGAACGCTAGAGGAAGAAGTGTTTCGGTGCGCGAAAGGGTCGTTGCTTCCGTGCTACTTCGTTCGGGCGTAGTCCCTTAAGAGCCCTGAGACCAAAATATCGTTCAACTTTGATGGGTGACTACTCGGACTCCATGGCACCTAGAGAGGCCTCGTCTAATTCAGAACCTCAGCATATGGACCCTCTACAATAGCCTCTCTCATTTTTTCCTTCTCATTTTGGTGCTCTCGTTGTCCTACTGTTTGCAAACGCGCGAAATAGTGTAGTTAGAGCCAGTGTAAGGTTGTCAAATGCTATATTTTGCAAATGGTGGGTCGTGGCACCAAACCACCTACGCCGCCATGTTCGGGTGGCTAGGTAAAAACTAGAGGAGGTGGTGTTTTGGTGCGCGAAAGGGTCGTTGCTTCCAGGCTACTTCGTTCGGAAGGCGTAGTCCCTTAAGAGCCCTGAGACCAAAATATCGTTCAACTTTGACGGGTGACTACTTGGACTCCGTGGCACCTAGAGAGGCTACATCTAATCCAGAACCTCGGTGTATAGACCCTCTACAATAGCCTCTCTCATTTTTTTCCTTCTCATTTTGGTGCTCTCGGTGGTCGTGTCCTAGGTAAAAACTAGAGGACAGTCTGTAAACGCGCGAAATGTGTAGTTAGAGCCAGTGTAAGGTTGTCAATTGTATATTTTGCAAACGCGTGGCACCAAACCACCTACGCCGCCCATGTCTGGGTGGCTAAGGGAGGTGGTGTCGCGAAAGGGTCGTTGCTTCCGGGCTACTTCGTTCGGGCGTAGTCCCTTAAGAGCCCTGAGACCAAAATATCGTTCAACTTTGACGGGTGACTACTTGGACTCCGTGGCACCTAGAGAGGCTACATCTAATCCAGAACCTCGGTGTATAGACCCTCTACAATAGCCTCTCTCATTTTTTTCCTTCTCATTTTGGTGCTCTCGCTGTCCTATTGTTTGCAAACGCATGAAATAGTGCAGTTAGAGCGAGTGTAAGGTTGTCAAATGCTATATTTTTCAAACGGTGGTTCATGGCACCCAAACTGCCTATGCTGACACGTCTAGGTGGCCAGGGTGAACGCTAGAGGTGGCGGTGTTTCGGTGTGCGAAAGGGTCGTTGCTTCCGGGCTACTTCGTTCGGGCATAGTCCCTTAAGAGCCCTGAGACCAAAATATCGTTCAACTTTGACGGGTGACTACTCGAACTTCGTGGCACCTAGAGAGGCCTCGTTTGATCTGACACCTCGGCATACGGACCCTATATAATAGACTCTCTCAATTTTTTCCTTCTCATTTCGGTGCTCTCGCTGTCCTACTGTTTGTAAACGTGCGAAATAGTGCAGTTGGAGCCAGTGTAAGGTTGTCAAATGCTATATTTTACAAACGGTGGGTCATGACACCGAACTGCCTGTACCGACACATCTGGGTGGCCAAGTGAACGCTAGAGGAGGTGGTGTTTTGGTGCGTGAAAGGTTCGTTGCTTCCAGGATACTTCGTTTGGGAGTAGTCCCTTAAGAGCCCTGAGACCAAAATATCGTTCAACTTTGACGGGTGACTACTCAGACTTCCTGGCACCCAGAGAGGCCTCGTCTAATCCAGCACCTCAGCATATAGACCCTATACAATAGACTCTTTCATTTTTTTCCTTCTCATTTCGGTGCTCTTGCTGTCCTACTATTTGCAAACACGCGAAATAGTGCAGTTGGAACCAGTGTAAGGTTGTCAAATGCTATATTTTGCAAATGGTGGGTCGTGACACCAAACCAACTACACCGACACGTCTTGGTGACCAGGTGAATGCTAGAGGAGGTGGTGTTTCAGTGTGTGAAAGGGTCGTTGCTTCCGGGCTACTTCGTTCGGGCGTAGTCCCTTAAGAGCCCTGAGACCAAAATATTGTTCAACTTTGACGGGTGACTACTCAGACTCCGTGGCACTTAGAGAGGCCTCGTCTAATCCAGAACCTTGGCATATAGACCATCTACAATAGCCTCTCTCATTTTTTTCCTTCTCATTTCGGTGCACTCGTTGTCCTACTGTTTGCAAATGCGTGAAATAGTGCAGTTGGAGCCAGTGTAAGGTTGTCAAATGCTATATTTTTCAAAAGGTGGGTTGTGGCACCAAACCACCTGTGCCAAAACATCTGGGTGGCTAGGTGAACACTAGAGGAGGTGGTGTTTTGGTGCGCGAAAGGGTCGTTGCTTCCGGGCTACTTCGTTCGAGCGTAGTCCCTTAAGAGCCCTGAGACCAAAATATCGTTCAAATTTGACGGGTGACTACTCAGACTCCGTGGCACCTAGAGAGGCCCCGTCTAATCTATAACCTCGACGTACGGACCCTCTATAATAGCCTCTCTCATTTTTTTCCTTCTCATTTCGGTGCTCTCGTTGTCCTACTGTTTGTAAACGTGTGAAATAGTGCAGTTGGAGCCAGTGTAAGGTTGTCAAATGCTATATTTTGCAAACGGTGGGTCGTGGCACTGAACCACCTGCACCGACACATCCGAGTGGCTAGGTGAACACTAGAGGAGGTGGTGTTTTGGTGCGTGAAAGGGTCGTTGCTTCCGGGCTACTTCGTTCGGGCGTAGTCCCTTAAGAGCCCTGAGACCAAAATATCATTGAACTTTGATGGGTGACTACTCCGACTCCGTGGCACCTAGAGAGGCCATGTCTAATCTGGAACCTCAGCGTATGGACCCTCTACAATAGCCTCTCTCATTTTTTCCTTCTCATTTTGGTTCTCTCGCTATCCTACTATTTGCAAACGCGTGAAATAGTGCAGTTGGAGCCAGTGTAAGGTTGTCAAATGCTATATTTTGCAAACGGTGGGTCATGGCACCAAACCGCCTACGCCGACACATCTGGGTGGCTAAGTGAACACTAGAATAGGTGGTGTTTTGGTGCATGAAAGGGCCATTGCTTCCAGGCTACTTCGTTCGGGCGTAGTCCCTTAAGAGCCCTGAGACTAAAATATCGTTCAACTTTGATGGGTGACTACTCAGACTTCGTGGCACCTAGAGAGGCCCCGTCTAATCCGACACCTCGATGTACGGACCCTCTATAATAGCCTCTCTCATTTTTTTCCTTCTCATTTCGGTGCTCTCGCTATCCTACTGTTTGCAAACGCGTGAAATAGTGCAGTTGGAGCCAGTGTAAGGTTGTCAAATGCTATATTTTGCAAACAGTGTGTCGTGGCACTGAACCGCCTGCGCGACATGTCTGGGTGGCCAGGTGAATGCTAGAGGAGGTGGTGTTTTGGTGCGTAAAAGGGTCATTTCTTCTAGGTAACTTCATTATACTTTTTCAAAATTTACAACTTTTTCAAAATTTACAACATTTTCAAAATTTACAATATTTTCAAAATTTACAAACTTGACTTTTTCAAAATTTACAAATTTTTTCAAACAATGTTCAAGCTTCTCTTAGCTTCGAGAATTTAAAATTCTCTACTAACGATGCCAACCACGTGAAGGTGGAAGCTTTTCTGGCACCACTAACCTAAACATAAAATTGTTAGTCAAAGAAATTTAAGTTTCAAATCATAACCATATATACTAGATCTATATACATGACACAAAAAATACACAAATTTAAAATAAAATATATTCAAACTTAAATATAGATCTTTAAACTAAAAAAATTATATATATATATATATATATATACGCTATATAAATTGAAACTTCAAATTAAATATATACCAGACATGAGCATGTTGTAAATTCATTCCAATGAACCATCAGGATCGGATCTACTCTGAATAGCAGACAAGATTGCTTCATGATCTGACTCTCGAACCTTCCAAAGAATATTTTTATTAGGTCTTTCTTGATATCTATACAACTGAATATTTGTCACTAGAACTAGATGTGAATATAAGAGTATTTTCTTGTGTGTCTCAAAGTCTTCAAACACCCAAATAGAGGATTTTTTTAATGGATACCGTCGAAGCCAAGTTCCAGTAACTACCACTGACCCTGTAGGATACTCAATCTCTTTGCCATCTATAATAGGAGAAGTCAACTTCTTTCTTTCCTTGATGCAACGACATAAGAAATAGTATATTCCTTCTTCACTGTCTTCTGTCGCAATTACTGCAAACACATGTCCTACAAAAAAATAACCAAGGTTGAACAACTCAAATTTAAATTACATATTAAAATTTCAATGGACATAACTCAATACAAAAATTAAATAAATAACCATAAATACCTTGTCGCACCAAAATCAAAATTTCGTCAAAGTCCTTGGATGTTGTAACTTCATCTGCAGTAACAAGTTGTAATGCTTGTGGAGGTTGATAACTAGGAAGCGGAGTTAGAGGCCTACAAATCCATCCTTCCACCCATTCTTGTGAATCACACTCAGCAGTGACAAATTCGATACAAGATGCACAAAAACATGTCAAATTTCTTGTCCATACGGCCCACGAAGTAGCATCTGAGCTACAAAATGAGTGCATATCACTGGACCCAGTGAGTGTCATATAATCCTCATAGTTAGCAATATGTTTTTCCTCTATCAACCAAAAATATCTGCAAACTGTGGAATTTTCTTGAGAACCTCGGGCCATGTTGTCAGTACACCATTCCACTATGCTCTTTGCATCTTTTAATTGAGCACCATATTTGTACTTCAACTCTTCTCTTGCAAGAGCTCTTTTCACACATGCCCCCACACCGTCATGTTCTCCTTTTCCATGTCCAGCCTCAGTGAAACTCCAAATATGTTGCACACCCATCTTGACATGCATTCTGCTCATCCAATAAAACATTCGTGCATTCTTAAACTGAGACGTGCAATTATCTGACCATATATAATGTTGTTTTGAAGTGGATGTCCCTATCAGACAAGTTTCCCTAAAATAACTGGAAACACCCTTGCACATATTCAGTAGAATGAGTACGATCATGGGTAAGTGCACCGAGTTGGGGGACCAATTAAGTGGACATCAAATCCTGAATTTTACATTAAAAACAGCAAAACATCAAATTTAGTCTTCCGCGGACTTGAACCATGCCGAAAAGTAAAAGCTATGTCATAAAAATGGTACCATTGTGTAGGGGAGACTATTAGCTTTGTAGAAATACTAATTTTAAAGTGAATAGAAGAGGATAAATATCATTTTATAATTTTTTACTAATAGTAGGTCTTTAAGACACTTTTTCTTGTGAATGTTTATGTCTACGTTTAAGACTGCAAAATTTGTTTCACTTATCAAAATGTGATAAAACTTATACCATCCCAACCATGGTGAAATTATATACATGTTCAAAAAAAAAATTATTTGATTTCAATATTTTTTGATGAAGTTATGGCGGGCAAACGGAAAGTGCTCTGTTTTCTTTATGTTTTCATACCACTTTCACGGAAAAAATCATAAAAAATAAAATATTACTCAAAAAAATACAAAATAAAATCCATCCCAAGATATATAGTGGCATATAACTTCTCACCAAAGGAAATAAATATATATCAATTTTTGGTCATCCAAATTGTGGGCAAACGGACTATAATCTTATCAGTGTTTTTAAAAAAAATACCAAGTCATTGAATTTTGAGTGTTTAATATAGCTAATCTTGTCCATTTTTTACAAAAATTAGTATTTTAGAAACTAGATAATATAAAAGTGGTACTCTCTTAAAAAATTTGTCCACAGATGACCCTATATTTGTCCATCAACTTCCTGCACTTACCCTCATCTAATATAAAAGACTCTCTTAAAAAATTTTGATCATTCTCTGTACTGTCAGGAGAATGTAGAAATGTTATATGCACAAAAATGGCAACTTGTACTGAGTTGTAATATTGCGATTGAACCTCCATTTGTGGTTGCAATGTGTAATTCTCTACAAAATTGACCATTGAAACAATAGTACCAATAGGAAATGTGTCTTTGCATAGCTTGAATTGTTCATCCAACCATCGAGCTCTATGTGTATGCCTCGCATACTCATAAACAATTTCATTCTTAAATTTTCTCATAAATTGAAAAATGGGCATTTGTTCTGTAACTAGCTCACACCGTTTTGACTCTTTTCCATCTTTCAACTGGTATGCAACTGATTTATATTTATCAAATTTAACTAAATTATTTCCTATTGTACCTTCAATTTTCTCATGGATGTAACTTTCCAATTTGGGTAATCCGCCGCATGTACTACAAATTCCATCTAAACAATCCTGACTATAAAAAAATTGTCCAACTTCTTTTTCACAAAATATAGTAGGAATGAAATCCCTAGAAGATATTGGTGGAACTTGAACACCACATTCAGATAACATAGTTTCAGAATGAAAAATAGAACGAATACGTAAAAATTTAGCATAATGCATCGCAAATTCAACATGTTGCCTACAACAACAAGTGGTGCGAGCATGGTTGATTTTCACATAGAATGGTTTCAACATTTCAAAAAAACGTTGACTAATTTTAATTTCTAGATTCTCTTGTTCAAACTTATGAAAAAATTGAGTTTGAGTCATATCTAAGAAATGCTTTGGATGTGGTTCACGATTAGTAGAACCAACTCTCCGTTTTATAACATCTCTTGTATTAGGTGAAACTCTAGTGTTATCATGCCAAAATTTAATAACAACTTCTCTTATAACATCAGAATTATTTTTGTCCTTACACGGTGCTCTAGCAGAAAATGCCCAAAAATTGACATTATTGAGTGATTGAAGGATATTACGTCTTTCAATTGCTTTCATTAGATTTTTTCGATTAACTTGCAACATTCGACTTGTTTGTGTAATCAAACGTTGTTTTTTTATTGATTCACTTACAACACTAGTAGCAAGTACATGACGCACAATATTACTATCCCTAGTGCATCTCTTGACACCAATAGTGTGATATGCATCATGAAGGTTTTCAACAATTGTAGAGGTTTGACCACGTATGTTAGATGTTGTCAATCCTAAGGTGTTTAATGTAGGTCTCATTTTAATCAATTTCATCAAACTAACCAACAACTGACATATTTGGGAATCATTTAAAATTTCAAAATGATCATCCCAAATTTCAGTGGATTTTCTTCTGATTTGTCGTTCAGAAAGTTTGCCAGACATTGGTTTCAAAATGTTTTCATCAATTCCAATAAAAAAATTAGGTTTCTTATGTAAAATCCTAGGAGGTGTTTTTGTCAAATTTTGCTTGTCTACAGTTTCAACATGAATTTCCTTATTCACATTTTCATTGTCTCCTTCAATTTCAACATTTGTTACATCATGAGTATTTAATTCTTCTTCAACATTGACAGTAAAAACTTCTTCATCACGAGTATTTAATTCAACTTCAACATTGACAGTAGAAACATTACCTAGTTCTTTATTGCTTACAGTAGTTGGGATTGAAGATGAACCTTTTCTAGATTCACGAAGTTTCCGCATTCGCTCAAAATTTTCAATTTTGTTGGCATCTAATTCGTTTGGTGTTTTTTTACTTAATGACTTCCTTTTTTGACTTCATTTTTTGTCTCCCATGATGTTTTACTTTCGGTGATAAGAAAAACATGCCTGGAAAAAGACAGAATTTCACAGTAATTCGTACAGTAAAGTCAGAGAGTAAAAATCACATGGTAATTCAGACATTAGGATGTGTGTAAATATGATTTATAAACCGCGAGCGTGCTTTATAAACCGCGAGTGCGGTATTGTTAAAAAACCGCGATCGCGGATCTATCTGCCGAACCTAAGCCTCGGAAAATCTTTGTTTTTCCCCAACCAAAGCTATGGAAGGTCATTATGAAGTGCAAAAGGTCAAAAAACCTCAAATCTACTCTTCCAAATACTTGAACCATGCTAAAAAACTAAATTTTTTTCACAAAAATGGTGCCATCACGTAGGGTAGACTCTTAGCTTTGTAGAAATATTGTTTTTAAAGTGAATAGAATAAGATAAATATCATTTTATAATTTCTTACTAACAATAGGTCTTTAAGACATTTTTTCCTGTGAATGTTCATGTCTACATTTAAGACTGTAACTTTTTTTTCACTTATCAAAATATGATAAAAATTATACCATCCCAAGCGTGGACAAATTCTATACACCTTAAAAAAAATAAAAAATTGATTTCGATATTTTTTGATATAGTTATGGCGGGCAAACGGAAAGCGCTCCATTTTCTAAATATTTTCAGACCACTTTCACGGAAAAAATCATAAAAAAAGAAATATTGCTAAAAAAAATACAAAATAAAATCCATCCCAAGATAGACAATTACATCTAACGTTTCACCAAAGGAAAAAAAAAAATAACAAGATTTGGTCATCCAAAATGCGGGCAAACGGACTACAATCTTATAAGTTTTTTCAAAAAAAAAAAATAACTCATATAATTTTAAGTGTTTAATATAGCTAAACTTGTCCATTTTTTACAAAAATTAGTATTTTAGAAACTAGATTCCGAATGCTACGATTCATATTAGTATAAATTTTTCTAATTTAGAGTGCATGTATAGCTAATAATCCCTACAAGTTGAGATTTCATTGTTTTTTGCAATATGACGTCCACAGATGACCCTATATTTGTCCATCAACTTCCTGCACTTACCCATAGCCATATATATGGTCGAGAGCTATTAGGGCACTAAGGAGAGTTGAGGCTAGACCAGGTCCCACAACAGAAAAGCTAGCTCCTCCTAGGTCGGATGATGTAGATGCAGTGATAGAGATAGTAGATGTGGATGATGTTGGTAGTACAAAGGAGTAATGTACCTGGTGGGTGTTTATCTATGGGTATTATTGTTCCTATTATTTGTTTATCCAGTGGGGTTACCACACGTAGGAGGAGGAGGGAAGCACATGTCCCTGACCCTTTAGCATTATCTCTAGCAGAGCGTGATTATCTACATATAGTGATGTTATGTACATTGTTTAATGGTTTATATTTTAGTAATAGTTGTCTAATGTGGTGTATTATTTGTATTCTAGGTGATGCGTATTTTTCCTTTACAATGGACACATCCATCCAAACATTTATGTAGAATGTGTTGAGGGATATTCTTGGTGGATGTATATTGGAGTGATTGGATGATATCACGAGTGAACATGCCCATCTATTTGAGTTAGTGTCCGTAGCGAAAACCACATGTACTATATTACTGGCTGAGAGGGATGAGGCATGTGAGGAGACTCAATGACCCCATGAGGAGTTGTGTGGTGGCCATTTGGTGAAATATGTATTTGTATGGTTCATGAAACTGTAGCATTATTTTACACAGAATTCTGAAGAAAACACCTTATTACGTATGAAATTAGAGCGATATCGAGGCAACGAATAATGACATAGAGTGATTGGTGAGGCATCTAGTTCTAGGGCTCTCGTAGTACCCAAGAGTGTTATTGTTGATGAGGTTTGATTATCATGATTGTATTTGATTCAGGGGAGTTTGCCCATGATGATGATTGTATTTTCTACATATGTATGGACACGTGTGTTGTGCCATCAAGAACTAATTGAAAATTTGATCCATCTGCATCCATGATTCACTTGCCACATCCTCATATACTCCTTTCATGTTTTGTGTTGTCCAAGATTATATTTCTTTCTAGCATGGAGACACTTGATTCATGACACCTTCTGACAAGGAGAAGAAGTCCATGTTTTATGGGAATGGAACTCCTTTGAGCTTAAAATCCACATCATCCTCTCGATGGCTCCATGTTGAGGCAATAATACGGGAAGAACTTTTAGTATTGTCCTGATAGTCTATTATTGAGTCCTCTTCCACAGATGGAAAATGAAATAATTCATACTCACCGTGATGGTCATTCCACTACTTGGATGAGAAGATATTGTGCTTGAGTCATTCATTCTCGTGTGCTTCAAAAAGGATCTGATATTATCTTGAATTTGGTTTAGATTAAACACACAGGTAACAAATTAATAATTCTTCTTATTATTCAAATGTACAATACATGGCTATTATATATCCAAAACAACCTCTGAAATTATAGGGAGGTGTTACAACAAATATCCTAGAATAATATTAATGTGTACAACATACTCTACAAATATATTGGTTTTGAAATAATATATTATACTAAATAACAATATAACTAAAACATTTACCATATAATAAATATTAAATATGTGAGCACTAAAATAATATTTTCCTAACATTCCCCCCTTAGTGCGACCATGGGGAAAACGTGCCTTGTGCTACAATGTGTCACTACGTAGCCTGCTCATAATCTAGATGGTTTTAAGGAAAATACCAACAACCTCTGGATGGTTTTATAAGTGGTTAACAAACAACCATATAATGGATGGTTTTTGAGGACAGTACCAATAACCTATGAAGATTGTTTCCAGTGGATAACTAATAACCACAATATCATGATGTTGCAATACTATCATTGGCTCTCATCACTATCTCACTTTAGCAAATAACATGGCAAAATCCACTGAATTATGATGCTCATACACACAAAATGAAAACTTAAAATGGAAGATTGGATCATGTTCCCCCCTCAATATGAAATTTCCACTTATTCTGTAAACAAAACAACCATGAATACTGCGTATAAGAACACTAAAATCGTAAGAACGCCACACGCAATTGAAATAAAACACATAACAAAATGTACCACCAAATATTCATGAGGCGCCATCATTGGAAACTAATGAGAGGTCATTGATTGACCTCCAGCCTCCAATGCCCCCATCCTGCAGTTATCTTGCTACTTATAAAATGTGTCAATGAAGCTCGCTGGTTGCTAGGACATTGGATTAAATTGAAAATGCATCCGTAAGGCATTTTTTTTATTTTTTACAATATTGACGATAAAAAAATCCAATTAAAGTTGTATTTTCACGACTTTTCACACTTTTGAATCAAATTTGACGACGAATCTCTTGACGATATGAAGATTCAAAGTTTTACTAACACCTTTGATTGACAATTTCTAATGAAACAACATGAGAAGACGACTTGACTAAGCAATACAAGACTAACCACACACACACATAAAACCTATAGAACAAAAATATAATAATTACTTTGACATTACATAGTTTTCAATATAAAGAGATGAAAAACTCTTAATTACAAATAAAAACATGAATTTTTGATACTAAAACCCTATAAACCATTAACAAATGATAAAATGATTGAAAAGTAATATGCGAATTATTATTTTTTAACGACTCTAACGATTATTTATCAATAATATCATAAACCCTACAAGACATAATTAAATGAGACTATCTACTTTAAAAAAATTACTTTATCAAATACCATGAATTCACACCTAAAACAACTTTAATTTTTTTTTAAAACTGTTAATATGGAAGCACATGACATGAAATCGATGTTTCATTGATAACTTGAGATGTATAAATGCATTTTTCAAACCATTTATTGTGTTAGAGAGCTTGTTCTGAGAGCTTCAAAATGGTACCAAAATTAGAAGAGATTGTTACATGATATAAAATTTGTTTATGACTGATATGGTGTGGCAATGTTAGATCTATCTTCCTCTATGCATGGTAGTGTGTGACATGGATGAATATTTGACTGATACTATTCATAAATATACATAATTATTTCCCACATAGTATTTTCATATCTCCAATCACTTAGAGGATGTTACAGTCTTGTGATTTGATATTTTTCCAATATATAATGAATGAAGCTCAATGCAAAGGTTAAATGATGGCAAGGATCTGATGTGAAGCATATGGTAAAGTGTAGATAATTCTAGAATGTTGAGCTAGAGATTATATGCGCATGAATTTGAATGACATTCAAGAGTGAGATAATGAGCATGGTATACAATGCACTGAAGATGCACATTACTATCATATACTTATGCTATGATCCATCTAGTTTTTAAAAAATGAATTTAGATACAAGTTTACGATAAACTTATAGAATATACCAAAATAATATAGTGAGATTTGTATGTTCAACATAATAACTTCTAATCCAATGCATTACGCTTCTCTTGAATCACTTGCACAAGAATCTCATGGTTAAAGGTTAACCCAATATGATACCAAATATTTAATTTGGTATAGATTGAACACACAGGTAACAAATTAATAATTCTTCTTATTATTCAAATGTACAATACATGGTTATTATATAGCCAAAGATATAGCCAAAACAACCTCAAAAATAATAGGGAGGTGATACAACTAATATCCTGGAATAATATTCACGGGTACAACATACTCTATAAATATATTCTTGTTGAAACAATATATTATATTAAATAAGAATATAGCTGAAACATTTACCATATGATAAATATTAAATATGTGAGCACTAAAATGATATTTTCTGAACAGATTCTTGCATCAGATCATCCATGATTGAGTTGGGGGTAGAGTTTGATCCTTCAACTGTCTCCCTTTATTCATTAAATATTTCTTCATCACTTGAAGGATCAAATTAGGAAGGAAAATCATTCATGACCATCTTGAATTCACCATCTTTAGTTCATAATGTAGGATTGATCTCAGGTTCATCTTCACATATCTCCATTTCATCATTAATTGAATGATAGAAATTTGGAAAGAGATTATTCATTCTTACTTCAAATGGGCCATCTTCAATCTCTTCATCATTGATGGAGTCTTCAGGAAGCATTGAATCATCCATTATGCGACAAGAATCTTCTTCTCTTGAAGCTATTTCTCCTCCAATGGGATGTGTCTCAAGCCAAAAAGAATTAATGAATGATGGTTCCACCTCCATGTCTCTTTCATCATGATCTTCCATGATGTTGCTTTGATAATTGTCAGAAATTTCAAGGATAGGATCTTCTTCAGGAGCATCCAATAATCTCCCAAGGATGAACACTTTATAGCGTGGATCATCATCAAGATCCTATCGAGCTTCATTATTGTAGACAACATGAAGTGATTTAAGGTATTCCTACCTTCTTTGTAAAGGTAGAGCATACCTCCAAATTTATTGATAGGATTCATGATCAGAATCTCCTTCTATTATGCTATGAACCCTTTCCATATATTCTATTTTCACTATATTCATTTCTTCATCACCGTATGCAAGGAATTAATCTATAGAGAGGCAGAAAAAATATAATGTTCTCAATTTTGTAGTGATTTGTGTGAGGTTGCAAAATTATTCCTCAGTGGATTCCACACCACCTTGTCCTTCACAATATTCTATAAAACTTTTTTGATTCTCATCATAAGGCTCCAGGATAAGATATTCTTCAGAAACATTCAAAAAAAAATTGGGGTTAAACACCCTATGGTATGAATGATCTTCGGGGGCTTCCTCCATAGGAAAAATATATTCTTCTTGCTCCTCTTGACGGAGTGCTTCAAGATGTTCATATCTCCTTTGTAAAGCTAAAGCATATCTCCAAACTTCATGGTGGGATTCAAGGTTAGGATTTCCTTCTACTGCATCTAGAAGCCTTCACACATATTACCTTCTCAGAATGTCCATTTCTTTGTCACCACACACAAGGAAGTGATCCATAGGAAGAGAGCTGAAAGACAATGTCATGAGTTTCTTGGTTAGCTGCATGATGTTGAAAAAATTATGTTTGATGGATTCTACATCATCTTGTCCTTCATAAAACCTTTTATATCTATTTTTAATCTTCTTCATCCATCAATTAGATTCTTGATTATCATTTGGATAAATTCCCATCCTTTTTACTTTGGTTTCTCTCTTATTTAATTGTAACCACCATGACTTGATAGTTGGGTCTTCACATACGATGAGTTTCTCTATTCTAGAAAGTCTCTTTCTGGCTTTTGCAAAGATAGTGTGAGCCTTATTCCCTTCAATTTTATTGGCTTTGAAAGAGATGTTCCAGAATGATGGTTGATAAAAAATTTACAATTCTCAGCAATCCTCTTATTCTTCTTCTTCGTTATCATTCATTGGTACTTCACACCAATCTAGAAATTTCTTCATCGTGATGCAGGAACGAACGCGATAGGGGTTTGTTTCTTGATGGAGTCACCTTCAAAAATAATTTTCTATTGAAATATGATTTTTTAAATTTTTTTTAATATTTATTTTTTTTTGGATTTTTAGACCTTGCAGTCATATTTTGGGTGCAAATGCTGCCAAGTCTGCCCCACAGCGGGTGCCAAAAAATGTTGGCGAAAAAATTTTCGGGGGAAAATTTTATGGGTTTCTTGCCAACGCTCTAGGAATCTCAGTCCCTCTACTCAAACGGTGTAACTTCCCTATATGCATGTGCAAGTAAGGTGAGTTTTATCTAGGGTGGCCTTACAACTGGGGATCCAATAGGGGCACTCCATTGACCCTGTGGCAAAGTTATCAATGGCTTGCTAGAGAGGAATTTGTTAAGGAAATGGGAAGGGAGTGAGAATGTTAGATAAGAGAACGAATGTTATTAGTAGAAAATCAGAGTCTTGCATACACTAGTTAGAAGTTTATCACATGCATTAAAATTAAGAAGGAATAATTCTTAAAATAGCAATAAGATGAATTACAATTTAATGAACACATAGTATAAATATATCCTTTAGTCAAAAAAGGCTAGAAACTCCTTCTTCTTGTATTGATGCTCAAGCAGAGATTGTTCATAGTATGATAATGGAATACACTTGAGAGTAGGAGAGAATGTAAGAATTTTATATCTCTTTACTCTTTTTAAAAGGATCTCTCTCTCATGTATTCACAAAAAATAGCTAAGAATAAGTCCAAATGAGGAGTGCATTAAAATTTATAGAAGAAGAACAACTCTTCATATTCCAGATGATTGTTCATATACCCCCCATTGGCTCTTTGTATTTCTCAACATGACTTAAACATCTTTGCCTTCTTAGGAAAATAATAAGTCCCTTTTCATAACATAAAGGTGACTTATTACATTATGAACATTACGATATATGAAAAATTACAACCGCAATGCAAAATTAGAACATCAAGGAGAGAGAAAAAGTTAGGGGGAGAGAAGAGAGAGAGAATGAGCTCAAAGAAGAAGAAGGAAAAATGATATTGATGATGAAATATTCTACCTTTGATAAAGTCTGTTGATCCTTCCAAATGACTCAATGGAATGCTCCAATGTGATGAAATTTGAGTTTCTAAACTCTTTACACCCTGAGAAACTTCATTTAGATGACGCATGAAATAAATGTTTAAAAACAATGTAGAATGAATTCATTGGTGACCATGAGATTCACTCATGAAGATCCCCTTTGAAGAGACTGAAGCCTTGGAATAAATCCTTCCAACTTGAATGAATTGTTTCACCGAGGACCAAAAATTCTACCCTACACATGATATACCTCTGACCTGAATCATGAAATGAGTATTGAAAGAAACTATCGAGTTCCCTTGGATGGATCTTGAATACCCTATGAGAAATTCCCATGGATGATCCTTAATGATGAACCTCTTTGTAACAATGTCATATTCTGCCGACATGTGTCCTACGGAATGATACATTTGTCCATACAGGTGCTAGGTACCGATGAACATACCAACGAAACTATGAATGGCTCTTCAACACTTGTTATTCTTGAATGGAGTAACTTACTATTTCTAGAAAGATCAACTTACTATTTTTAGTAAGTGTGAAAATTCTTCTCTGAACTCCAACTACCACTACCAATTTAAATGGTCAACTCTTAGAATTCTCCTTTTGTGAAATTCACCATTTGGAATGACTTACTATTTTTAGTAAGTGTCTTAGAATTTCATTAGATGTGAAAAATTTAATTTCTCTTTCTCCCCATGTTCTCCTCACCTTTTGGACTAGTTTGCTATTTTTTGTAGGTGTTCATGAGACTACTTACTATTTTGAGTAAGTGTCAATTCTAGGCCGAGATGACCCTTTCAATGAATTTCACTTGCAATATCTTCTTTGTGTTCACCATCTCCTTCACATATTCTTTGGATCGTGGCTTACCCTAAATAGTAGTCTCCCATGTAAAAGGCGTGTTATTTTAGTAACTACACTTCTGGTGCTCGGATCACAGTGGAATGAATTTTTTTTATATGGGTTTTTTTCCCAATATCACCCCTCTAAATTTTAAGGCTTTCCCAATCAACAGTTTATGATATTTTAAAATTTTAAATTTTTTCACCTAGCAAAAGCTACGGATATGGTAGCCATTAATGGAGCTTGAAAATTATAGGTCTAGTTTTCTTCTCTAAATTGATTGTCAGTTGATCAGGTAATTGAAATTTTGTTCTTGTTGTGTGTTGGGTTTCAGATTTTCACTTGGAATGAAGCCACAGTCAGGGTCCAAGCAAGTCCCTTCTCTTTAATGGGAGAGGTTCCTTTATTGAAAGCAGGGGCAAAACCTATCTACAAATACAAAATATTTCATTCAATGGTGGTTTTCCAATATCTTGAAATGTGTTTTATGCCTAGAAAGTTATCAATACATGCAGATACAAGACTTGAAGAGAGGAGGGAGTAAGATGAAGACAATACTTTAAGGGAAAAGAGATGGTAGACAAAACCCTTATATGTATTGATCAAATGAGATATAGAGTAGAACCATTCACATTTATAATGGACACAATCCATGAACTCAAAGTTCTTAAGATTGTATAAACTAGAACGCAAAGTTTCTAAGAATGCAAGGATTAAATGATTCATAGATTAGAGCAAGAAGGGAAGAGAAAACAGAGGGAAAAGGGAAAACCCTTGTATTTATTTTTTCCGATTAGAAATTACAGTTCCAGAATATCAAAATTCCCAACCCCATACAATGGCTTTAAAAGCCCCTGAAATAGCTTGTAAGAGATGGTTACAACTTCCTCAAGCAAGTAAGAAACAATTATAACTTATTCCAATCATTCTCTCCCCTTGTTTTGCCTTTATTTTGAACTTGGGACACATGGAAAGCTTGAACTTATTTGAGGACTCTCCCTTGGACCCTACCCCTATAGTTGCACCATTTGGACACATGCAGGCTTTTGATGTCATTTGAAACATGGTCATGCCATATCTAATCAGATATTTCCATGTACTACTTGTGGATGCTCGGGAAAAAAATTAATGGCGAAGATACACCTGTCATTCCTGACTGCGGGAAGAAAATAAAAATAAGGGAAGAAACTTCACCATTACGCCCAACTTTCAAATTGTTCTCCATGAATGGGAAAACTACAAACAATACCAGACTTGATGCGATCCAATATTGCAAAGAAAAAACTCAAAATTTTTAAAACTTGACTTCAAAAGAGGGGAATTTTAAGGGTGACAACAGTTGGCTCTTTTTGGGGATGAATTGGCTTGGAATGAAGACACAAGGCAAGATCAAGAACTGTAGATAGCTCTAGGAAAGAGGGCCAGTGCCTTATCCATAGGGAAAAGGATTCAAAATAAAAACCAATACAAGGAAACACACATAAGATGGGAAAAGAAACAAAACAAACCAAAAGGGAAGACGTAAAACAAAACACACCACACATCAAAGAACAAGAAAGGGACACAAGACAAAAACCAAAAACCAAATGCAATGTATAAAAGGACTTCCTAGCCACCTAGGACTTGAAAAAATTTAGGTATTGCCCACTATAAGGAAGTGGGAGGGGAGAACCATCCATGTAATCCAAATAAAAAGAGTTCTCTCTAGTAAAATATTTGATTCTAAAAGTACCAAGACAAAGAGAATAAAACTTACCATGGCTTCCTCGTGGCTCATGTCTTTTCTCCCAAAGTAGTACAATGTCTCCCACTCAAAAAACTATAGGTTTGTCTTTCTTTTCAAATAAAGCCTTCACTTTTAACTGATGAGTTGTTATCCTATCAACCACTTGCAATATTTCCTCATTAAGCTTCTGAAGGTACAAAATTATCTTGTCCAAAGAGCTACTGAAACTTGAATCTTCAATGGTTTTCATCATATGCAAGGCTGGAAATTCCACCATGACTGGCATTTGAGCTTCCACACAATACACCACTTGGAAAGGAGACATTCTAATTGCTCTCTTGGGTGTAATTCTATCAGCCCAAAGTGCATCATATAGCTTCTTATGCCAATTCCTCTGATAATCATTTACAAGCTTTCTAACTATATTCACCAAGTTCTTGTTTGTTGATTTTGACTCTCCATTCCCTTGGGGGAATTAATTTGAAGAATGAGAAAGTGAGATTCCACACACAGAAAAATTCTATAATCTCAGTAGAATAAAAGTTGGAAGCATTGTCAGTCACAATTTTGTTTGGTGTCCCAAACCTGATCAATATGTTCTCCTTAATGAAGTTGCAATCTACCTCGGAAGTAGTGCTCTTGACTAGGATGGATTCCACCCACTTGGTTAAGTAATCTATGGATGTCAAAACATGGGTATGTCCAGCACTAAAAGGTGGGTTAAGAGTTCCAATGAAATCCAATCCCCATTGTTGAAAGGGCTCATTAATCACTACTAGCTTTAGTGGCAAATCAGCCAAATTAGGTCTTCCAACAAATGTTTGGCATGCTTCACATTTACCAACCCATTTTGATGCATCTCTAAATACAGTGGGCCAATAATAACCAACATGAAGTATTTTATGAGTTGTTACAGCAGAGGAGAAATGACCTTCACAAGCCTAGTCATGAAAATTAGAGAACAACTTCTTTTGTTGCTCCTTGTCTACACACTTCAAAAACCTTCCATCTATGTCTCATTTGAAAAAAGCATTCTCCCATATCACATATTTTATAGACCTCAATTTTATGGCTCTCTTCTCTTTGGCACTTAAGTGATATGGAAACTCTCCATAGGTTAGAAAGTGAGCAATTTCAACATAACATACATCTATCAAGCTGAAGAATAGAACAAGAGGGACATCAACTCCATCTTTGGACAACTCCTTGGCATCTCCCTCAGCAATGAGTTCATGCAGGCCCTTACCCCAAACCAAATTTGTTGGCTTGATGTCAAGATCATACTCTTACACCTTTACTACCCAATTACCTCTCTTGGTTCCAAATTCTTGCTACATAAGAATGGATTTGATTTTTGTATCAGGCACTAGCACCATAGAATGAGAATTAAGGATATAAAACCTAAACTGCTTGAAAAATTTGACAACTGCAAAATCATGTTTCTCGATCATGGTTTACTTCATCTCATGAGTTTTCAATACATAAATCATGAATGTAATTAGAAGCTCATGATATTCAACATTCTTCTAGGCTAGCACAACAGCTAGGGTATTTTCAATGGCATAAAAATATATAATAAAATATTTGCTAAATTCAGGGCACACAAAGATTGGATTCTTTACAATAGCCTGTTTAATGTCCTCAAATGATTTCTTCCCTTTAGAGGACCAACCAATATTTTTCTTCCCTTGCATCATGCAAGCAATGCTCATAGTAAGTTCTACAAAATCGGGAATGAATCTCCTTAGGAAATTGATCTTACCAAAGAAAGAATGGGTACCTTTCTTACTTGATGGAAGAGGAATTTGCTGGATGGCCTGAACTCTATCCGGATCAATCTTGATCCCTTCCTTTGAAACAATGTGTCCCAACAAATTTCCTTCTATGACAAAAAACATAGAATTCTCAGGGTTTAAAGAAATTCCATGCTCTTTACACTTCTACAATATTGTTTCAAGGTGTTGGAAGTGATCTTTTCTTGCTTTATAAAACACTGTCAAGTCATCCAAATACATAACAATGCATTTCCCTTTCAAACTACCAAATTCCAATTCCATGGCCCTCTAGAAAGTAGCACCAACATTGATGAGACCAAATGGAATCCTCTTGTATGCAAAGGTTCCCCAAGGAGTTGTAAAGGAAGTCTTATGTTGATCTACAATATTCACCTCTACTTGATTGTACCTTGAGAATCCATCTAACATAGATAGCATCTCTGAGCCTGTGACAACTTGCAATACTTGGTCAATCATGGAGAGAGGGTATTTGTCCTTCAAAGAACCCTGATTTAGATTTTTCAAGTCCACATAGATCCAGATCTCACCATTCTTCTTCCTGATAGGCACTATATTAGCAATCCACATTGAATGGTGGATGGGGAATAAGATCCTATCCTTCAGAATATTTTTTATTTCTTGGAAAATTGTATCATCTATCTTTGGATTATATTGCTTTTTCTTCTATTTGAAGGGTTTGATCCCAAGCTTAAGAGGAATGACATGTTGCATTTATTTAGGCTGAAAATCCTTAAGATCATCATAAGAGTAAGCTAGAACATCAATATACCTCTTCAACAGATTCACCACCTTCTTTTTCTCTTCCTGAGTACACCATTTTCCAATGTTGACCATTTTGGGATCATCAAGACTCCCAATATTCACTTTCTTAGTCTCAGCAGATTAGTAGGATCCTTGGGAAACTTTAGACTTCATATATCTATCATGTTTATAAAAAAAATCCTCTAAACTCACCAACCCTTTAGGAAATTTTTTTCCTTTTAGTTTGATGCATCCATCTTGATCCATCTCTTCTTTGACACCATTTTCATTTGATGACACACACTCTCTAGGAAGATTGTCACTTCCTTCAAAGTACAACTGATCAAATTTATCTCTGAGTTCCAAGAAAGAAAGAAAATGTTGGTCATCATTGAAAACTTGCCAATTATTTACATTGTCACTCACACTAGTTCTATGGATCAGCTCAATGGTGAATTTCTCCTGAGGGAAATTAGGGTGAGGAATCAACAAGGACCCCAAAACAACTATAGATTCAGCCCTAGTGTTCCTTTCCCTTGGCACAGATTCAATGGAATCCCAGACCAGATTCCTATAGTGCTTCAACCTTATGTTCTTTACCTGATAAAGGTCTCTAACTTGTTTTACAATTAGCTCTGCATCTCCACGAGCAAGAAGGTTCTTCACTCCCATTTCCTTCGTGATGCTTAACCCAAGAATAAGGGCCTCATACTCAGCACTATTGTTGGTATTTTCAAACTAAAATTTTAAGGAGAAATGATGAACCTTACCCCTAGGAGAAATGAGCACTACACCAGCTCTAGAACTAGTTGAATATTAGCTTCCATCAAACTCCAAATTCCACACACCATTAGGATCAAACAACACTTCCTTTGGAAAACTTGTCTCCTCTTGTGACATGATCATGTAGTTCCCATGCCCAATTTCTTAATACAGTATTTCTACTTTAGGATCATCTATCTTTTGCACAATATACTCTGCTTGTTTCTCAAGCAGCAACTTATTCATCTTCCCATTGACAAGGATCAAGGATTGTGACCAATCCATTTGGGTCTCACCTCTAACATCTTTGCAAAATTTCCTACTTAGCAGCATGCCATAGGAAGGAGGGATATCAATAACCAAGATGGTACCCAAGACCTTCTTCTTTAGTAAAGAAACAAAAACTACTTGTGCATCCTTGATTCTCCCAACCGAAGGAACTTCTCTACTTTCCATGGAATAACAAGAGCCATAAGTGTGGGTTAGGGTTAGATCCAAAGCATGAGCCACTTTTGCAGGCATTACATTATCATATGTGCCAGCATCAATGAGACAATTGCTAATCTTGTGGCCAGCTATGAGGAGAGTCACATAGAAGGGTTTGATCTTCTCATTGGGTGAAGTGACTATAGCTACAAGGATGAGTTAAGGCGGAGAAGGAGTGGGAAAAAGGCCTTTAGAAGAATTGGTTGGGGTTTTAGATTTAGAATTTACAAAGTTAACCATTTTGGCAAAGGCTTTAGGATGGGTTTGATAAAACTCTACATCATAAATCTGAATCTTGGTCTTTTTAAGATGGTCTATAATATCAAAAGATCCAGATGTGGATGGAGAATCACTACCAAGAGTAGGAGGAGCTTTTGATCTATCATCTTTATCATTTTTTGGAGAAGAATTCTCAGAAGTAGAAGTAGAGGAAGAAGGAATAGCAGAGCTTACCTTTTGGGTGAAAGTATTAGGAATAGGAGCTCCTCTTCTTGCAATCACTGGGGTGGTGATGGGATATTCCTTGGATTTTTTTGCATGTTGCACCACTTTTTCCTTTTTGTTGGTCTTATCCTGGGTAATAATAGCATATGACTCACTATTCATCTCAGCCACTACATCATCATATTCATCTTCATCATCCATACCTTCAGTGGTGAGGAAATGAACTTGAGAACCACCAGGATCCTCCAATTCTTCATCATCTTCCTCTTCTTGTTCATCATAGAGCCCATTTTCTTCCTCATCATCAGGCTCAAAAACCTCACAAGTAGCATTAACAGGAACCTTGAGGGGTGGACCTTCAATGGCCAACATGGTTTGAGAAGAGGGCAAGTGGTTCCTAGGCTAAAAGTTCTTTCTTGGAACATCTTGATATGGAGCATTCTGAGCCAATTGTTTCTTAATGGAAATGAGGTCATTAGCCAAATTTTACACCAACTAATCCACATTACCTCCAGGAGGAGAGGAAGAAGAAGAATCTTTGGATTTGAAAAACTCCCTTTTCATCTTGCCAGACATGATTAAGTCATCTTCCACACTAACAGCCAATCTCTGATCAACATCCAAAGTTACAATATTTTCTCTCCTTAGGGAATAGCTTACTTCGGTAATTGAGCATTCAAGAAGAAACACTTCTGAATCTAATCAACATGCCTAGTATCTAGTGGAATCTTGTTAACCAACTTGTTGAACTTGGCCAAAAATTATCTCATAGGCTCATGTGGCTCCTTCTTGATTTGAGAAATATGAGCTAGAAAATCATGCACATCTTCGGTAGGTTTCAACTGCTGCTCAAATTTAGTCCTCATAGTAGTCCAATCGATGATGGTCCCAACAGGAAGATGGTAAAACCAATATGCAACATTGTCTTGCAAGGTTTCCAAAAATAGCCTAATAGAGACATCCTCATGTTTAACTCCAAGGACCCCACATGCAACAATGAAGGCTGCAATGTGTTCATCAAGGTGTACTTTTCCATCACCTCTAAATTTGAGAAAATTCTTGTTACCCCTAGGTAACTCATGCAATGGTTGAGGAAGAGCCAATGGCCCAAATATTTTTCCCTAGGGCCGAGGTGCTGCCATCCTGGGAAAGATTTATTAAAGTGGAACTGAGACACTAGAAAGAATTAGGTCATGGAGATTAGAGCTAAGTTGTGCTTAAGGAATGCTACTACTAGAATCTTTGTCTTCAATAGGAGGTGTGCTTTTGGAATGAGCTCTTCTATTTCTTCTTGTTGGAGGAAGTTGAAAACCTTTTTGATCCAAGAGTTGAAATTGGGTATCTTCAATTCCAAGAGCCCTTCTACCATGCGTATATCTTAGAGTCTCCAGATCACAAAAATGATCAAATTAGTTGTTCTTTTTAGAAAGGAAATTTGTTGAAAAAATCCCCAATGGAGTCGTAAAAAACTTTTGGGTTTCAGATTTTCACTTGGAATTAAACCTTAGTCAGAGGACAAGCAAGTCCCTCCTCTTTAATGGAGAGGTTCCCTTATTGAAAGTAGATGCAAAACCTATATACAAATACACAATTTTTCATTCAATGGTGGTTTCCTGATATCTTGAAATGTGTTTTATGCCTGGAAAGTTATTAATACATGAGGATAGAAGACTTTAAGAGAGGAGGGAGGAAGAAGAAGAAAATACTTTTAGGGAAAAGAGATGGCAGAGAAAACCCTTATATGTATTGATTAAATGAGATATAGAGTAGAACCATTCATGTTTATAATGGGCACAATCCGTAGACTCAAAGTTCTTGAGATTGTATAAAATAGAACACAAAGTTTATTAGCATGCAAGGAAAATAGAAATTACAGTTCCATAATATCAAAATTCCTGACCCCATACAATGGATTTAAAAGCCCCTAAAGTAGCTCGCAAGATATGGTTACAAATTCCTAGAGCAAGAAAGAAACAGTTACAACTTATTCCAATCATTCACGCCCTTTCGAATTCTTGATTCTCAAATAAATGTTAATGGTAGAAAAACCAGGTTTATAAATATACAACCATTACATTATTTCATCAGTTAAAACATGGTCCATTCGATTTGCTTTTACAACTTTAAATTTGGGCCACCCACATGGAAGATATTGATTAGAGTGGGCCAGTAGATGCCTTTTGCATTTTTTACCTTTTAAGTTGCACTAGGCTGACACGTGGGGAGCTCTGCTAGTTCCTTTATACTTAGATGATTCGGGCCTATTTCTTGCTTGACTTATGTTAACCCCTAGACACGTGGAGATCTAGCACTCATTTGAGTTTCCATTTTGGAAATGTCTCCTGAAATTGCGCTGAGCTAACGTGTGGCTCCTTCCATCGGTCTTGAACTTTTCAATAGAAAAATTTATCTCTACATTGACTTTAACCAAGTGGTGAATTGGCACTCATTTGAAGATTGACCCTTTGATTTCACTTCTAAAATTGCATCGTTAAGGCATGTTGAGACTTCCGCCAATCCGCCCATACTTAGTCAATTTCAACGATCGTCTCTTTCTCTTTTTTGGACCTAGGACATGTGGAGGACTGGAGTAATTTTGAGAACTACCCCTACCTTTGAGTCTTGAAGTTATGTCGATGATGCACGTGGTGTCGTCCGTTGAACCTTCCATACTTAGCCGATTTGAGCTTGTTCTACCTTTATTTTAAACCTGGGACACGTGGAAAGCCTGACCTTATTTGAGGATTGTTCCTTGGGCCCTGCCCCTAAAGTTACACCATTTGGATAGTTGGAGGCTTTTATGTCACTTGAAACATGGCCATGCCGTATCTAATCATAGATATCCACGTACTACCCGTGGATGATGGGGCCAAAAATTAATGGGGAAGATATGCCTGTCATTCCTGATTACAGGAAAAAAATAAAAAGAAGCGAAGAAAACCCCACCATTGCACGCCGAACTTTCAAATTGTTCTCCATGGAATGGGAAAACTGCAAACAATACCAAGATCGATGCGATCCATTACTCCAAGGTACTGACTCAAAAAATTTTCAAAACTTGACTCCAAAAAGAAGGGAATTTTGAGGGCGACAACATTATACGATAATGTCAACATATGTTGCTTACAAATACCTATGTTGGGTGCCCAGGGAGATATATTACTGGAAAGTTATTGTGGCCTCTTAATAAGCGCCAAGAATTTGCAAGTCTCCAATGAATTTCACCCCTTAGATTCGTGTGTAATATCCCTTATGGGATACCACTATAAAAATGCACTTCAAATCATTGCAACAAGGGTTTGCAGCCAAATAAAATACTTTGATCTTATTCTCTGTTATTTGTTACAATAAGGACAGTGAACTAAATAAAATCAATATCATCCTCTTAAATATCCACTCGAAATTACTATGAAGTGTATGATTTAAAGAGAGCCATGGAGGATCTATTTTGGAGCAGTAATGATGGACTGGGTGTCTGGACAAGCATGAATAGAGCTATGACATGGTATGAAGTTGCTGACCAGAAGAAATGCAGGGAACATGCCCTAGACAAGCTGGAAAACTTCAAATAGGTTCGTAACTCTTCTAGATACAATGAGAAAAAATTAAGGGTCTTATGGAAGATATGTACATTAACAGATATAGGAAATGAATATGGTCCACCTTCATATCTGAAAATTGTGCCGACTTGCGAAAACTTATCAAAGATCTGTGCGATTGAGCATTAGGGCTAAGGAGCTGGAGAAAAGCACCTGGGGGTTGAGTATTGCAATGAAGATGCCTTACAACGTGCTGTCACACCCTAGGGGCCAAATGGCTATGGGTGAACTTTCATGATCCGAAATGTCCCTCTATTATCTTCCCCAAATGCCCCGATAAAAGGTCCATCAAACCCCGCACATCATGAACCCTTTGTTATTATCTCTGTGACACAGCGATCTGAGAGTGGCTCCAAAAATGATAGACTGGGGTAGATCTCTCACTACTAAATGAACTGCCATTGCTAACTAGGGATGGTTCTCTCACCACCGGGTAAGCTAGGGTCCCTGTGGGACATTTCACTCCACAATTCCCTCATAGATGCACTTTTCTTACAGCTGCACATGAAGGAGGACTACAAATATATGCGATAAAAAGTTCATAGCGCTTTCTCGTGTCCAACTCCTTATATACTTGGCTCCAAGTGTAAAAGAGCATTCCAACAGACCAACTAGTGACGAATTTCATTCCATGGAGGGGCCAGATAAAAATAAAAGGTTAACTTAAGTATGACTTTTCCCCTTTAAAATACTGTCATGAAGTCCAAAAGTGACCCTTTAGAGCTACAAAATCTAGAATATTAGAACCTTCAAATGGCCCCTTTTTTCTCAGGATAGCTCCCAACGTCCTACAACCCCTTGGAGTCTGACCTACATATGTGTATGATGTTTCAACCTGAAGCCTCATTTTTCAGGCCATTTGGCGCAATGGAAAAGGGACATTACATAGTGATAACAGCATTGGGCTCTTAAGACTACCAATGGGCATCGCCTATACAACAAATTCTTAAGATGACTATAATGGGGGCCTTCCCATTTAGTAGTGTCCATGCATCTTTTAGGTGAGAAAAGTAACTTCCGTGCCTATGTTAATCCAGTCCAATAGGCTCTACCGAATTAGGAGTCCCGATCCATTCAATCAATTTGGAACACTTCAATCCTAATTTCCTTATCATAGTCAAGATTGTGAGGAGGCAAATTAACATGCAAAACCTACCTCTCACGCTCTCCATCCGGACACTTGCTACTTTTCCTCTCAGCCATTCTCCTACTAGCAGGTGATGATATTATCTTGAAAAAGCACCAGTCTTGACATTATGGGGTTCCCTAAACTCATCCATATCTTGTTGAGGTAACCTCATCGCTCTTCTTTTGAATCCAACTGGTGCAACTGATATCCTTCATCAGACACTGGTAGAATACTCATTGCAAAATCCTAATTACCTCGATGGTCTCTAAAAATAGGTACACCTCCTTCTGGCATGAGTACTGGTTTATGCATACTTCCCATGTATCAACAATCATTCCCTTGTAACAAGTGGTTGCCGCTTTGGTGATTTAGCCTGACGCGTGCAACCTTGATAAGCTCGAATAGGTAGCATCACCAACACAGGTCTCTAATATTGGACTCACGCGTCAGCAAGCGAAATCCATTGTGGATCATCAAAATGTATACACTCACCATTTCCCTGCAACCTTAGGTCCTTCCACTGGTAAGAAAACTGGCTCATATGCTTATACTAAATCTGGGAACGATCATTCCCTCACTTGTGTTCACGCTTTCTCACACCACTGGAGCATTGCAAAAAATCAAGACGTAAATCGTGCTTGTAATGTTTCTGTAGATCCAAATTTCATAACAGGTTCCATTAAGGAAATTCACTTCTTCCGCCCATGCGATATGCACACGACCTCTACAATCCTCCATGAGAATGAACCTCTTTGTAATCGACCTCCTGAGATCCACGCGCCCTTCAGGAATGATGATCATCATTCTTGGAACTGCTTTTTCGGGAATGCATGGCCTAGCACACACAAGTATCAACTGAGCATCATGGGGTAATCTGGTCTATGTCAACCTACAATCCTTGGTGTCTATGAGGGATGTAAAGGTACATCAATTTTGCAACTAGTGCCTCATCGCGATACATTCTTAATGATCACTCGTTGTATCAACGAGCATCTAAGGTGCATTACTGATCTCCATGGCAGGCTCCCACTAATCCAAGGATACGGTGCGATACTAGATGTTCCTAGGGGCTCAAACAGTCCTTTGTAAAATGTCATTCATACCTCACTATGTCCATTTGCACCAAAGAGCATTGCGAGTCTCATGAGTTGAATTCGAATGATCTAGTTTCTTAGAGATGACACATGTCCACTTCAAAAAATGACTAAGTATGAGAACTTGAGAGCAAACTTGTGAATGTTGTATCTAGAGTTCCTGGTGGATTTTGAAGGTGAAATTATATATTAATTTGACATAAAATGGAATTATGATTCCAATGGTGGACTCTCAGCTCATGATTCATCCATTTTAAACCTTAAAAGTGCATTTTGTTATTCTGGATCCCTAGTTGAGCATGGGAAAAACTAGATATAAACCTATTGCATCAAAGTGTTGTGAAAAGTATAATTTCACCATATTATATAGATCTAAATTACCTTTCTAATGATGTATTATTTAGCTCCTAAATCCTTCTATAACTCCTAGAATCACTTCCCTAAGCTCATATCATTTTTGGCTTTATGCACTGCCTAGGCTTGAGAACCCTGTTTCTGATGAATCTGCCCCAACTCCTCCAAATCTTTCCCAAATATTAAAAAATAAATTCCTTGATGTTATCATACCTTCAATCCATCTCCATGTTTGAATTTTATCCTCTATTCCACTCCAGGGGGTTGTACCATGTAGTTCCCACTTCCCTTTGACACCTTTTGATACTGATCATGACACTGTCGACTATATTATGGACATTATTATAGTTTTGATTTAGTATGATGTTAGATATTGGATCATGGATTATTGTTAATTTTGATTCTTATATGATGCATGATGATTATTAGAGATACTTTATATGTTGATGATGATATACTATTGGACATGGTTATATGATGGATGTTGTTCGGACTTCTGATATTTGGATATTGTGAGTAGCCCTAGAATTGGAAAATTATTGGATGATGATATAGTTTTTGATAAAACTATAATGATATTGTTAGATTAATTTGATGTTGTTGTGATTCATATATCTAGATGATTTTGGAAATTTAATTATATTTATATTATTTTGGATGTTCTGATATGGCCACCAGGCCGAAGGAGGTATTTGTGTTTTGCAGGTTAAAATATCACAACAAACATCGGGGATTGGAGACTAACCACATTGGAATTCTAGATGAATTCAACAAGGTCACCATGGCAACTAGTTTTGTTTGTGTGTGTGTTTGTTAGTGTTAGGGATTCCCATGGGGGGATCACCTTAATATGTGACCAAGGGATTTTATGTATTTCTTTTATTTTTGGTCCCTTTTGTTTAATTTTTGCATGTGTTTATTTTGTGGTGCACTTACCCCTTTCATTATTTATTTAATGGTGTGTAAATATTGTGAGTAATCATATTTTTTAGTTAATTAATTAAAATATGTCATAAGAATGTAATTGATAGAGTTTTTAGCCATGTTTTAAAGTGTTGTAAGAATGTGTAAGTTAAATTTTGAGTGTGAAACACTCCACCTTCTTAGAAATGTGAATTTGTCCTTGGAGGCTGATTTTGGAGGCTTGTGGGACAAGTTAAACTTGTCCCATACCTCTTAAATTTACATACCAACCTTTCCTATGGTTGGAGGGTTAAATTTATACCTTTTTATGCATTTTTACAAGTCAAGTTGAATGTTGTAATTGCACTTTTCTTACATAATTTAATTTCAGTCCTTTGGTGTGTGGGTTGGATTAGAGTGTGTAAGTAAATTGTCATATTATTCACCCACCTATTTATTATGCATTGGAGAATGAATTTGACTTTGTGTTTGGGGATGAGGATGTGTGATGTGGCATCCTACATGAATCCACCTGATCCTCTTCTCTTCCCTATTCTATAAAATTTGAATTTCTTTCCTTGTTTTGGGTTGCTTCACTTTTGGGAGACTTCATTTTGGGAAAAATTTATTTCTATTTTGGTAGCTCTTGCTTGGAAAAGATTTTGGAATATTGTTGCATGCTTGTGTTGGGTTTATTTTTGGATTGCTTGCATTGGAAGGAGCTTTCTGTTTTGAACTAGGAACAACTCCATCATGGAGAGGTAAGAGCTTAGCTCTTGAAATGCTCTTATTTTATTTATGTAAATGTTCGTGTGTGAATTTTTTGGTATATATTGTGGGTTGTTGGGTAGATGGCCTAGGAATAGTGTAGGAGAATACTATGGGGTTATTTTGTGGGAGGAACAAGTGGTTTTAGGGAAGTATAAGGATGGAGGGAGTTAGGAATTTGGGTTCCACCTTACAAAGAAATAGCTTGCATTTCTTTACTCATTATGAAGTGCCATAAGAGGTTGAGGAGATATAAGAAAATGTGAGGAATAAGGGGTACTTGGGGGAAGCATAAGGTCATGATAGGGTTTGAAATAATATTCATATATATATATATATATATATATATTTGGTGGGTTGTACTCAGGTTGATACCCATTTTTCCCCTTGAGAGGCATAAGCAACATCCCCATAGCTTCTTGCTTCTTTGGCTTGATTGATGAAGCCTTTGTGTTTTTTGTCATGTTTTAATGTAGTTGTAAACTACATTCTGTTTGAGACTGTGTATTTTTGTGAAAATGTTGTGTGTATGTTTTGTGGAAGCCTATTATTGTCATGAGTTGGATCACATCTTCTATTGCTTTGTGGTTGGGGCTCGGGGGCCAATGTATAAGGATGGATTCTCCTCTTCATTGGATGTCTTGGTTGGGTGGAGAGCGTTACCTTTCATCTAATCCAATTGTGATCAAATTGGAGGAATGAGAGGAATGCATGTTGTTGTTTTGGAGCTGAGAAAAGACAGTTGACAGTCCCTTGTAAAATGAAATCTCATTGTAACCTTCCCACCTAAAGTGAATGATCTTGTAAATGTTTGTAATGGAGATATGTTGTAGAGTTTTGCAAGTGAAATTTGAAATGTAAAATATTTATACTCTGTATTCTATTTACAAAGAATGTGAAATAATGATACGTGTTTGGTATATTGTATTTTGTAATCAAATGGAAAGGAAGTTGTAAGATCTCATTTGAATTAATGAAAATGGTTTTTTATTGTCCATATAATGTTATTTCATTGGAAATCTATGTTTGAAAAGTGGTAAAGTGGAACACGTGAAAAGAAAATGTATTGCCTTCCATGTATACAATAAATGATTTTGGAAGAAATGAAAGAAGGAAGTTGTAAGTTGTCTTTTGGAATCAATAAATGAATGTAATGTATTTCTAAAAATGCATTGTTGTATTGAATATGATCATATCAATGTATTGAAATATTTTTTTGAAAGGAAGAAATGCATGTGAGAAAAATACAGTATTTTGTCTCTTTGAAATGTAAACAAATAATTAAAACCAATATTACATTTTGGTCTTGAATGGTTTGTTTTGAATCAACCAAATATGTTAGCTTGGAATTGGAATGTATCCTAAATACTTGGAAGAAGAAAGTGGCAAATAGACCCATTAAAATTTGATCCCTGTTATTTGTAATTTCAAACTGGTAATTATCTAAACCAAAAATGCATAGTTCAAACCTACAAGAAATAAATAACAATGAAACATTAAAATTGAACATGTCAAGGTATAAATGAGTTCAATTTGATAAAAAAACTTAAGGAAATATTTCAAAACTTAGCAAAATCGGGCTCAAACCATTTTGCAGTCATTTTCTATCAAGAAATAGAAATGCTCAAATTGCAAATCAAAGAGACAAATTGAACCTTTAATCCTTCCTTAAATCCATTTAGGAATAATCCTCCATGTCTATTTGACATGTTGAGAGATGAGGAAGATCAAATTAATAAATCTCATAAGTTAAAATTCACAAGTTCACATTGTAAAAGCCTGCAGGTCGTTTTCTTACAACTTACCCATTAAAATTTATTTAAAAAATTAGAATTAATGATCTTAGAGTAAAGAGGACATTGATATCTTTCAAGAAAGTCCTTGTTTTCCCAAAACTGAGCTCTTTATCAAAAGTTATGGCCCTCTGAAGTTTTTCTTCTTTGGCGTCAAATTTTGGGAAATTTTTCCTTGACGGGCCCGAAAACCCAAATTTTTCCCTTAGAGCTTAGGAAAATTTTTGGGAAAATTTTCCAAATTTTCCCCACCACCCCACCAACCCACACCCAATAATAGGCTTCCATGTGGCACCATGAGGTGACAACGGAGGGGTGGATCCCCTTTTTAACTTAGCGTTTTCGGAAAATTTTGGAATTTTTTTCCAAATTTTCCCCACCGGCCCGCAACCAATTAGGTGATGTCACATGGAATCACGAGGCATCAATGGAGGAATGGGTCCCTTTTTGTCTTTTACATCTCAAAAAAAAATTGGAAATTTTTCCAAGTTTCCCCCACTGTCCTGCTAGCCCGTAGCCAATCAGGAGCTGCCACGTAGCATCGTGAGGTGTCGGCGGAGGCGCGGGTCTATGTACCCTCTTATCCCTTTAGGGAATTAATCCAATTTTCTCCCCATCGCCCTGCCTTCCCTGCATTGGTTTAGGAGATTCCACGTGTCCTTATGAATTTTACAAGGTGTTGAAGGGTGAAGAAAACAACTGTTTTGAGAATTGTAAAGGGAACTAGGCCCAGTAAATGAAATAATCTAATTGGTTGATTAAATGTGATACCATATTTGAATGTTTCATGATGTATTACTCATATGTAAATGGTTTTTGGTGATGAAATTTTTTACTTTTTATGTAAGGTGATTTTTAATAATGTGCCCATGGGGTTTTGAGCCATTTTGACACTTGTAATGTGGTTTTAAGCTATGCCAACCTAATTCGGTCACTTATAATTGTTGTATTTCAAATTTAAAATTTTCACTTGATGTATGGGTTGAATCAAATGGAGGGAAATATTTGGGCCCAAGTTTGAAAGGAGGAGAAACATATAAAAGCATGTTTTTGGGTGCTTTTCTAAACTAGTTGAGTGTGTGAAAGTAGAGTGACCTAGGAGAGGTTTGATTGCAGGTGTTTGAGCATGATTTAAGGCTGATCTAATTGTGTTTTAGGTTAATAAAAATCAAAGAACAAGAGAGCAAGGATTTGATGAATTGTAGAGTGATTAAAGAGCTTGTTTGGTGAATATTGATCACCAAGGGTTTGTGTGAAGGAAAGCGAGCTGAATATTGGATCTCCATCAGTTGTGGCAGAAAAAAATCAGATATAATCACATCATAAGGTGGTTTAGTTGGTTCTTGATCATCTTGGGGGGTTGTAGTCTCCTTATGGAGTTCATGTATCAAAAAATTAGGGGTTGGTGCTCTACTAAGCTAGGGGTCGGTGCCTCAATAAATTTTGAAAGATATTAATAAAATATAGTGTTTTAGTGGGTTTTATTCCCCTTGAGGGTTTTAACTTATATCTTTTTTTCTTACGGTGTTCTCTTACTTTCATGGTTATATGTTTTGATGATGGTTTATGGTGTGCACACTCTTAAAGTTGAATAAGTGGTTATTGTGATTGAATGCTTAAGGTATTTTAAGTTTTAGATCTGAAAGTTTAATTTTAAATTTTATAAGCACTAATACACCCCCCCTCTTAGTCAATTGTGCTTCTAACAATTGGTATTAGAGAAATTCCCTTAGTAGAATTTTGACAACATGAAAGGAGATCCTTGAAGCACAAAATGAAAAGCAACAGTGTGATTGGAAAGCCACCAATGTTTGAAGGTGTGAATTATTACTTTTGGAGAATGAGAATGAGGACTTTCATCATGGCACAAGGGTTTGGTGTTTGGGAAGTAGTTGAAAATTCTTATACTCCTCTTTTTACTTCTCCAAGGAGTGAAAAAGAAAAGGCTGATTATACCAAGAACTCAAAGGATTTCAGTGCCATCCTAAGTGGACTTGGACAATCTGAAATGGGTAAAGTGATGCATTTTAAGAATGTAAAGGAGGCATGGGAAAAAATTAAAGTTCTTTATAAAGGTGACTCAAAGGTAAAAATTATAAAACTTCAAACTTTTAGAAATCAGTTTAAAATCCTAAAAACTAATGATAATGATGATATTTTTTATACCATCTTAGAGCTGACAAAATTGTGAATAGCACAAAAGGCTAAGGTGATGAAATAAAATAAGAATTTTTAGTTCAAAATTTTTTTATGGTCCTTTTCTTCTAATTTTGATTCTAAGGTATCTACTATAGAAGAAGTAAAAGATCTACCCACTTTGACATTGGATGAGATACATGGTAATTTGACTTCTTATGAAATGAGGATAGGCTATTCAAAATCAGCCAAGAAGAATTTTTATTTTAAATATGAAATGAAGAAAAAATACAAGGAGGTAAAGAAGGATGATACCACTCTATAGATTGAAGATGAAAAGCTCTTTGCTATGGTAGCTAGAAGAATGAAACAAGGTTCTGGTAAACTTATAAACGTAAAATCCTTTTCAAATGCTTTAATTGTGTAGAAGTAGGACATTTTGTTGCTAAGTGTCCTCATAGGCATGAAAAATAAAATGATGATGTTGAAGATAAAGTTGAAGAACCTAAGAAGAAGAACTATAAATTTGGCAAAGGTAAGAATTTTTCAAGAAGTATAACTATAAAAAGGAGGAAAAAGGTTTTTACTCAAATCATGATGATGATTTTTCAAATTATAGTAGTGGTGTATCATATTATGAATCTGAAAATGAGTATGAAAGCACAGATAATGAAGCTTTGTTCATGATTAAAAAAGCTATAATATATTTAGGTGATGGTTCTTCTCTATTAGGCATTTTTATTTCTGGTTATGTAACTATTCTGCTAAGGAATGTGAATATAACATAGATGATTTTGAAAGTGTCGAAAGGGACCTTGAACAAGATGAAAAATAAAATCAAAAAATTAACTTTTAGATAAAGTAATATGAAAATAAGTTTCATAAGATGGATGGGCAATATGTGATTGAGTCTACAAAGCTAATTAAAGCAAACATGGTGCTACAAGAAAAAGTAAAGTTTCTTGTCTCTAACCTGCATGATACAAAGAAGTTGTGTACCAAGTATGAACAATATATAGACTTTTTGAGGGATGAGCTGTTAGAAATTAGTAAGAAGACTATGTCCTTGCAAAATTTTTTAAAGAGTGATATAAATCTAGATGGCTTACTTGGGAAACAATGAGTTGCATTTGATAAGACTGGTGTGGGATTCAAACAAGAGTCTAAGGGAAAATAACTTGAGTAAGAAGTTGATGTTTCAAGAAAAGAATCAGATTAACCTACTGTGAAATAATAAAGGAAGGTGACATCTATCCATAACAATGAAATATCAAGGTCCATTAGACAAACCCAAGCTTCAAGGTATGAAATAACATTCAATGGTTATTGCTTTACTTGTAATGCTTTTGGTCATAGATCTAAAGAGTGTAGAAGATATCCAAGATATGATCATCCTTGGAGAGACAATAAGAGTGAGGTTGCTAAAATAATTGTATGTGATTAACTAAAAATATTATTTTATGTGGTTTTTTACTATTTTATAAGTAAATCTAAATAGTAACTAAGTTCTATACTGAAGTGCTAGATTTGAATATTTTGCTTTTATATTTGAATGTATTAAAATAATAAAAAGAAGAGGGATATGTTACTAAACTATAAATAACTTACCTCAATGTGTTTTGGAATGTACCATACTAGTATACATATTGGGCAGGCTATGATCGAATGACTTTAGGAAGGGTAGAAGCTGATTGTTTGTTTGTACTGAGGTACATGGGAGTTTACTAGGGCACCTCAGAGAACCCTGGTCTAGATTATGGGCACTAGGAACTATGAAAAATATTAGGATCTATGTTCGGTAGTTTCATAAGGAGATTTGAAACCCTGCCCATATGTTACACTAAATTTATCAGATGAACTAAATAATGACCTGCAAAATAAAAGGTTAGTGGGGTTGGACTGACCTCATCTGCCAAACCAGTGGACTTATTGCAGAGAACTGCACTACATTACATGCCTTGATGTAGTTATGGTGCATGTGTGTGTAATTTTTTGTGTAAAATTCCATAACACCAATGACACGATAATAAGGGGCAATATCTAAATGTAAAATGCAAAATAATGGATGGAAATGGAAAGAATACAACCAAAATGAAGATGTGATTCAGATGTAGAAGAATCCCAAATGCAATCCCTTACCTTAGTAGATATCTTCCCTTGATGTGTAGGATGTATGCCCATAATGTAGTGAATATGTTCTATTTATATAGGGATCTCTTTTTCAAATTTCAACATTAGTTACCCGAAACTGTCGACTATGACCTAAGGGAATACATGAGGTAACCATTAGGACTGACCTTGAACAAAGAAATTAAGACCAAAAATTACGATGACACAGGTTCCTAAAATCACATACTAGGGAACCCCCATGCAACCCTAGGTGCCCCAGCATAGACCTAAGGATGAAAAATGACCAAATTACGACATCTGAAACACCCTGAAAGATGTCCAAAACTATAGAGATAACTTATGACTGAACCAGACAAAACACAACAACACCTGACTAATTGACCACTAGACCTAGAGATGGGTCACCAGTGAATACTTCTATTATGCAAGATCCATATATAATTTAACATATCTGACAGTATAAATGTAATGGTAAGTGTGTGATTTTGTGATTACATTTTCCCCTGCTTTATGTTGGTGAGTGAAAAGCTAGGTAAAATAAAGTAGATAGAGATGCGTACTTGAGGAAAAGTCAGATAATCCCAAGATGAAGAACACGTAGATGTATAATAGAAGTGTGTCGAACCATGGATCAGTGATTTTATCCATGAAACATATAAAGCGTAAGTGTCACTTTGAAGTGTGAAAAATAAAAATTATGATGCGATGATTTTTAACCTAGTTAAATATCGAATAGGTGGGCAGGGAGTGATCATTTCCCAACCCGAACACTTGTTTATGAATGGAATTATGGGAGGATTAGGGAGTCCTGACACTAGAGGAAGAGTTTGGGGAGAAAAGTGTTTTATTCTCCAAGATTTAACTACATCCCCAAGATCTAGCCACAACTGATGGATTCAGATAAAAATGTGGTGATTTTTGGATCCAAATGAATTCAGTTTAAATAGTTGAACCATATAGGAGTGATAAGGGGAAAGGAATTCTTTCCCCCACTTTCATGGGTGTCACCATAATGTAAAGGATTCCAAGTTAGGTCAAGATAGAGAATGAGATGGCCTCCAAGTTAGGTCATCTGGAAGCGAATGCGATAGAGAATGAGATGGCTTTAAAGTTAGGTCATCTAGAAGTGAATGAGATAGAGAATGAGATGGCTTCCACATTAGGTCATATGGAACTGAATGTAAAGTTTAGAATAAAATCCCAAGTTATGTCTTCTAGGAATGGAGTGGTGAATGTAACTCCTAAGTTAGGTCATCTGGGAGTTTGTTCATGGATTTGAAAGGTTTGATTTAATTGTGTTGATTTTGATTGGTTGCTTAGTTGTTTTTGATTGGTTACTCGAGGTGAGGTTTTTTGCTAATTTCCCCCAGGTTAGGTCATTAGAGGAAGGTTTTTAGAAATTGATAAGATGTCACGTAAAATTATTTTTAGTTTCTTGTTTCCCTTAAGTTATGACATTAGGGGGAAATTGATAAGTTGTGATATGTGAAGGTGTTTAGAAAATGTTAAATGATTGTTTCCCCCAGATTAGGTCATTAGGGGAGATTGATGGTGAAGTCTCATGGTATAAGTTGTGAGGTGTTGGATTCATGCTATTGGGATGTGTGGTGACATAAGGTGGATTATAAGGGGACCCCCAATGATATGCCCCCCTTTTGGCAAAAGAGGGAGTGGTTAGTGGAACAGACTCTAAGCTGAAAGTAACGACAAGAGGTTAAAACGTGGTTATAAGGAATATAAAATATTGGTAAGGTGTATAACATGTGCAAAACATATGTAATATGGTGGTAGGTGGAATTTTGAAAATAATGTTGTAAATAGGGTGTAAATCAAAGTAAAAAAACTCAAGATATGACCGAAATGGTATTACGTGTATTAGTTGTTGTGAGAAGCGTGAAATGTAGACCATAGTAAAGGTGGAAATTGTAATGTGATTATAAATAGTAAAGTGAAAAGGTAACTTATCGCTTCATTTGTTTTTGGCACAAGTCTAATAGTGTATATGGAGTGAGTAAGGATGCCTTAGGTGAGATCGTTATGTTTGACTTGGTTTGAGAGAGTAGCGACCATGGTAGCATCGTGTACTACTACGGAGTTGGTAAGTGCGCTATTTTTGCTTAAATGTAGGTTTGAATAGGTTATTGAAGTGAATTCTTGTATTTTTTATTTTTGTATTTTTATTAGCATTTGGGACCTAGACAAGAGTGGTGAGGGTGCTAGTGACCCTTTAGACTTGAGCACCCAGATCCGGGCACTAGGGTCCTGATCTTAGGCACCCTGGTCCAAAAAGTTTTGGTTTTGTGGATATGACTATGGAATGTGTTTCTAACATGTTGGGTAGTTGTTTGAGGTCATGAAAAGTGTTCTAATTGTTATGGTTATTGTTGTTTGGTGTTGTGTAGAGGGATATCCACTCAAGGGATTTCCGCAGTGGTCGGCACTTGAGTGCACTATTGGTATTGGGTTTGTTGGATGATGAGTGTGATATGTTGGACCGTATCGGCCTTTGAAATATAGTACAGATGGGGGATGTGCGCCGTAATATGCCTATGTTGACTGCATTATATAAGAGGTGGTGTGTAGACACATCCACATTTTGGTTACATATGGGAGAGATGACTATGACGTTAGAGGATGTATATCACATATTGTGGTTTCTGGTGGTTAGGGAGAGAGTATAGGTTATGGTGGTAGTGGATATGGAGTGGATAATGCGCTTGAATAGATGATATTTTGTAGGGGCTTAGGTTCCTACAAAGGCCCATATTAGTTTGGACGCAATATTACAGTTTAGGGTTATGAGGTTTTGGAAGGTCAACATAGTGGTGATAGTGTCGTGTATAGCAGTGGAGGGAGGGGGTGTCAACATCTTATATAAGATGCATGAGATATGTGAGTGGATAGAGGAGGATGGGACAAGATATGCATGGGTGCTATGTGTGTTGGCCCACATGTATAGGGACTTGTATCGGTTCATGCAGGATGATCGTGGTGGGGGTCTAGGGGTCACCACACTACTACATGTATGGGCATATGAGCATATAGTCGTATTGAGACCAATTGCATGGCCATGAGGGGAGTGGGCTCAACCAGAGATATTTTATTGATGGTGGGTTGACATCCATGATAGGAAGATGGACACAAATAGTTCCAGTGCCTTGATAGATAGGATGGGATCTGATTTAGTGACATGGAGGCCATATCGTGATTACAAGGGATGGCCTAAGGATTTGACAGAGTTGCGATGTATTTGGAGGAACATGTGGTTAGAGGACCGCTTTCCAAGTGTATCGTATATTTTTCAGGTGGAGAGAGTATCACAACAGTTTGAGATGGTACAAGATGTTCCCTAGAGCCATATATATGGCTATGGGTTGTTAGAGCCCCTAGAAATCTAGGTGCTAGGCTAGGGACCACAACAGAGTAGTTAGTACTACCGGAGTTAGATTTGGTAGAACCAGCAATAGTGGTTGTGGATGGTGATGATGTGATGAGTACGAAGGATTATCGAGCATGGTGGGAAGAGCATCGATGATTTTTTTTATACCTAGTATATACAGGTGCTATGGAGTTACTAGTAAGAGAACCAAGTGAGGGAGGTGTCCTTGACCCTGTAACGACAATGGTGGCAGATTATAAGTATTTATGTATGCTTAAAGTGTTGTCAATGAATTATTCATGTTATTTTGTGTACGTGGTTGGCTAATATGATGTTGTATGTTATGTATGCAGGATATGCCTATTGATCGTTGATAATAGACACATCAATCTACATGCTTACGTAGAATGTGCCTAGTGATATATTATGTGGAGGGATAATAGAGCATGTGGATGACATCGCAGGAGAACATGCCCCTCTATTTGAGAAGGTAGCTATAACAATGACGACATGTATGGTGTTTCTAAGTGAGAGGGATGAGGCATGTGAGGATACTCATTATGCTTGAGAGGAGGTAGGTGGTGGTCCCTTGGCTCAGGACGTGTTCACCTGTTATGTGGATTTACAGCGTCAGTTCTCAGAGGAGAATATGGAAATTTCCATGTTACATAAACAGATGGAGAAGTTTCGGGGCCATAAAATGTGGTGTCGCATTGGTTGCGAGGAATCTAGTTCTAGGGCTATCGTGATACATGAGGGTGATAATGATGATGAGGTTTAATAGTGATGAGTGTATCTAATTTTATGGTCCTTACCCCCCAATGAAGAAACATAGTTTTGTGATGATGATTTGTATGAACACTATATATATGAACATCTATTTTGGATATATATGAGATCGATATTTGAAATGTTTTTTTATTGTGATGTAATGGATATCGTATGGTTGTATGGTTATTGTTCTAGCATGTGTATTGTATATTATGTGATGAATATAAATGTGTGTGATGATGTTAGTAGTGGTAGATAAAATATCCATGGTAAATGATGATGTAGATAACTAACGTAATGTGATTGATGAGATGAATAAATTATGTAGTGCGTAGGTACTTTAATGGTGATAATATAATACATGTGAAAATATATAAGTGTGTCATAATTAAGATGTGATAATGTAATATAATGGTAATATGATAAGGTAACAAAAATAGGAGGGAAGTGGGGAGAGTAACGATGCCCCTAGTGTATGGATGAATAGGATCATGTAATAAGACCTCTCAGAAGTCAAGTATGAGCCATGTAAGCAAGAGTGTGTCATCAAAAAATGATTAAGACGTAGTAGAATAATTACAAAGTGCATGGTGAAAAGTTATTAGAACTAATCTCTCAATAGTTGTGTAAGAACCGTAATAACACAAGTGCGTATCAGGGGGTAGGGTGATAATGATCACCTAACAATGACTAGGATGAAGTGTTGGTTAGATAAAACACTTAGTAGAAATCACACATAAAGTCTGCATGGAAAACAGGATGGGATCGAAGGCGTGAAGGAATAGGAAGGTGTCACGCGTGGAGGTGTAAAGACAAACTTTCAGGACTTTTCCGATTTTGGAGATCGTCTATTTTTAGAGGCTAGGGTGTGGAACACATAAAGTGATGCTGAGACTTGCGCGCCATGGTTTTTCTAGATTTTGAGGATCATATCGAAGCACTCTTGCATGGAAGTAATCCAAGAATAGATTCATCACTCTAGTTAACTGGAAGTGATGTATAGATAGCATACTTGCATGTATGGCTATAATTATAAACGACGCATGGCTATTATTAGTGTGCAACCTATTGTTTGCATAGTTAGTGGTGAAGGGTAAGTTACCCACCCTATACATTAGATGAATCACCTAGTTTATAGACAGTGGTGTCAAAGGGTTAGAGATTCATGAAGTGCATGAGACTGGATAGTTGTAACAGATCCATGTGCACATGACTATTATTATATCAAGCTTCTGTTACATTTTCATGTTTAATATATGAATAATATTGGCCAAACCATAGTTTCTTCTATGTGTTATCATTATATACTATTGATTTCTTGATGAGTTATACGTAAATACATGCTTTTATAGATCTGGTTCGGTATAACTGTGTAATGATGGATTAGTTTCTAAATATATGTCTTTATTATTTCACAATGCTACCATCTTGCTACAACAACCCTAAAGATGGACCTGGTACCTTGGCACGCTTCAGGTGAATGATTAGCCTATGTTGAGTGATGTGCCAACACAACTAGGTGTTATTTGAGAATTCTAGGCTGCATCATTGGTTTAGTTGCCGAGACCTCTTTTTCAATTTTTTTCAGAATGGTTCGTGATGAAGACATACTGGATAACTTTGGCAAGCATTGAAGAGTGGATTCACGATTTGGAGGAAGAATACACATGAAGGTTTAGCACTGGATCCGGATTTAAAGCATGCACTTGGGTAGAGTAGAATTTTTATGATAGTTTGTACGAAAGCTTATTTGCTATCTTCCCCATAGAATTATATGAGTGGTTGAATACATATGCGTCTAAGTGTAATTGGAGGTATGACACACTATTTTGGATATAGGAGGAATTTCAAACACTATATGATGCTGACTTGATCTAGACTCGTGTGGTAGATACCTGGTTTTTCGGTGTTCTAAATAGTTATATTCTGGAGTATTCAATTTCAACTTATTCGTGCCTGGAGGTAGTTGAGTTCCAATTCCTATGGTATCCTAGAGGGACGTATTTGCAAGGTATTCCACTGGTAATCAAAATACTGATGGTAACGTTGAACATGGAAGATAAACCCATGGCAAGATAAAAATCTCCACGCACAGGGGAAGGAACAGGATTGGTGAAAGATGGTAGACCGAGTGGCAGCACGACAAAGTGAAGAGAGGTGGTTAAAGTATGATGAGGCGCACGAGAGGGAATTATGCAAGAAGCAAGAAATTGTAGAACAGATGGTGTTGTGGAGAGAGATGGCTCATGAAGGATTTGAGGTTCATGGGGATGAAGAAGAGATAGAGCATCAGAAACTCCCCCATCTAGGAAAGCATGACAAAGAACCCTCTTCGCCCTCACATGGAAGTGCACTAGCAGATATGACCTAGACCGCGGGTGTGCATCTAAGCCAACCTGCTGACCTAGCCCTTACGCTTGGTTTTCTAGTATCTAGTACAATAGGTAAACAAAGTTTTCATTTAGGAAGTGAAAGAGCAGAAACAAGTCAAACAGCAAGTACGTCAATGGCAGCACAAACAAATTCATTATTCTTTGGGGGTACGTTTTCAGGCTCATCATCTGCAAAGAATATGAGCGCGCTGAGTGTGGGATTCACCACTGGAACTGGAACTACTTCACAGACTGTAAGGGTCTAGTATATTACCACTATCGGGACACATGGGAGTGCATCTACGGGCCCTATTCCAACTTTTGGAGGAGGATCGAGAGGTATGGGCAGTTCTAGTTCTGGTGGTTCAGGTGGTTTTGGGTCGAGTGGTCAAGGCCCGCAGCAACCCCAGAACATTTATATGGATATGTCTCTTCATCTCCCATAGTACAGAGGTATCGAGGATGTTATTGAACACATTCATATGTGTGAAATATTGTAGCGAGTGAAAGGTATCATGACTTTTGAGCGCAAGGCAAGTCAATTTGATACTACGTTATAGGCGCACGCGCATAGCTGGTATAGGAAGTTTGATCCCAATCAAACTTATATTGATTATGCAGCATTGAAAGATGCTTTCTTAAAAGAGTTCCATATCCTAGAGTTTGAGTAGAAGAGTATAAGTACCCTTAAGGATATAAAGCAAGGCACTACTAAAAGTGTATGTGAGTATGATGCCCATTTTAAAACACTTCTATCCAAACTCTCCTATGACATACATGTATTTCAACATGCAAAATGGTTTGTCAGGGGATTGATTACTCCGTTTTGAAGAGCATTGTCGCATAAAACTTATACCGACCCGTGCAAAGCATTGGAAGAAGCTCTACACACTGAGGCAGTTAGGAGTATTGACACTGGAGTTAGTCCATTCTTGGAGGCTCAGATAACAGCTATGGAAAAATAGTTAGAGAAATTATCAGAAAACTTAGCCCATGAGACGTGCTCAGGAATCTGGTGTACAAATTGTCAAGTGGAAGGCCACTCCAAGGATAGTTTCCCTAGCAGATTTGTACATTTGTTGTTGTTAGACTGTGAGATTTGTCATTTGAATCATGATGCTAGTCCCTGCCCCCTACTACAATGCTTGATCGGGAAGAATGTATCCTCTTTTTGTAAAAATTTTACGTCCACGACCCATGATACTGAAGATTGTAGATTAATTGGCAAGATCCATGATGCCATTGATATTGGGGTGCAACAGGAGAGTGTGGCTAATAGTTATAAAGGAAAGAATGAGCATCAGGATATGGATTATAATCAAATGCACTATGACAGGAATGATGGAAGATTTGAAGGAGGTCATGAAAGAGGACGATGATATCGATGTGGATATGGAGGACGAGGCCGAGGTGGGGAAGAGTTGATTTCCCTCGAGGAACTTGCTATACATGTGGCTCACCTAACCATTATAGGTGCGAATGGCCGCAGAATATTTCCTGTTCATTTTATGGAAAAGGGCATAGTTATGAAGAGTTTCTAGACTTATATGAGCATCTCAGTAAGCAACACAAGCAAGAAAACAAAGGTGTAGAGATGGTTAGAATCCAACGCACAATAGAGAATCAGTGGATGCCCAAGTTAACACCAGAACTTGAGGTAGTAACAGTCAAGATAACCACATGAGATGAGGTGGCATGAGCAAAAGAGGTCTTGTAACAGAAGCTGACAATCACTGGGGAGGACGTTTTACATGCTAGGTATCTAGATCTAACTCATCAGAAATAAGTCTATCAGGAAACTATGGAGTTCCTTAGAAGCCTTCAAGGTGAAATACATTGTTTGAAAGAGCAGTTTTGGAAGTTGGAGTGTAGTGCCCACATTTTTATAGCTTAGTTACTTGTTGTCCCTCTTACTCTTAGACATGTTTTGGCAGGGATTTGATATATTTTGGACATTACATTAGGAGATTTGATCTTATTAGACTTATATGGAGATTTAGGCATATAGCGCCAATTTAGCTTGATTATTATGTTGTCACATTATCTTATGATGTCATGGATACTAATTGATATGATGTTGTTTTGGATTGCAATTACATTGATGGATACTCAGTTTGTTACATGTTGGGATTCTATGGATACATGTCACTTTATCATTATATCTAACCTATGGTGAATTGTGTATAATTGTGCACGTTGTCGCATTTCTGATTCCAGAGAGATGATATGTTAGTTTAGAATTCATTGATATCTTATTTAGTAGTTAATTCACATTTTATCAGACAGGTGCGTTTAATGTGTGCAATGAGTGTGCAGGTGACAGGTCACAGGAGAACGTGGGATTCAGGCCAGCTACACAATTTTACACAAGTAGCCCACGGGGCTAAGTCCTAGCTGTGTTTATTGCATGAGGCCTTAGCATTAAAATTTTTGTTTTGGGCACCATGGGTGACCCTCATTTGTAATGTAATATGTCTTGTATTATTAATCTTTCTTAGGGTGATTAGTTTGTGTGCTAAAATTGTTTTGGGAATTAATGACCCCGCTTAAATTAAGTTTTGAATTTGTTTAATGATGTACTTAATCACAAGGGTTTAGGGTCACATGTGAACCCTTGGGTGGGCCCCACACCCTTTACCCTTGTGCCAAATTTTCCAAACCCGAAATTGGGTTATTTTAGGCATTTTTAGGGACCCCTTTTTAGTTTGGGAGTTCCCTTAGCATGAAAATGGGCCCTTGGACCCTACCTAATAGGTAGGGGGCTTAATTCCAAGGCATAGAGGGAGTTTCCCTCCCTTTTTGCCTCCCCTTTGGTCACATCCATGTAAGGGGTATGGATAAGTGTGCTTTGTTAAAAGTTGCACAAGATTGTTTTGTTATGATTTTGAGTAATTTGGGAGAAGAGGGCTAAAAGTCATTTTATCCTTTCTCTCATTTATCTTTGGCATATTTGACCTTGAAGGAAGAGAGGGGTGACACATGTCACCCCCTCATTTGTGAGGATTTTTTCTTGCTCCTCTTCAAATTCTCTCTCATGGGAAAAGAAGAGAACATTTTTTTTGGAGCTTTTGCTTGGAGGCTTGAGGATTTGGAGCTAGAGTTTGCTTGGGTCAAGAAGTGGAAGAGATTGATTTTGGAGAGATTTTCTTTGAGGTAGGCTTCTTGAGCTCTATTGTATGTGTTAAATCATGCTAGATATTAGTTGTTTACTTGGAAATGTTTGTTGTTGCATGTAGAATTTATTTGTTGTTTTCTTGATTTTTCTCCCTCCATCATATGACATGATGGAGTTTTGGAGTTATGGGGGAAGAGAGGGATTTTTCCTTCTCAATCCTCATAGGCTTGATGGGCAAGCCTTGTAGTATTTAGTTACTCCCCTCAAATGGTTTGAGGTGGGGAAGGTGATTCATTTGGCTTGAGCCTCCTTCCCCATTCTTGGTGAGGAAACCTGTTTGGGGTTTGAAAATCCTTCCAAGAAGAATTGGTGAAAGGGTGGAGAAATAAGGAGGGCTTGAATGAAATTAGAGAAATAAGGAGGGTAAGGAGACCTTGGCTTTGTGTAACTAATATTGGTTGTAACTTTTGGAGAACTCCTCTTTTCTCTTCCCCATTTTAGAGGTAGAAGATGGTTTCTCCTCTTGTTCATCTTTACAAATTTGGAGTCTTGTTTTGGATATTTGTTTTATTTTTGTGTGGATGTAATGTTGTGTGAGTTCACCCTCACTCTTGTGCATAGTTTTGGATAGATTTCCTCTTTCCCATGGTCTTGGGGGAGGCTAGCATGCATCCCAACCTTGGGAAAGGCATGTAATGATGCCTATGGTTGGGTGGTTAAAACAAGCTTCTTCTCCTTGTTTGGATTTCTTGAAGGCATATGAATTGGATCTCATGATGGAAGTTGGTGGTAGTTGGAGTTCCTTTGGCATCTTCTCTCTCTCTTTGTGGACATTACCTCTTTGTATCTTGAAAAGAATGGCTTGTGGAAGCTTTCCTTGTGTGCAAAATACTCCTTTGTATTTGGAGTTATATGTAAACTAGCATCTCATTTGTTGATAAATCTACCCTCAATATTTACATCTTACCTTGCATTGTTTTCCTTTGAATACTTACAATGTTATAGAACTATGCTATGCATTTTTGGAAACTTAAACCTTTGAAATAAAGGCTTGTATGATAGTGAAAACTTTCTTAATATGAATTGTTGGGACTACTTTTTGAAAGAAGGACAAGTTATTGGAAAGTTCATTTATTCTTTGTGGTAGATTTCATCTTTGTAAAATGTTGAAAACTTGTGTAAATGTAAGATTTAATATCATTCTTGAAACACCCTTATTCTTACAAGTTTTGAAAAGTTAGAGAATAGAATAAGACTGGTTTTACTTTCCTTTTTGGTCATCTTATTTGAATGGATGTAGAAGTAGATTTGATGTGCCTATCTCTCTCACTAAGTGTTAGCTTAGTCAATATCTTCCTTTTCAAATTTTTGGTTTCATCATTTGCAATATCAAAATAGGTAAATCATTTAATGTGAATAGTTGAAAATTTTAAGTTCCTTTTTGCATCAAAATAATAAAATTAAAATTTGTTATTTTATAAGTTGAAATCATCATTATTTATCATTGTGTACAAAAAAAAATAATCATATTCAAAATTAAAATATTAATAGTCTTAGTTTAATTGCTTTCCTAATATAAATCTGTATTGCAGATTTATAAAGTGAAGTGTATACATATTGTGGAATATATATATAATATTTTATATTTAAAAACATATTAAATATTAAAAAATATATATATATAGATAAATATTATACAGTATATTATAATATATATTATAATATTATGTATACATATCATATATTATATATAATATATGTTATATTCGTTTTTAATAAACAAAAATATATATAAAACAAATTGTTTGGGGGCAGGCCAAACCCTCCCCCCCATCCACATACTTCCAAGCACCTTTGAATCCGCTGCACATCCCCTAGTGCCGTACCCCCTGCCTGTCCTGTCACAACTACTACTGCCACCGCCGACACCTCTGCTGCCATCTTCCCCTCCACGCTATCCCCTCACGCCGACCACCACCACTGCCATCCCCCACACTCTCCCTCGTCATGCCCACCTCCCCATCCCTCCCTTCATCTGCCCAACGCATTGCCCTCTCCCCATTCCACACATTTCACAATGCCCCCCCCTCCATCTTCATGCATCCCTGCTCACAGCAGCCTATTCACAACCAATACATGCCACCTCAAATGTACAAATAAATAAATAAATATATATTAATAATATATATATATATATATAGAAACATTATATATACATGATATATTGTATGTGTGTGTCTGCTCCAATCAAAATACATGTACTGGGTTTCCATAAAATGCAAAGGAGATCAAGGATTCAAACTTCCATAGCTCCTCCACCTGCAAATGACAAAGACCCAACAAAATGAGAGAAGGTAGAAAAGAAAGGAAAACAAGAACATTAGGGGAAAAAGGAAAAAATTAGGGGAAAAAGGATATCAAGGGAAAACTTTAGGGTATTTTCAAAATCAAGGGTCAAGATCATATTTGATCCTAGGGCTCCATAAATAACCCTACACACTTTTTTTAGTCATGGGATTTTTTTTATTTAAATGGGAATAGAGAATTTATTAAAAGTGGGTGTGTGGGAAAATAAATAAAAAGGGGAGACTAATTAAATTATAACAAGGGGGTTGTAGACTATTATTTTGTGACTCTAGTTAACTTATAGAAGAATAAATAATTAAGTCATTAATGGAATAGTTTTTATTTAAATTTTGGGTAAATAAATTATAATAAAATTAATTATTAGCGGGAAATCAGTTAAGCAAACATTAGTATTAACCGGTTCACCTTTTTTTATAAAAATATTATCCACTTTTTTTTACCTAAAATTTTAGTTGCCAATTTTGGTATGGTTTTCCTCGTGTCCCGAGGCGGGGCACGACATTTGGTATCAGAGTAGAGGTTCACACACGCAGGACACTCTGGGTAAGTAATTAAACTAGTTAACGGTAGTTTTAATAACATTAAATTAAATAAATAAATAAAAAATAATTGGCTAAAAATTTTCCGCAACCATTTAGTTATAAGTTAATAACCTCTTCGCTTGCCTCATGCACAGGATGGCACCCATGAGATGACGTTTGATTAGGGGTTTGGGACGTAGTTTTCCTATGCCTGAACCACCAGCACCCGAGTTAGGGCCTCAGATCTTAGAGGCTCTTCAATCAGTTGATTGGTGTTGTGTAGACAACGTCTCCCACCACCGCAGGAGGCGAGAGAGGAGAACATTCAGCTGGGAGATGAGGAGCCGATAGGCGAGGACACGCATTCAGAGCCACCAGAGCATGATACACCGAGGCAGGGAGAGGTCACGTAGCCCTTCTGTTCATCATGAGAGGGTAGCCTCATACCGTTGTAGCCACTCACACAGTCTTGAGGGACCATTTGGGGATAGGTGACCCCTTTCACCTATTGGACTACATCACCAGGATCAGGATACAGGCAGTGTGATCAGGGATCTTCTTCGCTTACAGCCACCTACCTACACCAGCTCTACAGATGGCTTTGGGCCTGAGTCATGGCTCCTTAGCTTGGATAGTTGCTTTGGCTTGCACTCGTACGAGAGCAATGTCAAGGAAAGGTTTGCCATACACCTCCTTCGAGAATGCAACAGGCATTTGGTGGAGGAATGAGGATAGGAAGCTCCATCTGACTCAAGAGATAGTGACCTAGGAGATGTTCGAGGAGTGATTTAGGGCTCGCTATATGTCAGAGAATTTTGTGCAGAAGAGGATCGATGAGTTTCATGACTTACGACAGGGATCTGGCATAGTAACTCAGTATGAGAGTAGGTTCCTAGATGTTTTGTAGTATGTGGACTACCTACAAGATGAGAAATTATAGGTTAATAGGTTTATTTAAGGCCTTAATGCAGATATAGTAGGAGAAGTCAGGATGTTATCTCCTCCCACACTTGAGAATGTCGTTGAGAAGGCCTACTTAGCTGAGGAGAACAAGACTAAGGCACAGGAGCACTGAGATAGAAACAAGAGAAAGTTTTAGGAGAGGATACAAGCCTTTTAGAGTTAGAGGTCATGGGGTACAGTACCACCCCCAAGAGGAGGATTCTAGCCTCTGCCAGCAGCCACGAGGGCTCCACCGCACCCACAGTAGCAGAGGGTTAGAGAGACTCAGATCTTTCAGAGAGGTGGCACTAGAGGAGGATTTGGTGGAGCTAGGGATAGGAGGCAGGGTACTCAGTAGGTACATCCAGCTCACACGTAGTAGTCTACTAGGGGTAGACTGGTAGGATCAGTGCACCAGAGTATAGGAGGGACCCCATCGTAGAGGGGTACAGGGGGATGTTTTATTTGTGGGTCTCCTGATCACTATGTATGCATGTGCCTGCAAAAACCCAATACCATGGATACTCAGAGGGCCTCTAGATTAGAGTAGATGGTGGGTGACGTAGGATGTGGTCATCATGCATATGCAGCGGTTGACAACTACCAGGCCGAGCATCAGGCCACAGTCATTGAGATGACAGGTACTATCAAGGGTATTTTTGTCTCAGTACTTTTTGATTCAGGTGCTTCAGATTCTTTTATATCACCTTCTATAATGGACCAGTGTGGTCTAGTGGTGGCTAGGAAACCAGATAGTTGGTAGGTTGAGTTGGCCTCTGGGGCCAAACTCGTTGTGGACTCATATGTGGAGTGTTGTGTACTTGATTGAGGAGCCTTCTCCACTACACTTGACCTTCGAGTTATTCCTTTAGGATCCTATCAAGTAGTGTTGGGTATGGATTGGCTCGAGGCTCATTGGGCTAAGGTAGATTATAGAAGTAAGGTCATTGAGTGTCAGGATGATCTTGGGAGTGCAGTTGTGATATCAGGGATGCAGAGGCCTATCTCCCTACGCATGATCTCGGCTAAGAAACTCAAGCAGAGCATGTGTAAGGGATGTCAGTTGTTTGCTATCACCATCAGTGATCGATTAGAGAGCACTCTAGAGCATTCACCCTTAGATGATCATGTAGTTTTGAGGGAGTATGCCGATGTGTTTCCAGGTGAGCTTCTAGGGTTACCACCCCACAGAGAGGTAGAGTTCACAATTGATTTAGTAACTAGATCTACACCAGTTTCTAGGGCACCCTATCGGATGACGACTCCAGAGCTTCATGAGCTCAAGATTCAGTTAGAGGAGTTATTGGATAAGGGTCTTATTCATCCTAGTGTATCTCCTTGGGGATCACCATTCATATTTGTGAAGAAGAAGGACAATTCTCTCAGACTTTGTGTTGACTTCCGACAGCTCAACAAAGTCACAATAAAGAACTATTACCCGCTCCCTAGGATTGATGACTTATTTGACTAGATGTAGGGAGCAAGAGTGTTCTCCAAAATTGATCTCAAGTCAGGGTACCATCAATTTCACATTTCAGATGTAGACATTCATAAGACAGTGTTTCACACACATTATGGGTAATATGAGTTCATAGTTGTTCCATTTGGTTTGACTAATGCCCCAACTGTCTTCATGAACCTCATGAATGGAGTATTCAGAACCTTTCTAGATCACTTTGTCTTAGTGTTCCTTGATGACATATTGATATATTCTCATTCCGAGGAGGAACACGAGGAGCATTTGAGGTAGGTACTTTAGGTTTTGAGAGAGCAGAAGTTGTATGGGAACTTGGAAAAATGTAGCTTCTTCCAGAAAGAGATTCAGTACTTAGATCATATCATATCAAGAGAGGGTATCTCTATAGATCCCTCTAAGATACAGGCTATCTTGGATTGGCCAGTGCCCACATCAGTTACTGAGGTGAGGAGTTTTATGGGATTAATAGGGTATTACCACAAGTTTGTACAGGATTTTTCTAGGATTGCTCACCCTATTACTTCTCTTCAGAGAAAAGGGAAGAAGTTTGATTGGTCAGAAAAATGTGAGCAGGCCTTTCAATTACTTAATGAAAGGTTAACCATGGCACCCATCTTAGCAGTTCCAGACCCTATAGAGGATTTTATGTTTGTATTGACGCATCACTAGAGGGTTTGGGATCAATTCTTATGCAGGAGCATTAGGTTATTGCTTTTGAGTCTCGTAAGCTCAAGCACTACAAGAATAATTACCCTACTCATGAATTGGAGCTTGTAGTAGTTGTTCATGCACTTGTGCATTGGAGACATTTCCTTTTGGGTAGACATTTCATTTTGAGGATAGATCATCATAGCTTACAACATATCTTCTCACAACCGAACCTCAATGCTCGTCAATAGCGTTGGATGGAGTTCCTATGTGAGTATGATATGGAGGTGCAGTATATCAAAGGAAAGGAAAATGTTGTTGTAGATGCACTTAGTAGATGATGACATGTGCTTGCTTCATTGACATTGCAGTCAGATTTGAGAGGCAGGATTCTTGAGCATCTTCCTGAGGATAACTTCTATGAGGGAGCTAGATAGATGTTGGAGTCACAGAGTTCATTAGAGGGAAGATATTTAGGGTATATTTTAGAGACAGATGGTTTACTTCGGTTCCATAGGTGCATCTATGTACCTAAGTTAGGTGATCTTTGTAGCTTCATCCTTACAGAGGCTCATCAAGCCCCATATGCAACACATCTAGGAGTGAAGAAAACACATGTTGATCTAAGGGAGTTATATTATTGGCCAGGTCTTTGATGGGACATAGTATATTTTGTTGCACATTTCCTCGAGTGTCAGAGGGTCAAGGCAGATCATTCTCATCCTGCAGGACTCTTACATCCTCATGATATTCCCGAGTGGAAATGGGATGTGATCTCCATGGATTTAATAGTCGGACTTCCTATGTCTTCTTATCATCATGATGCCATTATAGTCACCATGGATAAGTTGACCAAGGTTGCACATTTCTCACCAAACAAGGTCAACTATAATGTACAGGCCATTGCCAAAGTATTTATGGAGGACATTGTTAGGCTACTGGGATTCCGAAGACCATCATCAATGACAGGGATACCATCTACACTTCAGTTTTATGGACTTCCTTTCAGATCACTCTGGGTACGCAGATTAAATTCAGCTCAGCATATCATCCTAAGACATATGGACAGATAGAGAGAGTCAATCAAGTGCTGGAGGACATGTTGAGGATGTATGTGATGGACCAGAAAAAGAAGTGGGAATATTATTTGCATTTAGTTGAGTTTTCCTACAACAACAACTATCATAGTTCCATTAGTATGGCTCCATACCAAGCTTTGTATGGATGACCTTGCAAGACACCTTTGAGTTGGGACAGACTAGATGATAGGATTATCTTGGGACTAGCTTATCTATAGGATTTAGAGCAACAGGTTGTTCTGATTAGAAAACATCTTGAGTAGGCTAGAGAAAACCAGAAGGCATATGCAGACATTAAGATGATTGATCGTCACTTCTTAGTGGGTGACAAAGTCTTCTTGAGAGTTCACCCGCATAAGAGCCCAATTCACTATGGAAAGGGTTCAAAGCTATCACCTCATTTTGTGGGGCCTTTTGATATTTTAGAGGTCATCGGTCTAGTTGCCTACCGCCTAGCTTTGCCACCACGCCTTGCATGGGCCCATGATGTATTTCATGTTTTTGTATTACCTAGATATGTACCTGATGTTTCTCATGTTTTGGATTGGTCGGCATTATAGGTAGAGGAAAGATGACAATGGAGACTGGAGCCCATACACATACTGGAGCACTAGAGGTTGGCCCTCTGGGGTCGAGACTTAGACTAGGTTGGAGTGCAGTGGGACCGATACGATGAGACACCAGCTACCCGATGGGATGCGACACCTTTGAGGGCTAGATATCCCTATCTCTTTCAGTGAATTCTAGGAGGAATTTTAATTTTAGTAGAGGGGGATGTAGTGCCCACATTTTTATAGCTCAGTTACTTGTTGTCCCTCTTACTCTTAGACATGTTTTGGCAGGTATTTAATATATTTTGGACATTACATTAGGAGATTTGATCTTATTAGACATATATGGAGATTTAGGCGTATAGCACCAATTTAGCTTGATTATTATGTTGTCGCATTATCTTATGATGTCATGGATAATAATTGATATGATGTTGTTTTTGAATGCAATTTTATTGATGGATACTCAGTTATTGCATGTTGGAATTCTATGGATACATGTCACTTTATCATTATGTCTAACCTATGGTGAATTTTGTATAATTGTGCACGTTGTCACATTTTTAATTCCAGAAAAATGATATGTTAGTTTAGAATTCATTGATATCTTAGTTAGTAGTTGATTTTCATTTTATCGGATAAGTGCGTTCAATATGTGCAATGAGTGTGCAAGTGACAGGTCAGAGGAGAACGTGGGATTCAGGCCAGCTACACAATTTTACACAAGCAACCCACAGGACTAAGTCCTAGCCGTGTTTATTACATGAGGCCTTAGCATTAGAATTTTTGTTTTGGGCACCATGGGTGACCCTCATTTGTAATGTAATATGTCTTGTATTATTAATCTTGCTTAGGGTGATTAGTTTGTGTGGTAAAATTGTTTTGGGAATTAATTACCCCACTTACATTAAGTTTTAAATTTTTTTAATGATGTACTTAATCAAAATGGTTTAGGGTCACATGTGAACCCTTGGGTGGGCCCCACACCCTCTACCCTTGTGCCAAATTTTCCAAACCCGAAATTGGGTTATCTTGGGCATTTTTAGGGACCCCTTTTGAGTTTGGGAGTTCCCTTAGCATGAAAATGGGCTCTTGGACCCTACCTAATAGGTAGGGGGGCTTAATTCCAAGGCATAGAGGGAGTTTCCCTCCCTTTTTACCTCCCCTTTGGTCACATCCATGTAAGGGGTATGGATAAGTGTGCTTTGTTAAAAGTTACACAAGATTGTTTTGTTATGATTTGTAGTAATTTGGGAGAAGAGGGCTAAAAGTCATTTTATCCTTTCTCTCATTTATCTTTGGCATCTTTGACCTTGAAGAAAGAGAGGGCTAACACATGTCACCCCCTCATTTGTAGGGATTTTTTCTTTCTCGTCTTCAAGTTCCCCCTCATGGGAAAAGAAGATAACTTTTTTTTTGGAGCTTTTGCTTGGAGGCTTGACGATTTGGAGCTAGAGTTTTCCCGGGTCAAGAAGTGGAAGAGATTGATTTTGGAGAGCTTTCTTTGAGGTAGGATTCTTGAGCTCTATTATCTGTCTTAAATCATGATAGATATTAGTTGTTTACTTGGAAATGTTTGTTATTGCATGTAGAATTTATTTGTTGTTTTCTTGATTTTTCTCCCTCCATCATATGGCATGATGGAGTTTTGGAGTTCTGGGGGAAGAGAGAGGGATTTTTCCTTCTCAATCCTCATAGGCTTGATGGGAAAGCCTTGTAGGATTTAGTTACTCCCCTCAAATGGTTTGAGGTGGGGAAGGTTGTTCATTTGGCTTGAACCTCCTTTCCCATTCTTAGTGAGGAAACCCCTTTGGGGTTTGAAAATCCTTCCAAGAAGGATTGGTGAAATGGTGGAGAAATAAGGAGGGTAAGGAGACCTTGGCTTTGTGTAACTAATGTTGGTTGTAACTTTTGCAGAACTCCTCTTTTCTCTTCCCCGTTATAGAGATAGAAGATGGTTTCTCCTCTTGTTCATCTTTACAAATTTGGAGTCTTGTTTTGGATATTTGTCTTATTTTTGTGTGGGTGTAATGTTGTGTGTGTTCACCCTCACTCTTTTTCATAGTTTTGGATAGATGTCCTCTTTCCCATGGGCTTAGGGGAGGCTAGCATGTAATGATGCCTATGGTTGGGTGGAAAAACAAGCTTCTTCTCCTTGTTTGGATTCCTTGAAGGCATATGAAGTTGGATCTCATGATGAAAGTTGGTGGCAGTTGGAGTTCCTTTGGCATCTTCTCTCTCTTTGCGGACATTACCTCCTTGTATCTTGAAAATAATGGCTTGTGGAAGCTTTCCTTGTGTGTAAAACCCTCCTTTGTATTTGGAGTTATATGTAAATTAACATCTCAATTGTTGATAAATCTACCCTCAATATTTGCATGTTACCTTGCATTGTTTTTCTTTGAATACTTGGGATGTTATAGAACTATGCTATGCATTCTTGGAAACTTAAACCTTTGAAATAAAGGCTTGTATGATAGTGAAAACTTTTTTAATATGAATTGTTGGGACTATTTTTTGAATGAAGGACAAGTTATTGGAAAGTTCATTAATTCTTTTGGTAGATGTCATCTTTGTAAAATGTTGAAAACTTGTGTAAATGTAAGATTTAATATCATTCTTGAAACATCCTTATTCTTACAAGTTTTGAAAAGTTAGAGAATAGAATAAGACTGGTTTTACTTTCCTTTTTGGTCATCGTATTTGAATAGATTTAGAAATAGGTTTGATGTGACTATCTCTCTCACTAAGTGTTAGCTTAGTCAATATCTTCCTTTTCAAATTTTTGGTTTCATCATTTGCAATATCAAAATAGGTAAATCATTTAATGAGAATAGTTGAAAATTTTAAGTTCCTTTTTGCATCAAGATAGTAAAATTAAAATTTGTTATCTTATAAGCTGAAATCATCATTATTTATCGTTGTGTACAAAAAAATCATCATATTTAGAATTAAAATATTGAGTCTTAGTTTAATTGCTTTCCTAATATAAATTTGTATTGTAGATTTATAAAGTGAAGTGTATACATATTATGGAATATATATATATATATATATATATATATATATATAATATTTTATATTTAAAAACGTATTAAATATTATATATATATATATATATATATATATATATTTATATATTATATAGTATATTATAATATATATTATACATATTATGTATTTATCATATATTATACATAATATATGTTATATTCAATTTTAATGAACAAAAAAAAATATAAAACAAATTATTTGGGGGGAGGCCGAAACCTCCCTCCCATCCACCATTGCTGCCCCTGCGTAGCTGACCCCACAGCACCCCCCATCTGTCCATGCCGCATGTCCCCCACGCCAACACCGTTGCCGCCTCCCCTACCTTTGCGATGTCCCTCCCATGCCACCGTTGCCACTGTCCTCCCCCACACTGTCCCTGCTGTGGCTGCCACACACCCTCCACCACTGTCCACACTGCCCTCTCCTTCCACAGGTCATTGTACCCCCTTCTCTATCCACCCCGCTCCACAACACACTGCCACAGCCAATCCACACACCTCAAACAACAAATAAATAAATTAAATAATTAATATATATATATATATATATACATATATATTAAAAACAATAAATATACATGAAATAAATATGGAGAGTCTTAAATTCAAGGATTTGATTAGGATATTTCTATTAGATTCACACAGGGATGGAAGAATCGGGTTGTTAAATACAACAACATAGAGGTTGAGATCACAGAGGAGCTCATCGCCCAGATCACGAGACTCAGTCTTGATGGCACCAAATTCTTTAATAAGAAGGTGGACAGAGAGGCGGAGACATAAATTCCTAGAAGAAGGGGAAAATATTGATTTTGTGACAGCCGACATCAAGATGGCTTCGATTCCTGAGCCTTTTACTGAGCTCGCCAGGATGTTTGTTAGGTATGTAACTCTTGAGGGGAGATTTGTTACTATTCCTCAAAATCATTTTATATTTCTTAACCACTTTCGTAGAAATATAACCATCAACTTCCCTCACTACTTGATAAACTCGCTGGAGAAATCCATTGTGGAAGTGAAAAGTCATTCTAGGGCAGTTTCTCTGCATCAAGGGATAATTCTTCTCATCCATCGTCACTACTTGAACTATCCCCACATGAATCCTGCTCCACCCTCTTCCCCCATTCCCCCCTACTCACATCACCTCCATTCCCCCCTACTCACACCACCTCTATTCCCCCCTACTCGAAAGGAAGATTAAAACTGCTTCGTCTAGCAAGAAAAGAAAGGGCATAAAAGCTAAGATCCCTACTTCTCAGAGGGTTCTTAGAAGCCACAAAGACCTCGAACTTGCTGAGAACCTCCTACACATCAGTCAACTAGTAGAGGAGCCTAAGGAGGAGGATTTGATGGTCAGAGTGGATAGGATGGAAAAGGAAATCCAAGAGCTCAAAAGGGTTATCAAAAATATGGAAAAAGCTAAGGGAAAAGGAATTCTACAAAATGATGACGAGGAGGGTGTTATTACTGAAGTGTTCAAGAAGTTATAGTCTTTGGATGGTAGAATGGGAAATGTAAAAATTCGTAATGATTGCATCCTATTTGCTCTTAAAAGTATTTACAATTTCATTGAACAACATGTTCATAGTGTCTGCAGCCTAAGAGGGATTAATGAAGACATTTGGGGCCCCAAAGAGAAAAGGGATATGGCAATTGCTCAGGCGGATATGAAAGAATCTTCTCAGGCCAAAGCCATTTCTTTCTTTGTCTCACTGCAAGCGATCAAAACCAAAATTGATAGGGCTATCAAGTAATGTGGTGCTGTGCAGATACTTACTGGCTGTGAAGTTGCTAATGACTGGTGGATCTGGAGCTGTTTTTTGGTGGAAATACTCGAGGATAGATATCTATTGTTTGCTTTTTGATATCTTCTTCTATTTTTTGGATCATTTTATGACTGGATCCTTTCTTTTAATCTATTTTTTTATCTGGCTAATGAGCCCTCTGAGGTTGGTTGTTATTCCCTTCTCTGGGCTATTTCTCTCACTTCTGATATCTGGCTTTTGAGCCCTTTTGTATACTGGGTATAGTCCCTTCAAAACTATTTTCCCTTAATAAAAAAAAATATGGAGAGTCTTCATCAAAGTCTCCATGGAAGAAAATATTCAAACTCCTTTCCAACCTGCACCTGCAAAAGAAATAACCCAACAAAATGAGAACAGGAAAAAAATGGATAGAAAATATAAAGAAAGATAGGGCAAACTTTAGGGTATTTTCAAAACCAAGGGTCAAGATCATATTTCATCCAAGGGCTCCCAAATAACCCTGTGCACTTTTTAGCCATGGGTATTTTTAAATATAAATGGGAAATAAATTTTAGTGTGTGTGTATGTAGATAAAATAAAATGGAAAGGGGAAAGTCTATTTAAATTTTAAAGGAGGGGTAATCTTTTCCTAGGTTGTATCTAGTAAATTTATAGAATCTATATATATAAAATCAATTATAGTTAATGTTTTAGTAATCGGTTAAATTAGATTAGTATAAATTAATTATTTAATGGGAAACAGTTAGGCAAAACATTAGTTCTCACTATTCATTTTTTTTACTTATTGTTCTATTTTCTGGTGTCTCAAGGCGAGGCTTGACATGGAGCATAAGGATACAGAAAAGGACCTATCCAATATTGATGACATCAGAGAGGCATGTAGAACGCTGCGCCAGGAGAATATTATTCCTTTATTGGGAAATTGGTTGAAGGGGAAAACTCCGCGTGTGGGAACTTAGACTAGAAGACAAATACTTCATGCGAATCTTCCCCCTGATAGGATTGATTACGACAAGGATATCACTTTGAATGATGTTGTGGATGGTTGGTTGTTGAGAAATATTTTGATTAACATAGGTGTGGAAGTGAATGTAATTACATTAGATGCATGAATACAAATGGGGAGACCCCCATTCCAACCATCATCTAATATATTGTTCATGGAAAATAGAACAAAAGGTACTGCATCTATCACTATATAAGGGGCCAAGTTCACAGGAGACTTTGAAGTGTTAGCACTTGTGGATGTAGATAGCTTCCCAATTTTGCATGGGTGACCTTGGTGTTATGCAAACAATGCTGATTTGAGGTTTAACAAGGGGTATATCAGCTTTGAGAACAAGGAGGAAAGGGTCATAATACCGTTGAAAAATGGGAAATCCATACCATATGTGGAACCTTTGAGTGAAGAGGACTTGAACAGAATCTATATATGCACTATTTGGGACCCAGAGGTCAATGAGCCATCTAAGGAAGGAATCCTTCATTAGGAAGATTCTCAGTCAATCAGCGATACTACCAATATTGCTTGTGATAATTGGGCTTATGGCACTTATGAACTGGTGGGGCACAAAGTCAAGCACATGGTTTCTTACAAAAAGGGTTTTCACTCTGTTTGATGTATAGGTCACTCAGTACCCTGATATACTGGATCTGAAGATCTGGCTGGATTCTTGCAGGTAATGGAGAAAAACTGGGCTGACTATATTAAAAGACAATATATGTTTTCATATACTTTGCATGGGACAGCAGTGCACTGGTGGGTGGTCCACAGGGATAATCTCTTAGAATGAGGAGAGATTGGGATAACCTTATCAACCAGATTTTCAAGAAGTAATGCACCTACAAAAATTTTCCCTTATCATGGTGATCAACTTGTTCAGCATCATATCCATAAGTGTGAGAGACTCTGGATAGTAGGAAAGGAAGCATTACCACCCTCACTTTAGGTGCATCGGTTTTATTCTAGTATACAAGGTTGCATGCATTCTTGGTATGTATATGATGAATTACATCACGACATTGGCAATTGGAAGAATTTAATTGCAGGGATGATCCAAACTTTTAACTTCTTCTCGTCTACACCACTAGTGAACAAGACTTTAAGCTTTATCAAGTTCTTATCCATAGGAGACAGTGGGAAAGCGTAAGAACTTATTCAGTAATTATTTTGTGAGATAGATACAGGGGCACGTTTTGAGGATGAAGTAGACGATATCATACTACTAGAGTGTTCTTCTTTGGAAAAAGACAAGGGGAAGTTGGTTTACATAATTGCTGATGAGGAAGTTGAGCACTTGGAAGTGGATCATTCACATGGAGCATGTGAAGTGTTAGCCAGTGCAGATGTAGATGCACATGCATATCATGAACCTATGAAGACAACAAAGGTAAATATTGGCATAGAAGCTGAACCTAAGTAGGTGATAATTGGGGATTACTGGTCAGAATCAAACATGGTAAAGATCATATAGTTTCTTAGAGACTATGAGGACTTATTCCCAAAAGGATACTATGAACTTAAAGTCATGCATAAATCACTTGGATAAATGAAGATAAATCTTAAGGAAGGTGCGCACCCTGTTAGGAAGTGACCTTATCGATTGAATCCCAATTTGCATGAGAAAGTAAAGGAGGAAATTGATAAGATGTTGAAATCTAGGATCATTCAACCATTGGATGAGTCAGAATGGGTCAGTCCTATAGTGATAAGTATAAAAAAGGATGGTAGGATTCAAATTTGTGTTGATTATAAAGAGTTCAATGTAGCATGTGTTACAGATCCTTTCCCTACGTGATTCACAGAGGAAATATTAGAAGGAGTGGATGGGACCGAGATATATTCATTTACAGATGAGTTCTCAAGGTATCATCAGGTTAGGATTGCCCCGGAAGATCAAGAAAAGACCACCTTCACTACTGAATGGAGAAGCTTTTCCTATAATGTGATGCCCTTTGGATTGAAGAATGCACCTTTTGTATTCTCAAGGATAGTGGTACAAGAATTCAAGGATTTTATTCACAACTTCTTACAGGTCTATCTTGATGATTGGACCGTTTATGGGCTAATTAAGGATCATTGTGACAATCTGCGCTTAATGTTTGAAAGATGTAGAAAGTTGAGTATCTCATTGAATATCAAGAAATGCATCTTTTCTACTCACTTTGGCATACTTTTAGGACACATAATCTGCATGGAAGGGTTGCTAGTCAATCCAGCTAAAGTTGTGGTCATTTTAGGCTTGAAAGCGCCCGTTAGTCAGAGAGAGGTGTGTAGATTTTTGTGTCATACAGGGTATTACATGAAGTTTATAAAAGGGTATGTAAAATTTGTGACACCCTTGGAAGAATTTCTCAAGGGGAAATGTACATTCTATTGGGGGAGTCACAGTAGCGCGCATTTGAGATATTGAAGAAGAAACTTACTACCACGCCTATCTTGCACTTTCCTTCATGGGATAAACCTTTTCATGTTCACGTGGATGCCTCTGGCATGGCCATTGGTGATATCTTAGCTGAACTTGGAGAAGGTATAGTTGATAATCCCATTTGTTTTGCTAGTAGGAATTTGACCCCTGCCGAATAGAATTATTCCACTACAGAGCACAAGGCTTTGTCCATGATATATGCCTTCCACAAATTTCAAAATTATTTGTTGGCCACACCTTTTTTGTTTTATACAGATCATATTAGATCATATCTGTTGGGCACCCATTTTTTAAATGAGACAATCCAAATTCTGTTAGATGAGTTTATGGTTGCCCACCACAAGATGACACCCTATCACCCTCAGGAAAATGGAATTGCTGAGGCTTTCAACAAGATTTTGAGCCACACATTAACCAAGACTTGTGATGTGGGATGAAAATATTGGGATGAAAAAGTATCTGTTATTCTTTGGGCCTACCGAACAACATATAAGAGATTGAACAAAGCCACACCTTTTCAATTGGTGTTTGGCATGGAAGTTGTTCTTCCTATAGAATTTATGTTACCTTCATTGCGCATTACATGCACTGGAGGTCTAGCTAATGGAAAAGCTTTGGAAGAACATATTGAAGATATGGTTTAACTAGATGAGCACTGGGCCATAGCACATTGGAGTTAGAAATAGGAGAAAGCGCACCAGAAAGCATGGCATGATAGGCATATCCGGGATAAGAAACTTGCAGTTAGACAAATTGTACTTCTATATGACTCTAAGTTTTTGCGCCATCTAGGGAAGCTTAAGGTGCATTGGCTGGGGTCATATGTTATAACTCACATACTTGAATTAGGTGCTTTCCAGTTAGAGGAAATTGACAAAACGCAACTACCCAGTTACTTTAACAAGAGTAGGTTGAAGCCCTACTATAAATAAGTTTTCTTGGTTTTTTTAATAAGGTAAAGTTGCTAGATAGATTAGGTTTCCTTTTCTGCATTTATTTAATGTGTTTCTTTCATCGTCACTATAATTTGTCAATTGAGTTCTTGTTTTTGTCTAAAAAGCGTGGTACTATGCATGAAGCTCACTACAATATGAAACATGTTGATGCGTAGAGGACTGCACATACTTTTAGTATGGGGTGGATTGTTGGTGACTCCCAGGTATAATGCTGTGAAGATTAGAAGGTATAATGTTATGGATGTTGAGGAAGTAAGATGCTAAAGGTGATTTACAAAGGATTGCTTCTCAGAAGTATCCAAGTATGGAGATGAATGAAGGAAAAGTATAATGCGAGGTAAGCGGCAGCCATGATAACTACCAGAAGAATGTATAATGATGAGGTACTCGGGTGCTAGAGCATGTGCTGAAGGGAATTCTGTGACCAGAAGGTAGGAAGGCACGCTAGAAGGTTATAGTTGTGGCACGAAGATGTACTGCACAAAAATGAAAATTTTGAGCAATAAATGAGAAATATTTGGTAGGTGAAGGAGTAATTAATGCATTAAATATTACAAATCTATATAAGGACGGGATGTAATTCATTTCTACCCTTGCAACTATGAGAATTCGACGAAGAGCTAAGTGTGAAGAGTTGAGTAATTGATTTAAGGTGTGAAGAGGGCGAAACCAAGCATGAAAGGTGGATCTGTGTATTGGAGAAGCTTGTATCCCCATCAGAGAAGGGTTTGAACAAAGTAGATTGACAGAGCAGAGCTAGGGCATGTAATTTCGTGATTGCAATTTAGGGCACGATTGAATCAGGTCAGGTTTTGAAGTAACCCATTAAAGATTTATAGAAGAAGGTGTAGAAACACAACATAAAAGGAAGAATGGCTCCAAAGAAGGAAGTAGTAGCAGCAAAAGGAAAGAAGAAGGTAGTAGTTGAAGAGGAGAAAGAGATGACTCTTGAGAGCAATTTTTCAGAGATGCAGTACCCTAAAGAAGTAATTGTGGCCCAGGAATGGGATTCCCACATACGACAAAGAAAAATAAGCAAGTACAACCATCGAACCAAGGACAATCAGAAGAAGTTGGATGATTTACTTAACTCCCGAACGGACAGGTGAACTGGTGATGGGATGTAGATATATGAAGATGCAGGGGAGAAGTTATTGAAAAGGATTGGTGTTTACCAATTATATGAGCTCTCATACTTCAGGAAATATGCACCATTATACAGGTGGCTGATGAGCTGAGTCCATGAGGACTTCTTTTATTTTTAGGATGAAGGGTAAGACTAACACCCATGTTAATTGCCACGGTAACATGTTTAAAGGCTATGGGTGAGGACATCAAAAATGACCTAACTGACAAGGTTGCCATATTGGAAACATACAAAGCACTAGGATACCAGAAAGGACTGTGTAGAATGGACATAGATAAATTACACGATTGTCTGGTAGTAAAAATAGTAGCGCACCTGGTTACGAAATTGAATAACCAAGATCGTTGGTCACAAGTAAACTCAATGTGGCTGCATGTGGCAAATTGCATGTCAGAGGGGGTTATTTACAACATTCCTGGCTTCATTGCAGAAAAAATAGTAGTGGAAGTGCACATAGGAAGTAAGATAAGTTTTGGTTTCATCTTACTTTCTTTAGTATTCATGGAGATTGGAGTACCAGATGGCCCGAAAGAAAATATATGGGAATACCCCATGAATAACAAGTCTCCAGCTGAATGATGCAACAAGTATCTATGCAAGGGGTCTATGAAAAATGAGGTAAAGGAGAGAGCAGAGATGTGGTATGATAGGCTCCGTGTAGCTTTTGAAGAGGAGTGGTGCATACCAAAGGAGTTACCCTCGGTATTGGGGAAGTAGGCTTAGTTTGTTGTTTACCAACATTTTTGTATTGTGTGTTTTCTGATGGTGGATGGATCATGGATCCCCTGGTGAAAACTACCATATGCATTCATAGTGCGGTATTTCCAATCTTCTGTTCATCGGTTCACTGATACAAGGAGTTTAGTGTTTAATGCAGACAAGGTGGATTACAAATACCACACCTTGCAAAAGAAGTATGGATATCTGGGGAATAATGCTTACAATGAGAATATTATCTCAAAGATTTTATATGTAAAACTAGAAACACTTACGATTGGGGATATCGGGGTCGTGCTCATATATCTCCAACTTAAACAAAAGATGGAGAATAATAAGTATGTAGAGAACGAGTTCGTGCTCCCAGAACCACCAAAGGGGAAGCACACTATGGAAAACATCCTGACACCTAGGCCTTCTAAACCCATGTAGGCTAATGAGGAAGAGGATGAAGAGCATGAGGATAGCGGTGGGTTAGTGCGTAGGAGGAAGCAACCATCTGGTTGACAAGAGGAGGAGCATGTCACGAATTCACAAGGAGAAGAAAATACTGAGGTAGTGCAGGGTGACCAAAAATTCAAAAAGGTGTTCAAGTGCACAAGGTTGCAAGGGGAAGCCCAACATAAAACAAGGAAGTCACCATGACTCTCACTAGTAGAGGAACCTGAGGAGAAGAAGAAAAGAAGAAAACTCAAGATAGATGAAGAAGCAGGAGAATTTGAGGAGAAAGTGCTTCCATCTCCAATCCATCATAGGGCATAAGAGGAGCCTCAGAATGAGGAGGAAAAACTGAATGAAGGGGAAGAAAGGGAGCAATCAGAAGCTACACAAGGTAAGGATGAGGATATAACTAGTATTCCTTACATTGATGCTGCCATTCCAAAAGGGCCAAGGTCCCATCGGACAAGTGAGGACATAAGGGTACAAAAAATGGGTTATACAGAGGACTAGGAGAAGAGTGTTTGCGCTTGGTTCCAAAGCACCGTCACGTAAAAAAATTTATTCGGATGGGTGTTTATGGATGAGAACAAAGTGACATTATGAACACAAAAACAACTTTCATGGTCGATGCATACACATATGGATGAACCAGATTTTGATGTCTATGAAGAATCATGTGCATCTAGATGGTTGAAAAAGACACCAGAAGCCTGGCACATGACAATTAAAGCAACTATTATGACGGATGAGTAGGTAAGCAATTTCTTGGTAAAAGTATCTGCTGAGGTAGCTAGAAGGAACATTGACAAATCTGCTACAATTAAAGTGCTGACAGAGGAGCTAAAGGCGAAGAATGTGGAAATAACACGTTTAGTATAGGAGAGGGATCTAAGCAAAAGAAAATATGAGACTTGTGTTAGTATGGCGGAGGAAATCGGAGATGATGTCCTAAAGGTATGCCTGCATTTGGAATCCCAAGTACCAAAATAATTTCCTTCTGTGATGCACTACGTAAAGACGGCGATAAAATTAGTATTGGAGGATGAAAAGGTGCGTATACCAAAACAACCCAAAGTCCCAGCAAAATAGGTAGAAAAAGCACAGGCTGCAGTAGCAAGTAAGATTGCTACATATGAGGGCCTATTACAAGCAGTCTAAGAGGATCTAAAGAAAGCCAATCATTTCTTGATGATATGCACAACTTCAGATATGCTATTAAGGGTAAAGACACTGGCAAAACACAATGAGGTGCAAAAGGCCATCAAGGATGACACACTAGGCCGTGATGAACGACTAACTATGGTAATGTAGAAGTGTGAGGCATTGGCTACAACATAGGTACCGCATAAAGAGAGGTTAGATGAACTCGGAAAGCTCAATACTTAGAAGATGGATGTGTTGGAAGGGATGCATACATCTATGTCAAGCATAATTCTTGTAATCCAAAATGAGTAAGGGAAACTAACTCAGGAGGAGCTGGAATCTATCATTGTGGATGTTCCAGAGAAAGCAGGAAAGGCATTAATGGAGTGGGAGAACTTAGAAGCAGACATAAAGGAGGAGTATCCAAAGATGATACTTTAGAAAGAAACGAAGGAGCTCAAAGCCTGAATAATTCTTTGATTCTTTAATTCTTTTCTATTCTTTGTGTAAGATTCATTCAGCATTCTGTATTTCAACTATTCTTTACTTAGTTGTGGACATCACCATTGTCAGGGAAACAATGAGATTAGTATGGGGTAATGTTGGTCAAATAAAACACTTATTAGAACTCACACATAGATTCCGTGTGGGAAAACAGGATGGGATCGAAGGCACAAAGGAATAGAAAGGCATCGCACGTGGAGGTGCAAAGACAAAATTTCGATCTTGTAGATCATCTATTTTTAGAGACTGGCATGTGGAACACATAAAGCGATGTCTAGACTTGCACGCCACACTTTGTCTAGATTTCGAGGATCATATCGAAGCAATCTTGCTTGGAATTAATTTAAGAATAGATTCATCACTCTAGTTAAATGGAAATGATCTATAGATAGCATACTTGCATGTATGGCTATAATTGTAAACGATGCATGGATATTATTAGCGTGCGACCTATTTTTGGCATAGTTAGCAATGAAGGGCAAGTCCCCACCCTATATATTAGATGAATCACCTAGTTGATAGACAGTGGTGTCAAATGGTCAGAGATTCATGAAGTGCATGAGACTGGATAATTGTAAAAGATCCATGCGCGCATGACTATTATTATATCAAGCTTCTGTTACATTGCCATGTTTAATAAATGAAGAATATTGGCCAAACCAAAGTGTCTTATATGTGTTATCATTACATACTATTGATTTCTTGACGAGTTATATGTAAATGCATGCTTTTATAGATCTGGTTTGATATAACTGTGTAATGATGGATTAGATTCTAAATATATGTCTTTATCATTTCAAAATGCTACCATCTTGCTATAACAACCCTAAAGAGGGACATGGTACCTTGGCATGGTTCAAGTGAGTGCTCAGCCTGTGCTGAGTGATATGCCAGTGTGACTAGGTGTTATCTGAGAATTCTAGGCTGCATCATTGGTTCTGTTGCTAGGACCTCTTTTTTAGTTGTTTTCAGAATGGTTCATGATGAAGACATACTGGATAACTTTGGTGAGCATTGAAGAGTTGATTCATGAATCTGGAGGAAGAATACACACAAAGGTTTAGCACTGGATCCAGATTTAATACACGCACTTGGGTAGAGCAGAATTTGTATGGTAGTTTATACGAAAGCTTCTTTATTATCTTTCTCGTAGAATTATACGAGTGGTTGACTGCATATGCATCTATGCAGAATTGGAGGTATCACACACTTGTTTGGATACCTGAGGAATTTCAAACACTATATGATGCTGACTTGATCTGGACTCGCACAGTAGATACCTAGTTTCACGGTGTTCTAAACAGCTATATTCTGGAGTATTCAATTTTGAATTATTTTTTCCCAGAGGTAGCTAAGTTCCAATTCCTATGGTATCCTAGATGGACGTATTTGCAAGGTATTCCACTAGAATTCAAAATACTGATGGTAACATTGAGCTTGGAAGATAAACCCATGGCAAGCTAAAAATCTCCACGTGTGGGGGTAGGAATAGGATTGGTGAAAGATGGCAGACCTAGTGGCAACATGGCAGAGGAAAGAGAGGAAGCTGAAGTATGATGAGGCATGCGAGAGGGAATTATGCAAGAAGCAAGAAATTGCAGAATGGATGGTGTTGTGGAGAGAGATGCCTCGTGAAGGATTTGAGGCTCATGGGGAGGAAGAAGAGAAAGAGCATTAGGAACTCCCCTATCTAGGAAAGCATGACAGAGAACCCTCTTCGGCCTCACATGGAAGTGTGCCAGTAGATATGACCTGGGCTGCGGGCGTGCATCTAAGCCAACTTGTTGACCTTGCCCTTACGATTGGTTTTCTAGTATCTAGTACAATAGGTAAACAAAGTTTTCATTTAGGAAGTGAAAGAGAAAAAACAAGTCAGACAACTTCATTATTCTTTGGGGGTACTTTTTCAGGCTCATTATCTACAAAGAATATGAGCACGCTGAGTGTGGGATTCACCTCTGGAATTGGGACTACTTCACAGACTATAGGGGTCCAATATAGTACCATTTTCGAGACATAGGGAGTGCATCTACGGGCCTTATTCCAAGTTCTAGAGGAGGATCAGGAGGTATGGGTAATTCTAGTTCTGGTGGTTTGGGTGGTTTTGGAGGTAGAGGAAACCAAGGAGGTTTTGAGTCAAGTTGTTAAGGCCCACAAAAACCCCGGAACATTTATATGGAGATGTCTCTTCATCTTCCAGAGTATAGAGGTCTCGAGGATGTTGTTGAACACATTCATGTGTGTGAAATATTGTGGTGGAGGAAAGGTATCATGGTTTCTGAGCGTAAGGCAAGTTAATTTGCTACTACGTTACAGGTGCGTGTGCACAACTAGTATAGGAAGTTTGATCCCAATCAAACTTGTATTGATTATGCAACATTGAAAGATGCTTTCTTAAAATAGTTCCATATCCCAGGAGTAGAAGAGTATAAGCGTAGTTAAGGATATAAAGCAAGGCACTATTGAAAGTGTACATGAGTATGATGCTCATTTTAAAACACTTCTATCCAAACTCTCTTATGACATACATGTAAGTCAGCATGCACAATGGTTTGTCGAGGGATTGATTACTTCATTTCAAAGAGCACTATCGCATAAAATTTATATCGACCTATGTGAAGCATTGGAAGCATCTCTATGCAGTGAGGCAATTGGTAGTATTGACACTAGAGTTATTCCATTCTTGGAGGCTCAGATAGTGGCTATGGCAAAAAAGTTAGAGAAATTATCAACAAACTTAGCTCATGAGACATGCTCAGGAATCTAGTGTATAGATTGTGAAGTGGAAGGCCACACCAAGGATAGTTGCCCTCGCAAATCTATACATTTTCTACTATTAGACTGTGAGATTTTCCATTTTAATCATGATGTTAGTCACTTCCCCCTACTACAATGCGCGATCAGGAAGAATGTATCCTCTTTTTGTAAAATTTATAGGTCCATGACCCATGATACTAAAGATTGTAGACTGATTGGCTAGATCTATGATGCCATTGATATTGGGGTGCAAGAGGTGAGTGTGGCTGATAGTTCTAAATGAAAGAATGAGCATCAGGATAAGGATTATAATCAAACATGCTATGACAGGAATGACGGATGATTTGAAGGAGGTCGTGAAAGAGGACAAGGATATCGAGGCGGATATGGAGGATGAGGCAAAGGCAGGGGAAGAGGTGAATTCCCTCGAGGAACTTGCTATACATGTTGGCTCACATAACCATTATAGGAATGAATTCCCATAGAATATTTCCTATTCATTTTGTGGAAAATGGCATAGTTATGAAGAATGTCTAGACTTGTATGAGCATCTCAATAAGCAACAAAAGTAAGGAAAAAAAAGGTGTAGGGATGGTTAGAATCTAGTGCGTAGTAGAGAATCAGTGGATGCCCAAGTTAACACCATAACCTGAGGCAGTAACAGTCAAGATAACCACAGGAGCTGAGGTGGCATGCATAAAAGAGGTCTTGCAACAGAAGCCAACAATCACTAGGGAGGAGGTTTTGCATGCTAGGTATCTAGATCCAACTCATCTGAAAGAAGTCTATCAAGAAACTATAGAGGTCCTTAGAAGCCTTCAAGGTGAAATACAGTGTTTGAAAGAGTAGTCTCAGAAGTTGGAGCATAAGGATACAGAAAAGGCCCCATCTGATATTAATGACATCAGAGAGGTATGTAGAATGTTGCACCAGGAGAATATTATTCCTTTATTAGGAAATTGGTTGAAGGGGAATACTCCACGTGTGGGAACTAAGACTAGAAGACAAATACTTCATGCAAATCTTCCCCTTGATAGCATTGACTATGAAAAGGAGATCACTTTAAATGCTATTGTGGATGGTTAGTTGTTGAGTAATATTTTGATTGACCTAGGGATAATCTCTTAGAATGGGGAGAGATTGGGACTGCCTTATCAACCAAGTTCTCAAGAAGTAATGCACCTACAAATTTTTTCCCTTGTCATGGTGATCAACCTGTTCAGGATCATATCCAGTAGTGTGAGAGACTCTGGACAACAAGATAGGAAGCATTACCACCCTCACTTTGGGTGCATCAGTCTTATTCTACTCTACAAGGTTGTGTGCATTCTTTCTATGTATATGTTGAATTACATTGCGACACTTGCCATTGGAAAAATTTGACTTTAGGGATGATCCAAACTTTTGACTTCTTCTCATCTACACCACCAGTGAACAAGACTTTAAGCTTTATCAAGTTCTTAACCATGGGAGATAGTGGGAAATTGGAAGAACTTATTCAGGAATTATTTTGTGAGACAGAGACAAGTGCGTGTTTTGAGGATGAAGTAGATGATATCATATTACTTGAGCGTGCTTCTCTTGAAAAAGACAAGGGGAAGTTGGTTTACATAATTGATGATGAGGAAGTTGAGCACTTGGAAGTGGATCATTCACATGGAGCATGTGAAGTGTTAGCCAGTGTGTATGTAGATGTGCGCACATATCATGAACCTATGAAGAAAACAAAGGTAAAAATTGGCACAAAAGCTAAACCTAAGGAGGTGATAATTGGGGATTACTAGTCAGAATCAAACGTGGCAAAGATCATAGAGTTGCTTAAAGACTATGAGGACTTATTCTCAAAAGGATACCATGAACTTAGAGGCATGCATAAATAACTTGGAGAAATGAAGATAAAGCTTAAGGAAGGTGTGCACCCTGTTAGGAAGTGACCTTATTGAATGAATCCCAATTTGCGTGAGAAAGTAAAGGAGGCAATTGATAAGATGTTCAAATCTAGGATCATTCGACCATTAGATGAGTCAGAATGGGTCAGTCCTATGGTGATAAGTATCAAAAAGGATGGTAGGATTCAAATTTGTGTTGATTATAAAGAGTTGAATGCAGCATGTGTTACAGATCCTTTCCCTACGCGATTCATAGAGGAAATATTAGGAGTGGATGGGCGTGAGATATATTCATTTACAGATGGGTTCTCAGGGTACCATCAGGTTAGGATTGCCCCGGAAGATTAAGAAAAGACCACCTTCAATACTGAATGGGGAAGCTTTACCTATAATGTGATGCCCTTTGGATTGAAGAATGCGCCTAATGTATTCTCACGGATAGTGGTACAAGCATTCAAGGATTTTATTCACAACTTCTTGTAGGTCTATCTTGATGATTGGACCGTTTATGGGCTAATTAAGGATCATTGTGACAATCTGTGCTTAATGTTTGAAAGATGTAGAAAGTTAAGGATCTCATTAAATATCAAGAAGTGCATCTTTACTACTCCCTTTGGCATACTTTTAGGACACATAATCTACAAGGAAGGGTTGCTGGTTGATCCAGCTAAAGTTGTGGTCATTTTAGGCTTGAATTGCCCTCCAGTCACAGAGAGGTGTGCAGATTTTTGGGTCATACAGGGTATTATAGGAAGTTTATAAAAGGCTATGCAAAATTTTCCATACCCTTGGAATAATTTCTCAAGGGGAAAGGTAAATTCTATTGGGGGGATTCGCAGCAATGCGCGTTTGAGATATTGAAGAAGAAACTTACTACTGCACCTATCTTTCACTTTCCTTCATGGGATAAACCTTTTCATGTTCATGTGGATGCCTCTGGCATGGCCATTGGTGTTGTCTTAGCTCAACTTAGAGAAGGTATAGTTGATCATCCCATTTTTTTTGTTAGTAGGAAGTTGACCCCTACCGAACAGAATTATACGACTATAGAGTGCGAGGCTTTGTCCGTGATATATGTTTTGCAAAAATTTCAATAGTATCTGTTGGCCACACCTTTTGTGTTTTATACAAATGATATGGCATTGAATTATTTGGTGAACAAGTCCATCTTACAAGGGCACATATGTAGATGGATGCTCTTATTTCAAGAGTTTGACTTTACAGTTGTGGTAAAACCAAGGAAAAGTAATTTTGGACCAGACCACTTGTCTAGAGTTCAATTAGGTGAAGAAGCACAAAGAATAGAAGAGACCATGACTGATGCATAGTTGTATAGGTTACAACACGCACCGACAGAATTAGAGGACATTGTTGTCTTCCTAAGGATGGGGATGGCACTAGAAGGCATGAGGTCCTTGGAGAAAAAGAAACTTGCTATACGCATAACTCCATTCATGTTAATCAGTGGTGATTTATACAAGTTAGGCAAAGATGAGGTGTTACTCCATTGTATATTAGAGCGTGAATGAAATTATATTATGGAGGAATCCCATGGTGGTATTATAGGTGATGTTATAGCGCGAAAGATCCTACTTGTTGGTTTGTGGTGGTAAACGTTGTATAAGGATTATACAGAGTATTATAAGGCATGTGACCATTGTCAGCATCTAGGTTAACCAGGACGAAGGGATGAGATGCCTTTACGACCAATCACAAGTGCAAAACCCTTTGAGAAATGGCTGATAGACTTTGTAGGGCCTATTTCACTAGCTACACGTAGGACTGGATTGCACTATATCATTAATTTTATAGATTATCTTATGAGATGGGTAGAAGCAGCTCCTACACAGGATTCTATAGTAGCTACAACAACAAGGTTCTTATGGGAAAATGTCCTTACCAGGTATGACTGTCCTTTAAGTTTAACCAATGATAGGGGCACCCATTTTTTAAATGAGACAATTTGAATTCTGTTAGATGAGTTTATGGTTGCTCACCATAAGACTACAGCCTATCACCCTAGGAAAATGGAGCTACTAAGGCTTTCAACAAGATTTTGAGCCACACATTGACCAAGATTTGTGATGTGGGATGAAAACAATGGGATGAAAAAGTATCTACTGTTCTTTGGGCATACCAAACAACATATAAGAGATTGAACAAGGCCACACCTTTTCAGTTGGTGTTTAGCATGGAAGCTATTTTTCCTATAGAATTTATGTTACCTTTGTTGTGCAATGAGCGCATTGGAGGTCTAGCTGATGAGAAAGCCTTGGAATAACAGATTGAGAACATGGTTCAACTGGATGAGCATCGCGCCATAGCACATTAGATTCAGAAATAGGAGAAAGCATGCCAGAAAGCATGGCATGATAGGCATATCTAAGATAAGAAACTTTCGGTCGAACAAATGGTAATTCTTTATGACTCTAAGTTTTTGTGCCATCCAGGGAAGCTCAAGGTGCATTGGTTGGTGTCATATGTTATAACTCACATACTTTAATTAGGTGCTTGCAAGTTAGAGGCAATTTACGGAACACGGCTGCCCAGTTACTTTAACGGGAGTAGGTTGAAGCCCTACTATAAATAAGTCTTCTTGGTGTTTGTAATAAGGCAGTATTGCTAGATAGATTAGGTTTCCTTTTTTGCATTTCCTTAATGTGTTTCTTTCATCGTCACTGTGCTTTGTCAATTTAGTTCTTGTTTTTTGTAACAAGCACACTTGCGCTCATGAAGCTCACTACAATATGAAGCATGCTGATGCTAAGAGGACTGCACATACTTTTATTATGGGGTGGATTGTTGGTGACTCCTAGATATAATGCTGTGAAGATTGGAAGGTATAATGTTGCGGATGTTGAGGATGTAAGATGCTAAAGGTGATTTACAAAGGATTACTTCTCAAAAGTAACTAAGGATGGAGATGAATGAAGGAAAAGTATAACGCGAGGTAAGCGGCAGCCATGATAACTACCAGGAGAAGGTACAGTGACGAGGTACTCGGGTGCTAGAGCATGCACTGAAGGGAATTCTGTGACCAGAAGGTAGGAAGGCACGCTAGAAGGTTATAGTTATGGCATGAAGATGTACATCATGGAAATGGAAAAATTGAGCAATAAATGAGAAATATTTGGTAGGTGAAGGAGTAATTAATGCATTAAAAATTACAAATCTATGTAAGGACAGGATATGAATTCATTTCTACCCTTACAACTACAAGAATTCAAAGAAGAGCTAAGTGTGAAGAGTTGAGTAAGCGATTCAAGGTGCAAAGAGGGTGAAACCAAGTGTGAAAGGTAGATCTATGTATTGGAGAAGCTTGTATCCTCATCAGAGAAGGGTTTGAACGAAGAAGATCGATAGATCAAAGCTAGGGAATGTGATTGTTGATCAAAGAAAACACTTAGTTGAACTTGCACACAGAGTCTACGCGTGGAAGAATAGTACAGGAGAAAAAGTGCAAAGGTATAGGAAGCGTGTCAGGCACAGAGGTGTCAGAGTCAAACTTTCAAAGGACTTAGCCAATTTTGGGGATTAGATATATTCTTAGAGATTAGTTGTGTGAAGCACACAAAGCAATGCCGATACTTGCGCGCCACTCTTCATGGAGATTTTTGAAGGAAATGTCAACTCACTCTTGCATGGGCATAAGTTAAGAATAGATCCATCACTTTAGTTAACTATCGAGCAATCTATAGATAGCATACTTGAATGTATGGCTATAATTGTAAGAAGGTGTGTGGCTGTTATTAGCATGTGACCTATTTCTTGTAGAGTTAAGTGGTGAAGGGCTCAGTTCCCCACCCTATATATGTGTGTGTGTGTGTGTGTGTGTGTGTGTGTGTGTGTGTGTGTGTAATGAATTACTTAGGAAATAGAGAGACACATATAAAGATACAGACTGGAAACATATGCTTTGAAGAATAGGAAAACACGAGTACATATGACTGGATAGTTGTAACAGTTCCATGCGCGCATGCCTGGTATTGTATGAAGTTTCTGTATTTTTGGTACGATGAATAGATAAAGGAAATTGACCGACAAACATAGTGTTTGAGGTGTTCTTATCAATGCATGTTATTATTTTCATGATGATTTACCTTTAAGCGCTTATAGATCTAGCTTATATATTATGATGAATAGATGGATTAGTTCCTAAAATATATGTTTACTAATTTATCATACCACCATTATGCTACTGAAACTCTTAAGAGGGACCCGGTACCTTTGCGTGCTTCAGGTGAGTGCTCAGCCTAAGCTGAGTGATGTGCCAGCATGATTAGGTGTTAACTAACAATTCTAGGCTTCATCATTGGTTCCGTTGTTGGGACCTCTTCTTTTCAATTATTTCAGAATGGTTCACGATTAAGGCATACCGGCTAAATTTAGCGAGCGTTAAAGAATGGATTCATGATCTAGAGGAAGAATACGCATGGAGGTTTGACACTCGATCCATATTTAGCACACGTACTTGGGTAGAGCAGAATCTGTATGACAGTTTATACGAAAGCTTCATTGCTATCTTTCCAGTAGAATTGTACGAATGGTTGACTGTGTATGTATCTTAGCGAAATTGGAGGTATCACACACTTGTTTAGAAACAGGATGAATTTCAAACACTATATGATGGTGACCTGAGTTGGACTCACGCGGTAGATACCTAGTTTTGTGGTGTCCTAAACAACTATATTCTGGAGTATTCAATATCGACTTATTCATGGCTAGAGGCAGTTGAGTTCCAGTTCCTATAGTATCCTAGAGGGACGTATTTGCAAGGTATTCCATTGGCAATCAAAATATTAATGGTAACATTAAAATTGGAAGATAAACCCATGGAAAGCTAAAAGAATCTCCATGCACGCAGGGGCAAGAACAAGATTGGCAAAATATGGCAGACCTAGTGGCAGTCAGGGAAAGAGGGAAGAGAGGTGGTTAAACCATGATAAGACGCACACGAGAGGGAATTATGCAAGAAGACAAGAAATTGAATAACAGATGGTGTTGTGGAGAGAGATGGCTCATGAAGGATTTGAGGGTCATGGGGAGGAAGAAGAGCAAGAGCATCAGGAACTGCCCCATCTAGGAAAGCATGACAGAGAACCCTCTTCGGCCTCACATGGAAGCACGTGCCAGTAGATATGACCTGGGCCGCGGGTGCACATCTAAGCTAGCCTGTTGATGTATCCCCTTGCACTTGGTTTTCCAATATCTAGTACAGTAGGTAAAAATGGTTTTAATTTAGGAAGTGAAAGCACATAAATAGGTTAGATAGTAAGTACATCAATGACAGCACAGATAGCTTCATTATTCTTTGGGGGTACATTTTCAGGCTCATCATCTGTACAGAATATGAGCGTACGCTGAGTGTGAGAATCACCTTTGGAGCTAGGGACTGCTTCCTAGACTGTAGGGGTCCAGTATAGTACCACTTGTTGGGGCACAGGGGAGTGCATCCACGGGACCTATTCCAAATTATAGAGGAGGATCAGGTGTTATGGGCGGTTCTAGTTTCGGTGGTTTGTGTGGTATTAGAGGAAGAGGAAACCAAGGAGGTTCTTGGGTCAAGGTGGTCAAGGCCCACAACAACCCTAAAAACATTTATATGGAGATGTCCCTTCGTCTCCCAGAATACAGAGGTATCGAGGATACTGCTGAACATGTTCATATGTGTGAAATATTGTGGCATGAAAAAGGTATTATGGCCTCTGAGCGTAAGGAAAGTCAGCTTACTACTACATTACAGGCGCGCGTGCACAACTGGTATAGGAAGTTTGATCCCAATCAAACTTGTATTAACTATGCAGCATTGAAAGATGATTTCTTGAAAGAAGTTCCACATCCCAGAGTTTGAGCAGAAGAGTATAAGTGCACTCAAGGATATAAAGCAAGGCACTAATGAAAGTGTACATGAGTATGATGCATGCATTTTAAAACACTTCTATCCAAACTCTCTTATGAAATTCATGCAAGTCAGCATGCATAATGGTTTGTCAGGGGATTGATTACCCCATTTCTAAGAGCACTGTCGCATAAGACTTATACCAATCCACACAAAGCATTGGAAGCTACTTTACGTGCTGTAGCAGTTGGGAGTATTGACACTAGAGTTAGTCCATTTTTGGAAGCTCAGATAGCAACTATGGCAAAACAGTTAGAGAAATTATTAGAAAACTTAGCTCATGAGATGCGCTCAGGAATCTAGTGTATAGATTGTGAAGTGGAAGCGCACACTAAGGATAGTTTCCCTCGCAGAACTGTAATGTTAATTGTTATTAGACTGTGAGATTTGCCATTTGAACCATGATGCTAGTCACTGCCCCCCTACTACAACGCATGATTAGGAAGAATGTGTCCTCCTTTTGTAAAATTTGTAGGTCCACGACCCATGATACTAAGGATTATAGATTGATTGGCTAGATCCATGATGTAATTGATATTGGGGTCAGACAGGTGAGTGTGGCTGATAATTCTAAAGGAAAGAATGAGCATCAAGATAGGGATTATAATAAAACGCGCTATGACAGGAATGACGGAAGGTTTGAAGGGGCTCGTGAAAGGGGACGAGGATATCGAGGTGGATATGAGAGGATGAGGCCAAGGTGGAGGAAGGAGTGAATTCCCTCAAGGAACTTGCTATACATGTGGTTCACCTGACCATTATAGGTGTGAATGCTTGCAGAATATTTTTCTGTTCATTTTGTGGAAAGGGGCTTAGTTATGAAGAGTGTTCGGACTTATATGAGCATCTCAGTAAGTAGCACAAGTAAGAAAACAAGGGCGCGAGGATGGTTAGAATCCATAGCACACTGTAGAGAACCAGTGGATACCAAAGTTAACACTAGAACCTGAGGCAGTAACAGTCAAGATAACCACACGCGCTGAAGTGGCACGCATAAGATATGTGTTACAATAGAAACTGACAATCACTAGGGAGGAGGTTTTGCATGATAGATATCTAGATCCATCTCATCAGAAAGAAGTCTATCAAGAAACGATGGAGGTCCTTAGGAGCCTTCAAGGTGAGATACAAGGTTTAAAAGAGCAGTCTCAGAAATTGGAGCACAAGGATACAGAACAGGTCCCGTCGGATATTGATGACATCAGAGAGGTATGTAGAATGTTGTGCCAGGAGAATATTATTCCTTTATTAGGAAATTGGTTTAAAGGGAATACTCTGCGCGTGGGAACTGAAACTAGGAGACAAATACTTCATGCAAATATTCCCCCTGATAGCATTGACTACGACAAGGAGATCACTTTGAATGTTGTTGTGGATGGATGGCTGTTGAAAAATATCTTGATTGACACAGGTGCGGAAGTAAATGTACTTACATTAGATGCGTGGGAAGAAATGGTGAGGCCCCCACTGCAGCCATCATCTAATGTATTATTCATGGCGAACAAAACAAAAGCTACTCCCATAGGAGTTTTGAAGGATGCATTTATCACTATACAAGGGGCCAAGTTCACAGGAGACTTCAAAGTACTAGCACTTGTAGGAAGCTGATAGCTTCCCAGCTCTGCTTGGGTGCCCTTGGTGTTATGCGAACAATGCTGATTTGAGGTTTAACAAAGGGTATATTAGCTTTGAGAATAAGGAGGAAAGGGTCATAATACCATTGACAGATGGGAAATCTGTGCCATATGTGGAACCTTTAAGCAAAGAGGATTTGAATATAATCTATGTACGTGCTATTTGGGACCCAAAAGTCAATGATCCATCTAAGGAAGGAATCCTTCATTGGGAATATTCTCAGTCAATTAGCAATACTAATAGTATTTCTTGTGATAATTGGACTCATGGAACTTATGAACTGGTGGGGCACAAATTTAAGCGCGCGGTTACTTGCAAAATGGGTTTTCACTCTATTCGATGTATAGGTCATGTAGTACCCCGCTCTACTAGATCTAAAGAACGCTTCTCTAGAAAAATATAAGGGGAAGATGGTTTACATAATTGATGAGGAGGAAGTTGAGAACTTGGATGTGGATCATTCACATGGAACACGTGAAGTGTTATCTAGTGCGGATGTAGATGGACACACATATCACTAACCTATGAAGATAACAAAGGTCAATATAGGCACAGAAGCTGAACCTAAGGAGGTGATAATTGGGGATTACTGATTCGAGACTATGAGCACTTATTTCCAAGAGGATACCATGAACTTAGAGGCATGCATATATCACTTGAAGAAATGAAGATTAAGCTCAAGGAAGTTGCATACCCTGTTAGGAAGTGACCATATCGGATGAATCCCAATTTGCACAAGAAAGTAAAGGAGGAGATTGAAAAGATGTTGAAATCCGGGATCATTCGACCATTGCATGAATCAGAATGGGTCACTCTGATGGTGATAAGCATAAAAAAGGATGGTAGGATTCTAATTTTTGTTGATTATAGGGAGTTAAATGCAGCATGTGTTACAAATCTCTTTCCTACACCATTCACAGAGGAAATACTAGAAGGAGTGGCTGGGCGTGAAATATATTCATTTACAGAAGGGTTTTCAGGGTATCATCAGGTTAGGATTGTCCCAAAAGATCAAGAGAAGACAACCTTCACTACTGAATGGGGAAGCTTTTTTTATACTGTGATGCCCTTTGGATTGAAGAATGCACCTATTGTATTTTCAAGGATAGTGGTATAAGCCTTCAAGGATTTTATTCATAACTTCTTACAGGTCTATCTTGTGATTGGACCGTTTATGGGCTGATTAAGGATCATTGTGACAATCTACGCTTAATGTTTGAAAGATGTTAATAGTTGAGTATCTCATTAAACATCAAGAAGTGCATCTTTGTTACTCCCTTTGGCACACTTTTAGGACATATTATCTGTAAGGAAGGGTTTTTGGTTGATCTAGCTAAAGTTGGAGTCATCATTGGCTTGAAAGTGCCAGCCAGTCAGCGCGAGGTGTGTAGATTTTTGGGTCATACAGGGTATTACCGGAAGTTTATAAAAGGGTATGCAAAATTTTCTGTGCCCTTGGAAATATTTCTCCAGGGAAAAGTTACATTCTACTAGGGGGAGTCACATCAGTGTGCATTTGAGATATTAAAGGAGAAACTTACTACGGCACCTATCTTACATTTTCCTTCATGGGATAAACCTTTTCATGTTCATGTGGATGCCTCTGGCACAACCATTGGTGTTTTCTTAGCTCAACCATGAGAAGGTATCGTTGATCATCACATTTTCTTTGCTAGTAGGAAGTTGACCCCTGCAGAACAAAATTATACCACTACAGAGCGTGAGGCCTGGTCCATGATCTATGCCTTACACAAATTTTTTTATTATTTGTTGGCTACACCATTTGTGTTGTATAAAAATCACATGGCATTAAAATATTTGGTGAACAAGCCCGTTTTATAGGGGCACATATGCCGATGGGTACTCTTATTGTAAGAGTTTGACTTTACCTTGTGGTAAAACCAGGAAAAAGCAATTCTGGACCAGATCACCTGTCTAGAATTCAATCAGGGGAAGAGGCACAAACAATAGAAGA